>OV725079.1:1510141-2118678 GCA_928085145.1 Nezara viridula
AGATATATTCTAGATATTATCACGTTTACTTTCTCTCACCTATTTTTGAAATATATTAGCGATTTTTCTTCGAATCTCACTGCAATCAAAAGGTTTCTAAGGATCGGTAAGCATTGATGATATAACACAAAATCCAGAAATAGTTCTTTCTGATTGGTGTGATGATTTAATTTTGTATATAATTCATTAATTATATTATATTTATAATATATTGGAACTATACTAAGATTTGTACTTACATCTTCATTGACCATAGGTATGTATATTTTATATTATAATTCCTCCGTTTGTTTTCGAGCTCGATATTCATTAATCTAGTACTAAAAATAATTACCATAAGGGTTGCGCATATGATTAAACTTAACTTTATCATTCGTTAAATTATCTTGATTTTTTTTATTATTTATTTAAACAGGATATCTCAGTTCTTTATGGTCAAAATCTGGAGAATGATTCTAGACAAAATTTCCAACAAAAAAGTTCATTTAATGCATCGGTCAATTCCGAGCAGAAAAGGATTTGAGACCGATTTTGTGTTTTTCTTAAGGAGGACTAATTTAATAATTAAGAAGGAATCCCTCAAAAAGTGTTCAATATAATTAAATACTAAGTACACCATCGTAAATTAGACAACATTTTGTTTGAGAAAACTGGGATTGAATTTACTAAGATCAATGATAAAAGATACTTTCAAGCGATCTAAAACACAAAGTTCATGCATGGGTACTGTAACTGCATTACAGCGGCCGTATTAGACCTCATTAAAGTCCCTTTTATCATTGAACTTAGTAAGTTCAATCTCTATTTTCTCAAAGAACATTTTGTATACTTTACGATGGTGTACTTAGAATTCAATTATCTTGACCAGCTTATGAGCAATTCCTTCTTTTTGAAAAAAAAAAAAAAAAAAAAAACTTGACCACCTTAAGTGAAACACAAAATCGGTCTTAATTCTAAATATAATACAATTTTTTGTGCGTCCGCCGTCCGCGCATTTTCTCCGAAACTACTGGACCGATTTTTTTTCAAATTTGGATTTTCAGTCAGAGGAAACGCGTGGATGGTCTTCCTACATCAAAATTACTATCCGCCTTCTTTTTTCTGGGAAGTTGTATGTTATTCTTTGTTATTTGGCAATGATGACTTCCATTTAACAACAATTGAATTTATTTGTTGTATTTTCAAATTGCATGATTACAAGTTAACGTTTCGGGATATTTACTCCCATCTTCAGAACTACAATCCTAATGACTTTGTGGATACATGGCTAAAATAATTTGAGTTAAAATATAATGCATGTTACAATACATGTCAGAATTGGGTTGTTATATTAAATTTGTTGTCTATCTGCCATTTCCTTTCAAGATGGCGGCCGAAAAACTTCTGTTGCTATAGGCTGTAGCACCTAAACGTATGTACCGAATTAAATGAAACTTGGCTTAAGTCTTCTTCACGAAGCCCTTTAAATTTATCAGCTGGCTTTAGTACAAGTGTTGAGAGAGTAGCACAGGGTTCTCCTGGAGTCCAGGTTTTCCCTACATACAAGCCTGTCTCGGAGTTCCCTCACCTGAATGTAAATAATGTACATAGGTATGCATTTGTTTTTTTCTTTGTTTTAATTTTCTTATTTTCAAGTTATTTTATTTAATTTATTGAATATACTTTTTGATTATTATTTATTGTTATGTTGCTTATATTTATTTTATATTTTTTTGTGCAAATAGTGTGAATGTTATCCTACTTCACTATAACTAATGTCCAAGTGACAGATTGTTGTAATACTAAATAAATAAATTTATCTATATAACAGACTTTTCATGGAAAAGAAGGTGGAAAATAAGTTTCGAACGGTGATTAAATTAGATTCCGAATAACTTATTAAGTAACCTCATATAAAAGCATACATAGTTATTTTAAATTTTACGAAATTCCATAAAAAAACAAAAAAACATATGGTCTCTAGGTATTGTTCATATGTAAAGGTTATATAGTTTGTTTTGGTTTTTGGTTTTCGAAAGTGTTACTGAAGTCATGCTATTTTTTTTAGCTAATGATGAAAAAAATAGTTGTTTATGCCAAAAAAAAAAATGTTTTTTTAAATTTCTTTATTGAGTACTATAACAATCTGTCTGTTGGACATTGGTTATAGTGAGGTAGGATGACATTCACACTATATGTATAAATAAAATAAAATAAATAGACACAAAATAATAATCAAAAGTATATACAATAGATAATAAAATAAAATAACATAAAAAAATAAGAAAATTAAAACTAAGCAAAAAAAACAACACATGCATACCTATATACAATCAGGCGAGGGAACTCCAGGAGAACCCTGCGCTACTCTCCCAACCGCGTCACTGGTACTAAAGCCAGCGGAGATTGATCGAGAGCACTTTAGCCACATACACTCATGTCTTGAGTGAAGAATCCGGCCATAGCCAGAACTCCAATTTATACAATCTACAAAAGGTCGCGAGGCCACTGCCGTTTCAACCTTCTTGGAGGATTATAGGGATGGGAGGTGCTTGATAGGGATTGTGCAAGAGGATTTGGGTGGTACGTAAGGTTCTGGTGAAATTTGGAGAATTTATCTGGGATAAGATCTAGGACGAATGGGATGTTGAGGTCATGATGTAGGGTTTTGTTGGTTACATAGAAAGGAGCATCGACTATAGTTCGAAGGACTTTTGACTGGAATAATTGGATGCGCTGGATGTTAGAAAATTTTGCTGATCCCCACAGTTCTAGTCCGTAAGTCCAAATAGGTTTCAGTATTGTCTTGTAGATCAGTAGCTTGTTTTCAATGGAAAGTTTAGATTTTCTGTTTAGTAGTCGGTATAGTTGGCCGTATCGTCGGTTGAGTTCTTGTCTTTTGAGTCTAGTATGTGGGTTCCACGTTAGTCTTCGGTCTAAATGAAATCCAAGATACCGGACTGTATCTGAGTAAGGAAGCTGGAATTAAAGAGTACTGGTGCACAGGAATTGCGTCGGAGTGTAAAGGTTATATGTTGTATGCCAAAAATAGGAATAACTTTTTATTTATTTGTTTGCTTTCTCACTACCGGTAGGTAGGGAAGTATTGTATTCGTACGAGAGGTTAAAAAAAATTTTACACTCGTGTTACACGTTTCAGACATCAAGGATCAAATTTGGTTCGGCGTTTGTCTGTCTGTAGTACAATCGATTTAAGAGGCATATCACCGTTTATCCGATTTTCATGAAATTTTCAGGAATTGTGCCGGTTGGTGTCTAGATGGTCCAATATCAAGTTCATTAATTTCTTCAGCACTTCCGCTTACGAATACTATTAAAATCTTATATCCATCTTTTATAACATGAATTTTATTGAAGCTATTTTTTTTTTTTATTGATAATATTTACAACTGTATTACAAGTAAAAATACATTCAGTAAATGTGAACAAAAGAATATCACTTGTTGAGAAACCACACACTAGTAGCACTCTAAAAATGTATTTACAAAAGAAGATCTCGAGGCCATCTTCTTTTCAGACGCCTCGGAGGGTTGTCAGGGTTCGAAGAGGAACGAAGGTTAGAAACGAGAGAGTTTGGATTGTTCTGAAGTGTATTATGGAAGGATAGGATCTGGATTGGGCCAGATCTGAAAAATAAGGAACATTAAGGTCGTTATGGATGGTTTTGTTTGTGACAAAGTAAGGAGCTGTGAGAATTTTACGAAGGATTTTGGATTGTAAGGATTGGATACGAGAGGAATTCGATGGCTTAGTGGAGCCCCATGACTCAACTCCGTAAGTCCAAATAGGTCTTGTTGTAGTCATGTATATGAGTCTTTTGTAATTGACTGGGAGCTTAGAGTGTTTGTCTAGTAAGTGTTGGAGTAGTCGGAATCGTCGAGCTGTTTCTTGGCGTTTCAGTCTGGTATGAGGATTCCAAGTTAGTCGTTTGTGAAGATGGAGTCCAAAGTATCGAATTTGTTCAACAGGAATAAGTGGGGTATTATTAAAGGATACTGTAGGACAAGAGGACATAGGTTTACGATAAGCTAAGATTTAAACGATTTTTTTTTCTGTACCCGATTTTCATGAAGACTATTCAAAATTATTTTCTGTTCGAAGTAGATTCCTATTTTTTCAAGTATGTATGTTCAAGACTAAGTGGTGTCAGATGTTATTATTAATTAACACGTGTTAAATACTTCCAAAAAAGTAGTTTGACTTTCAGTACTCGACTTGCTGTTGCCAAATCGGAAAGTTGTCATTAACTGAGCTAATTATTTCTAATTGGCTAATCCTATTTAGACTTTGCTAAACGGTCCGGTCAGCTTTTTTTTTTTTTTTTTTTTTTTTTACAGGCTTAGATAGTTCAGAATTTATTTAGCAATAATAACTACTAGCGGTATCTATAGGTCGAACACGAGAAGCAAAGGGATAAAACAACTTTTTGAAAATGAAATAACTTGATGTAGAGATGGTTGACCGTTGATATAATATGAGAAGGAGTTAATCGGGGGGTGCGGTCAAATAAATACTAAATTAAAATATAGTAATTATTTAATTTTTGCCGACGTTTCGACCCACTTTGCAGGTCGTCTTCAGGGCTACAAAAGATACATAACATTGTGAAAATAAAAAATAAATATAAATAGATATAAAATAAGAAGAAGTTGTCAGATACAGAAACAAAAAGAAGATATCAGAGATAGTGGGTGACAATGTAGTTGAAATATTAAGTATTATATATGTAGAAGATACAAACAAATTGAAAATAAGTATGAATAAAATTAAAAATAAAGAAGAATATAGCATGTAAGTTAAAAGTAAACAGATTGCGATAAAAGATAAAGAATAAGTGTATAAAATTAGCGATCTCTATTAGTTTGTTATACACTTATTATTCCTTATCTTTTATTGCAATCTTTTAACTTTTAACTTACATGCTACATTCTTCTTTATTTTTAATAAAGGAACTACTGAACCGATTTTGTTGCTTCTTTTTTTATTTTGTAAAGGTTTGACTACTGATGCCCGTGACCGAAATTCGGTGCTCCATGCGAAATAGCTTGCGCGCAGTAAATAAAAAACATGTTTTTCTATAGACTGTAGCGCAAAAACGGCTCCAAAGATTTTGATGAAACTTTCCTATAATGTTCTAATCATTGTCCTTTCAATTTTCGTATATAGACTAAGTTCCCGAAAAAATTCATGAAAAAAAGTTATAAAGAAAAGAAAAATGTTATGGGACCTAACTCCCTAATTATATATTATACGGTACAATTTATAATATAATAAAACTTTTGAAATGTAATTAAATTACCTACAAAACAAACAAAAAATCAGCGAAATCAAACCAGTATTAGCGATGGATACAGCTTATTCTAGTTTTTACACATTTTTTAACTTATTAATTTCCTACCTATACTAGGTAAAACGCCCGAAAAACGCCTGTCTTTTTTAAGGTAATGAAATTTCCTACAAAGACATATAAAAATTGTTCATTTTGGATAACTATTAACGAAGTTACAGCTATTCAATTTCCAATGTAAGATTACGGATTCATATCCTGGTGTCAGAAAGGGATGAATGAGAGAATAAAGATGACTAAGTGAAAGTAAGAAATCTGTTGCCCGCATCACACAATCTTCACTATTGTAAAGATATGGAAAACTTTTTCTGAAATAGGTAGGAAAGTCGTGTGAGTAGACACACCAGATATTTTTTTTTTTTAATTTTATTTGTAATTACTCGGAAGAATACGAAGAAGTCCTACTAAGTCCTTTTATGAAGCTGATGAGGACCTGAAAAAGTTGGCTTTGAGGCCTCGAAATCCATTCTCTGCATAAACAGGCCTACTTAATATTTTTTTTTTTTCAACTGAATAAATTTCATATGTCAAGAAGTATATGGGGCACGTCAATATTTCGTTCAGTTTTAGGCATCAATTTAAAACAAAACGCTGCAAATTATTATGGTTATTATTTCCAAACAGGGTAAGCGCACCTGTGATTGGCATAACTAAGGAAATTTTTGTCTTTTTTAGGTTATTAGGTAATTATTATAATTATAAACTTCTCCGTTGGACGTTAAGAATATTTGGGTTCTCCATTGTTTTATTGAGTACTTTAAAATTGAAAAACTGGAAGATTAAAATAAATTCCAATAAATCCCAACAAATCACCTTTACTCTTCGTCGTAAACCTATGACTTCCTGTCCCACAGTATACTTTAATAACACCCCACTTATCCCTATTTAACAAATACGATATCTTGGATTCCACCTGGACAAACGTCTCACTTGGAATCCTCATACAAAACTAAAGCTACAAGAAACTGCTCGACGTTTCCCCTTACTCCAACACTTACTAGACAAACGCTCTAAACTTTCTATTAATTACAAAAGACTATTATACATGACTATAATAAGACCTATTTGGACTTACGGAGTTGAGCTATGGGGCTCCACGAAACCATCAAATTCCTCTCGTATCCAATCCTTACAATCTAAAATCCTTCGTGAAATCCTCAATGGTCCTTACTTTGTCACAAATAAAATAATCCATAATGACCTTAATGTGTCATATGTTTCCAATTTGGCCCAATCCAGATACCTATCCTTCCATAATAAACTTCATTACCATCCGAATCCTCTTGTTTCCAACCTTGCTTCCTCTTTAATTCCTGATAACCCCCCGAGGCGTCTGAAAAGAAGATGGCCTCGTGATCTCCTTATGTAGACATATTATTAAAGTGCTACCTGTGGGTAGTTTTTCAACAAGCGTTTTCAAGTGATTATATTCTTGTGTGCACATTTACTTCATGTATTTATATTGCAATGCAGTTATAAATATCTTGAATAAATAGTTTTTTAAAAAAATTGAAAAATATTCAGTTATGCAGTTATAATATCAATTTTAAAAATCCTGAAAAGTAAATTCTCAAATTTTAAGGGTGGGCTAAGTTCTTGAGATTGAAAGAAGGCTAGGGTTATTTTGTAAATGTAATCTTGCATGTAAGGTATATCTAATTCCATATAATACAATATAATATAATATAAGAGTACATATAATATAATAGGGATAATTATTGACAATTCTAAGTGGAATATACTATCATATATTATAGTTAATATATAATATAATATTTAATAGTTAAGTTATAATAATGATGATATAATAGGGATAATTATTGACAATTCTAAGTGGAATATACTATCTTGATAATATATAATTTCATATGAAATGTCCTTTTTTATTATTTATGGAATTAGGATTGGTCGAATTTTGCTGTTTGCTACGTTTATTTTTACATATTATGATGAGATGTTATTAATTCTCTCTTTTTCGATGATATTTACTGTCATTCCAATCACGGGCGGATCTACCGGGGAGGGCTTTCGGGACGAAGCCCCACTTTCCCGTCAAAAAATGGTAAAATATAACTATATTTTATGAAAAAAAATTAGGTTTAAAAGTATTATTTTTCGTCTAATAACAGTTAATAGGACTTCAAAAATCACTTAAAGACCATTTCATATAGGTAGTTAGTTCCTTTCTTTCTTCCGAAGTCATTATCCTAATATATTTGTACAAAAAAAAATATTTCGGGCTGTAGCCCCCCAAAAAAAAATTAAATCCTGGATCCGTTAGTGTTCCAAGTCAAAAAACAACCTGCATTGGTTGACCGGAACGGACTTATACTCTCACACGAAGCCGTCATTAGACCTCTTGTTTCACGACAAACAGTGAAGAAATTAAAGTAGCTGTCTTACACAGTCCTTTCAACAACCACCTTATTCGCCTGATCTATCTTCAACAGGTTTATATCTTTTCTTTTAAATTTGGACAACTTTCTTAAAGATAATTTTTTTGATAATGATTCTCTGGTCAAAAAAGCATTTTCGGACTTAATTTTTTCACAAAACACTGAATTTTTCATTTATTTGATTGAAAAGTTAATAACATGTTAGGGGGCATATATAGAATAAAATTAGGGGGTCACAGACTTTATAACACTATCTAAAAAAAGTAAATGATTGATGCAAACGCTAGAAAATTAGAATCAACCAAGATAAATCACAACATATTACTTCTACACTTCGACGTGAAACTTGCCCTCCTGTTTACCTCGACAATGTTTAAATTCCTCAGACAGATAAAATTCAATATCTAGAAATAACATTTGATAGAAGAATGACATGGAGCCCACATGTCAAGAAAAAAACAACAACACCAAATCTAACAATACGAAAGCTATATTCACTCCTTTCAAGACGTTCGAAATTAAAACTTTTTCAAAAAATGGAATACATACACTTACTTAGCTCATTTGGACCTATGCTACACAGATATACGGGACAGCCAAAAATACGCCAACTACTGGCTGTTCAATCGAAAACTTTCAGAACTCTAACCAAAGCTTCTTGCTATGTTAGGAACATTACTTTATATAAAAACTTATTCGAACATACCAACTGATTCAAGGTATGGCCACAACCATCATGCCCGGTATCACCAGCAGGAGATTCAAGAGAAGCTGGATGAGAGATCTCCTCCACTATTTTTCTTAATTTATTTTTTCTGTTGGCATTACAAACCATGTAAATATTTTGCCGCCTCAAGTAGCCTGCTCCATCTCTGCCTGTTGCATATTTGTTGATTCTATCTATCCATTTTAAACTTCCAAGTGGTCTTTTTGGAGTGGTCTTACATTCATTGTTATGTAGATGCTTCCTGATGGATTGCTTCGAGCTATATGCCCCATTCATCATAACTTCCTTGCCTTCATATCATGGGATATTTACTTTTTCTATATTGGTCTTTCTTTTCCATTTATATGAAGTCTGATCCCAGATCGCTCCGGTTATCGTAAGGAGGATCTCAAATCTTTCAATACATTTTTTTTTAGAGTGCTGGTTAGTGTCTAGGTCTCACAACCATTTATCAGAACTGGGTTTATCGTAGTACTGCACAAGCTCAATCTGAGATTTATTGATATTTTTCGAAATTTCAATTACTTTGAAAGGGAGAAAAGCTGTTTGTGCTGGTTATACGCTGGTCTATTTCAGTCCGTTGGTCATTCATCGAGGCTATTGTGGAACAGAGGTATTTGTATTTTCCTACTCTCAAGAATTATTTCCCTTCTAAGCAGATATTGTTATTGGGGTGGAATTTTCGGCTTATCTAAAAATATGAAAATGAATGTATGTCTGCCTGTCTGCCTGTCCTTTGTGCATTACTACACTATTCATCCGATCGCCATGAAACTTTGGGAAGTTGTTCCGTACACTCCAAGGAAGGTTTATGGCATAGCACTTCTGTCTTATTATAATTTTATATATGTAAAAAAAAAAATGTTAATGTTTTTCTGTTCAAAGCCGCAAAATAAAATTTGTTTACGAAAATAAACGAAACTTGGCTAAAGTCTTCCTCTTGAAACTCTTTTAATTTATGTGTATAACATACTTTCCCGAAAACAAGCTGAAAAATACTGAATTCAATATTCTATTTGACGATAACTAAAAAAGTACAGAATTTTTGATCGATAATACCCATATTTATATGAAAGATTTCTGAAATGCCGACAAAATAAAAAAAAAATCATCGATATCGGAGGCTTCGTTGCACAGTTATAGAGTTTTAATCATTTACTGCTTTCACTTCAGAAAAGGCCATTTCCTTTTGCTTCCTCGCTACCGAAGGTTTTTTTTTTTTTTTTATTGATTAATCGAAAATTTTATAATTACTACAGTAATGGAAATTATGATTTGAAGAAGTTATATGATTCTCCTTATGTAGGTCAATACTATTATACGTTCTTTATATTAATTTTTTATTTTAGTTTTATAAGTTCAACTCAGACTGTTCTTTATGATTATGAATGACGGTTTATTCACTCAGATGATTATGAATGTTTAATTTGAATCATGAAAAAAAAAATCATTAGAATTAGTTTAAATTGAAGCCATTTTACAGACAAATTTGTTTCACAACTTTTTAAACATGACAGATGTCCTTTGCTATTAATCTACTCATATGTGCTTTCTATTTTCTTTCTTTTTTCATTTTGCCAGGCTAAGCCACAGCAGCGCATGGCCGGGTAAAGCTAGCTATAATATATTTTGTTTTTTTCTTCATTTAATTTTATGCCGATCTGTTTTAGGTAAGCAGATTCGATCTATTTTTCTTACCGAGTTTTTTCAATTTACTCTTAATTACTTCCAAAGACAACTAAATCATCTTTGTATCCAAGGATTTTATAATTCATTATGATATGGACCCGTCCAATTTCCTGTGATATTGTTCTTATCATCTTCTCAGAGCTAAGTTGAACAACGTTGGTGATAGTTCATTAGCTATAAATATCAAATCAAGCTAGGAAGGGACACCGCTGGATACTACTTTCTCAGGCCTATCGACGTTTTACTCCATACTCTTCTTCCCCACAGAACACTCCTTCGTTGTTAGTATTCTCAACAGCTGTGATTTGAAAAATAAAATAAAGAGTAAATATTTTGATTTCATATAGTTTGTTTTACTAAATAATCTTTCCAGTGGACAGTGACATTTAAACGACCTTATATTCAATTGTATATACTAATAAACATGTTTCTTTGATTTCGCTTGTACGTCGAATTTATTCTTCCATGCAGAAGAATAACTGCTGTGGGAGTTCGTACGGGGTAATACTTGTAACATTCAAGCTGTGAAATACCCATTCATATGAAACCTCAATATATTTATTCTTAAACGAAGAACTTCTAGATTAGTCATGACCTTGACCTTGAACCTAGGAGGTACCTTCCAGGTACCCCAGCGGTGGCTCGGGATTGGCTAGCGGCGTGACCTGAGGGAACACTTCGAACCGGTTCGGGTCCCTACGAGGTGAAGGAATGAGGAAAGTAGTCCCGGTTCGTTGGCCTCTGTGAGTTATCGTTTGTTTATGTCGTCCTTCACAATCGATTTTGTGTCGAACGAATTTGAAACTTTGAACGATTCTTCAATGAACGATTTTTGTTTTTTTCTGAAGTTAAAAAAAGCACATATTGTATTAAATATTTTTTTCTGACGCAAATTTCTATTAAATATACAGTTACAGTATTTGGCCAAAAACAAAAAACTAACACTCGTGCGAAAATTCACACATTTTATTCTTCAGTGATCAAATGATAAATTAATAAGAAAATAAAACCATGCAACATTTCATAAAATAAATCAATTGTTACTTTCTCGCTAAATATCATCGGTTAACGAATCGGAGACAGTGGAGACTTTATAAATAATGGGTTAATTCATAATATTCCAAATGGCATCTAAAATATAATATAAGTAATATAGTATGGATATATGAGTTGACTGCATCAGTTCACTCCAGGTCTCCTACAGTGAAGAGTCTGACTCAAGAATGCAACTGTATAAGCGGTTTGGTCTAAGTAGGATAGGGGTTATATGCCCAGAAATAGTAGGGGGGATGAATCAATTCTGGACGGTCTAGGAAGCGTGTGAATAAAGTTAAGAATTGATATCCTTATCTTTTAGAATTGATATGAAGTCTGTGGGAGAAGTCGGAAGAGGACGGCAAAGGAAGTTATCAATGGTTAATATTCTTAAGATGTCTGTGGGAAAGTGCCCTTTGGCTGAAATCAGTTATCGTTTAGTATTGATATGAGAAAAAGGGGCCTTTTTCTGCAATCTGTTATTGTCCCCCAATATCTGTTGTTGATAAAGGGTCTTAATGTGTCCTGTCAGTACATTCTAGATAACTATTTCTAAGCTATCAGAGATAGCTTGATTCGGCTATCTAGGGCTTTGATAAAGGCCATGAGAAAGGTCAATGAATGATTAAATTAAATAAAAGTTAATATTAATAGTTGTTACGGATTAAGTCCATTCCGTAACTATCGACAAAGGGAAACAAAAATGCACTTAAAATTTCGTTAATGTTTGGAACCATCATGTTTACAAATTTCAATAAGTAGTATCTTTGCTAAAAATAATCCGATTTCGATCATTTTTTTTTTCCTTTTGTAGGAAATTTAGTAATCTTTTATATAATCATGGACATAACCAAAGGAATGTGTAACGAAATGTGTAATTTCGAGTTATTCACAAATGAAGTTTCTTTTCTTTCATAACTTTTTTGCCTGAATTTTCGGGTTGTTGGACTATTTTTTCCGCCTGGAGAAGGAAGGAAACCTTCAAAATTTTGGGCTCAATCTTGGGATTTGGTGAAGAATTAACGATGATATGGCTCGCCAATCAAAAACACCCTCGATAAATAATATAAACTCCTCCTCTCTCGATCATAGAGACCTCAAGTCGACGAAATGAGACATGTATTCCATAGTTACGGAATGGACTTAATCCGTAACAACTATTAATATTAACTTTTATTTAATTTAGTCATTTAATCATTCATTGACCCTTCTCATGACCTTTATCAAAGCATAAAGGCACAAAGCCCTAGATAGCCAGGTCAAGCTATCTCTGATAGCTTAGAAATAGTTATCTAGAATGTACTGATAGGACACAATAAGACCCTTTATCAACAACAGATATTGGGGGACAATAACAGATTGCAGAAAATGGCCCCTTTCTCTCATATCAATACTTAACAATAACTGATTTCAGCCAAAGGGCACTTTATCACAGACATCTTAAGAATATTAACTATTGATAACTTCCTTTACCGTCCTCTTCCAACTTCTCCCATAGACTTCATATCAATTCTAAAAGATAAGGATATAAATTCTTAACTTCATTCACACGCTTCCTAGACCGTCCAGAATTGATTCATCCCCCCTATTATTTCTGGGCATATAACCCCCATCCTTCTAAGAACAAATCACGTATGCAGTTGCATTCTTGAGTCAGACTCTTCACTGTAGGAGACCTGAAGTGAACTGATGTAGTCAACTCATATATCCATAGTATATTAATCAGTATTTTAGATGTCACTTGTAACATTATGAATAAACCCATTATTTATAAAGTCTCCACTGTCTCCGATTCATTAACTCACGACAGTACTACATCTTACGTTAATAGGTTGTGTGGATGCGAACCCTGTGCCTTGTATTATCTCGAAAATAGTACGTTTTTGGGCTTAAGAACGCAGGGCCCGATAGTTCCGAAGGTACAGCAAAATGTTTGTATCGACTTTATTTATTTTAGAAAGAAACACAAAAGTGGAGAATACGATTCGCTAACCCCCAGTGAAATGCTGAATCCAACGGTACCTGGTATTTGAGCAAGACAGGAGCTTATATTTGGTAAAAAACCGATTTCGAGCCTTACTGTAATAATTATTTGGGGATAAAATGAATGAATAAATACACGGTATCCCGTAAGAAGAGGTAAATTTTTAGCAGTGATAGCAGACATCAAGAGATAAAAAAAAAAAAAATCATATCCCACATATACTATTACAGTAAGGCTCGAAATCCGTTTTGTACCAAATATAAGCTCCTGTCATGCTCAAATTCCATTAATGGGGTACCGTTGGATTCAGAATTTCACGGGGGGTTAGCGATTCGTATTCTCCACTTTTGGTTTTCTTTGTAAATATAGTCGATACAAACATTTTGCTAGGCTTCAATTTTGCTGGAACGGTGGTAGGTCTGCAGATCGATGCGGGACAAATTGAACCATGAAGATTTTGATGCGTACAGATAGACTCGGACAGTAGGTCCTCCAGAACTATCGGATCCTGCGTTTTTAAGCCGAAAAACGTACTATTTTCGAGATAACGCAAGGCATAGGGTTCGCATCCACACAACCTTACATTAATTGTAGTACTGTCATTGAATACATGTCTCATTTCATCGACTTGAGGTCTCTATGATCGAGAGAGGAGGAGTTTATATTATTTATCGATAGTGTTTTTGATCGGCAAGCCATATCATCGTTAATTTTTCACCAAATCTCAAGATGGAGCCACCAATTTCGAAGGCTTCCTTTTCCTTTGGCAGGCGAAATAGTCCAATCACCCCGAAAATTCAGGCAAACAAGTTATGAAAGAAAAGAAACTTTATTTGCGAATAACTAAAAAATTACACACTTTTCCGATTACTATATTCCCTACAAAAGGAAAAAAAATCATTGAAATCGGACTATTTTTACCAAAAATACAGCTGGATTGAAATTCGTTAACATGTTGGTTCCAAAAAAAATGAAGATTTAAATTTTTTTTTCCTTTGTCGATTATATCTATCGATCAAGTAACGTTTGATTTCTGATTCTTTTGACGCGTTGCATTATTTTATTTTCTTGTTAATTTGGCATTTGATAACTATATACTGTGTGAATTTTGTAGTAAACAGTAAATCTATTTTCAGCAGCATCCAAGTTTTTGTTGTATAGGATGCGTTAACCAAAGAATATTTAACATAAGTAATTAACATTTGTATCAAGAGAATCTTGAGAAACTTGCTACAACTCTGATAAGAGAGGCAGAGCAGATCGGCCTAAAAATAAATAAAGACAAAACAAAAGACAATGATAATAAACCAAAAATTCCACCCCAACAACAGGATCTGTATAGAAGGAAAATCATTCCCGAGAGTAGAAAAATTTAAATACCTTGACTCCACAATAACCTCAATGAATGACAAACGAGCAAAAATAGAACAGCGTATAACTTGGGCAAACAGAACTTTCTTCTCTTTTTCAAAGATATTAATCCCGAAAAATCTCAAATTGAGGGTGTACAATGCTATGATAAAGACAGTTCTAATATATGGCCGTGACACCTGGACACTAATCAGCATCCTAAAAAAAAGTGTTGAAAGATTTCAGAGTAATAAAACATGGAGAAGAGAGACCAATAAAGAACAGCTTACAGAAAGTGGTCAATTAATATCCCATGATATGAAGGCACGGAGGTTAACATGGGCGCGGCCTATAGCTCGAAGCGATCGAGATGGAAGGCTCTAAGTAACAACGAATGCTTCAATAGAAGGTAAAAGACCATTTGGATGGACAAAAAGCAGATGAATAGATATAATAAACAAAGATGCTATACAGCTGCGTGTAGATAAATGGAAAGAAATAGCCCAAGACAGGCAGAGATGGAGCAAGCTGGTTAAGGCGGAAAAAGATCTGCATGATCTGTAATTCTAACAGAAGAAAAAGTGTATCATAGTAAAGAAGGAACAAAATTACTTGAAATTAAAATAAAGTTCGCATTTTAAAAACCATTTGAACAGGAGTTGCTAAACTAAGTTTTTGCTTCCTCACTACCTAAGTTAGGGAAGCATTGTATTCATGAGAGTGGTTAAACAAAATTTTTGCTCAGAATCGAAAATTTCCGCTCGCGTTTTACATTTCAGACATCAAGGATCAAATTTGGTTCGGTGCCTGTCAGTCTGTCTGCCTGTCTGTAGTCAAATATATGTAACGTGTATATCACCTACTACCGTTATGTAATCTCACCTCCGATTTTCATAAAATTTTCAGAAATTGTGCGGGTTTTTGCCCATATCAATTTTATTAAGTTTTATCCAGCACTTCCACTTACGCACGCGCAAACACAGTTTCGTAGATATATCAAAATTTCAGAAACGGTTCGTTCGATTTGGCTCAGAAAAAAAAAATTCGCTTTCATATCAGGAAATGTGTTATTTTAGATGCCTCTAGCTTGAAAACGGCGCATTTAATTTGACGCAAACTTGGAAGAAATTTGTAGAACAGTATAGAAATTACTTAATATCAATCATATCAATTAAATATCAGTGAATTCCATTTAATAATTAAAATTAATGTAAATAATTGTTAACAATATAATGGTTGCGAAACGTTGAACGCACTGATCATATAGAGTGGAAGTTAGGTTATTACAATATTGTTATAGGGTTATAAAATTTTAGGTTTTATCCAAAAATTTTAATTTATACTGCTTGTTCGATTCCAAACGTTACTGGTATGACACTTATTGCCGTTACATAGATTTTGTGAATTTTTAGTAAATTTAAAGTAATTTTTACTCTGAATTTGTAAAAAAAAAAGGTCTTATTTGTGATTGCGTTTATTTTCATTGAAGTTCAACCAGCTCTTCGTGTCTTTTCTCCTTAAATATTAAAATTGTGTCCACTTCACTCATATTTTTATATTTCAGCTTAAATCACTTTTGTTCTCACTGAAGAAAAGTATTGGTCTCGTCAACTCCGAGCAACGGTGAGGAAGCTATACTGACCTTAGTTGGCAGACTTTTTTAATTCTTAGGGTTTTATTAATTAAAATAACTAATTATTTTGAAGTAATGTTGTGTGTTTATGTTTTAAAATGCATAAAATACATATGGATAGAAAAGGAAGATGCTGAAAGAAACATGTTTTAGATGGAAGATAGATAAGTCTGAATAAAAGTTCTTAAATTAATGAAATCTCCTTTTTGTTGTTTTATATATCTTTTTTTTTTTTAAGAGTTACTAGATTATAGAGGCGGTGGAACTAAATCATGATTTATTCCAAGGAGGTTCCAAATAGTTCCATTTAAGCCTATCCTTGAGGGTCAGTTCAGCATGATGTTACAACTACTAGCCTCGGATCTAGAAGGCTTCCTATTATTATTAGCCTGAGGGTTACTGATAAAAACATTGATTGATAAAAATATCGAAAACTTTATATCGATATTTTGTATTTTTATATTTATCGTAATATCGATATTAAAATGTAACTGTCAAAAACCGATGCGATTTCTACAAATAAAAATAGTTAATAGTTTCTACCAGAAAATCTCCCTTATCGGTGAGCACATTAAACTCATATATATTTTACTATTTCATTGATTAATTAGAGAGGTACCATCTGTCCGCCTTACGACGGACCATTCCCCATTTTACATATTATACAACTCTTCATTCAATTGTACTAATCGTTGGTCAAATTGTATAACTGTAATTTACATGTATTCTGTAGTTCAGATTGTATTATTTTTTATCAACATAAAATAAACTGAACGAAACAATAGTTTGGGCAAAATTTTAATTTTTTTAAAAACTCTATATTATACATTTGCGCTTTATTGCCAATTTATGTTATTATATAATTATAACCATTCTTAAATTTAAATATAATATAATAAACAGAAATAACTAAAATATTTCTTGTGCTTCTATTCTGAAGATGAGATAATAAAGTGGATCTCGACTTTAATAAAAATAGCGATATTTTTTTTGAGAGTAAACTCTTACTTAATTTTGCTCATATACCTTATATAAAAAATGTGGTGCGTGCATCACACGACTTTCACTTATCACCCCCTTCTTAGCAGAAATAAGTATTTTCAGACAAAGGAGAAGTTAAAATAAAAACATTATTGACACTATATTTATTTACAATTCATTATAGGTATTTTTATTTGTTTAAATGTCCTTATATATACAACTTTTAACTTTTATATAGGTGTATTCTATACAATTAAATATTAAATAATACCAACGATAGCATTTATGAAAACCGCATATGTATATGAACATAATATTGTCGGAGTCTGTTTTATATGAAGCTCATGTTACGTATAATACGCCTGTTGTAATCTTTCGGATAAGCTCTGACAAGCTCGTATTCCTTTGGTTCCTCAATACAACTATTCTCCGTTACGATCTTTCATTTCTCCTTTAGTTAATTATCAAATTCTTTCATATTTTATAATTAACCATTTTTTTATATCAAAGATTAATTTGAAATGGTTAATTATTTCAAATAAAAAAAAATTAAGATACTTTAGAGGAAGCCAATACTTAAAATTAGCCATTTAAGCCCTGAAAGAGAACATCAATGAGAGTAAAACCTACATTATATTTAAAACTGCTTAATAATACACTGATATACTGAGTTTAATCAAAATCGTTAGAGCCGTTTTAAGAAAAATCTTAAACATGTGTTAAATCCATTATATAAAGTACCAACTTCGGTTTCCCAATTTTGACGAAAATGTTGCTTTAACATCGAAAGCTTATAAAAATCTTAAACATGCAATTTCACTTTCATACGATTTTCTTTTTTGAGCTAGACTGATAACATAAGACACACACAGACCATTTTGCTGGACTTGGTTATTTGGACTCAGGAGACCTCAAAACATGTATTCCCATTGAAAACTCAGAATCGAAAATTTGCACGATCGCAATACTTAACCTTACTGTATCGCATATATAGGTAAGTGAAAGTAATAATACATCGTATGTCTGACCAATAACACTTTTTTTCTATTATTTTTTTTATCTATTAGAAAGGTTATGTGAGTCATAACCTACAATTTACTATAAATATCGCTCAGCAACCTTATCTGCGAAATCACACTAGTGTTAGTTATTCCACAATTAATTCCAGAATAATTTGTTGTCCTCATGAATCCAACTTATCACATTTAAGATCAACCATTTCTTTAAGAAATCAAGGAGGAAAACCTGCATGAAGATGACCTGATTATTGATAATTGGGGTTCGTTCTATTTTTGAAAGATTTTATTATGCTCAAGTCCCGATTTGCGATGATTAGGACTCTACAGAGACACGATATATCTATCTTGGTGAGAAAAAAATCAAGAAGATAGTTTTTTGGTTGAAAAGGTTTGGATAAGGAATCGAGCTAGGCAATATTACCGCCAAGTATCGGTAGACTAGTTTCTGTAAGCATTTCTTTATTGATCGTTGACCATCCTTTTATACTTTGACTCCAGGTCGCTCCGGTTATCATGCTCTAAGTTGTGGTTCAAACTATGGCTATCGAAGAACTAGGGCTCAAAATCATCACGGATAAAACAAAATATATGGCTAGCTGCAAAAACGGCGATGATGTTGCCGGTAGTGTTGCCCGAAATCGGTCTTGGTCTTGCACTTTGCAAAACCAAGATGAAGCCCGCTTAACTGTTGCAAGACAAAGACCAAGAGTGGTGAAAAAAAATCGATTTTTCAAATAACAATGAAGGTAAAATAGTTACTTATGCATGACAATATTAATTACTATATTAAAGAATTGGTATAACCAACATACTTTTGCATTTAACTCTTCTAATTTTTCTTTCAGACTTAGTTAGGCTTCTCCTATTTAAAAAAAATATAATAACATCTCTATAGTAATAAGCTAATAGGTAACTGCAAGACTGTGCGAGACTCTTGCGCAAGACCAAGACTGAGTTTGCAAGACCAAGAATCGCCTTGTTCTCGCATTTGGGCAACACTAGTTGCCGTTAATATCGATATAGAAGGTTCGATATGTTCGAACACGTAGAGAAGTTTAGGGGTCTAGAAATAATGATATGTCCAGTTCAGTTCTCTTCTCAACTACTTGGGTCACTTCATCCTGGGCGCAGATTTAAACTCCAAATATCATCAATGGCGTTCTAGAACCACGGATTTTCGTGGTTGAACATTGCTGTCTACACTCAATGCCCAACGTTTCAGCCTCCTTCCTCCTAACTCACCTACCTACTGGCCCACAGATCCTAACCGCAATTCCGATATCCTTGATTTTTTCATCCAGAGTGGCTTAGGTCTCCTCATTCATTCCCTTCCCCGTCTTGCCGAACTATCATCAGATCATAATCCATTATCACTACAATTATCTCTAGCTCCTATTCCTAAGTCTTCTCCACCGTCCTTCATCAGAGGCCCAGTTAAATGGAAACTCTTTCACCAAATCCTTTCCGATAAAATTGACCTCAGAATAACCCTGAAAACCCCAGATGACCTTGACAATACCGTACACTTTTTTACCACCACTATCCAACAAGCAATCAGGACTGCTTCCTCTCCAAACCACTCCTCAAGAACTCCCAAGAAAATAAGTTACCTCAACACACAGGAAAATCATTAAAAAAATCCTCTTTCTGCTCATCTATCACCTTCTCTTGCCTGCTAAAAGATGGCTGCTTGCTTTTTCATTCAATTATACACAATTATTTATTTTTCCAATACTTGTATATCCCCATTGTAAAGCCCATCTTCTTTTCAGACGCCTCGGAGGGTTATGAGGGATAGAAGAGGAAACAAGGTTGGAAAGAAGAGCGTTTGGATAGTTCAGAACTTTATTATGGAAGGATTGGTATCTGGATTGAGCTAAATCGGAAAAATATGGTACATTAAGACCGTTATGGATGATTTTATTTGCGACAAAGGCGTTGAGAATTTTACGAAGGATTTTGGATTGTAGGGATTGGATACGAGAGGAATTTGATGGTTTAGTAGAGCCCTAAAGCTCGATTCCGTTACTCCAAATAGGCCTTATTACAGTAATATAAACGAGTCTTTTGTAAATAGTTAGAAGTTTAGAGCGTTTGTCTAATAAGTGCTACAGTAGTCTAAAACGTCGGGCGGTTTCTATTCGTTTCAGTCTGGTATGGTGGTTCCAAGTGAGTCGTTTGCACAGGTGGAGTCCTAGGTATCGGATTTGTTCGACACGGATAAGAGGGCTATTGTTGAAGGATACTGTAGGACATGAGTTCATAGGTTTACGTCGAAGGGTAAAGGTGATTTGATGGGATTTATTGGAATTTATTTTAATTGTCCAGTTTCGACACTATTTTTCAAGACTTGTGATGTGTGATTGAAGAGTTTGGGATGCAATAGATGGATCGTTATTAACTAATAGGATGCACGTGTCATCGGCATAGGTGGTTGGGATGTCAGCTGTATGAACTGTATAAAGGATAGGACCTGGAACACCGGCAAACTGAGTAAAAAGAGATGAATAGGCATTGTGATTTACTTTGAAGTATCTGCCAGTAAAGTAGGAACGGATAATGAGGAAGTATGTAGGTGGTAGGAATTTACGGAGTTTTTACATCAATCCCTTTATTCAATTTAAATAAAATAATATTAGTAGTAAGGGTGTTCAATCTGGAGATCGGCAAACTTTTTCTATTTAATTTGCCTTATCATTTGCTTTCTATTTGAACCGTAGGATAATTTGATCGCAAAAATAAACACATATGACGTGAACTCCACTTGCAACATGTCAAAAAGATATGGATTTATTGGCCTAATATTTTTGTAAGCCATCTTTTTATTTTCGATTCTGTGATCAAAATTATCTTACTTTTCAAGTAGAAATCTTGCTATTTAGATTTATTTTTAATATTTAATTTAATTAATTAATTAAATGAAAAATGCTCTATTTCTGAAAATGTTGGTAGATAAAAAGAAAAAATAGATTACGATAACATGAAGCCATTCAAGTTTTTGGCATATGTTAATGATTATTACATGCACTATTATTAAAGATAAGTGACGTTTTTAATTTATTTTAAAATAACGTTCTAAACTTTATTTAGAGCAAATGGTTTCAAATATAGGGACGGCCTCCAACTATTCTTAACTCGTTTGCAACCAACTGACAGCTGCGTAACGCAATGCAATTAAAGGAACGCGTTCTCGACAGGGAAGAACCATCCATCATCGGCCAACGCAATGCTATAGTTCATCGCAAGGTGGCGCAGTTTCTCTCTGCAAAAGTGAAAGTCGATCTATCTTTGAGATGATATAAATTCACAGTCCAAAGATGAAAAAACATTTTCATTTATTTTACCTAATTCCTGTTTTGTTTGGTGTGCTAATTCGGAAAAAAATTAAGGTATATGCTTTAGACCACACGGTAGAAGTGAAAACATTTACAAGACGTTTTTGATATTTTGTAATATGAAATATATAATAATAAATAATAATAATAAGGCTTAGCGAACCCGAAGGTTCGATGCTGACACCACCAATCGCTTGTTACACACCTCCCTCCACCGTTCGCCGTCCAAACCCAGTCCCTTCAGATCGGCTTTAATGCAATCTTCCCACCTTCGCTTCGGTCTACCCCTCGGACGCTTAACATTCGACACAGCAAATATTAACCTTTTAGGAATTCTCTCGTTACTAAGCCCAACAACTTTACAAGCCCATTTGATTCGCCGCGATAAAATTACCTCAATTATATTACCCGGATACAGCTGACGCAATTCGGCGTTGTGTAACCGTCTGAACTCTCCGGTTAACTCATCCTTCTTCGGTCCGAATATTCTACGCAATACTTTATTTTCAAAAACCTTAAGACGCTGCTCATCCCTTAATGTAAGCGGCCTAGTTTCGCATCCATAAAGAACTGTAGGCAAGATAATTGTTTTATAGATTCTAATTTTTAAGTTTCGGGACAAGAGGCGCGAACTAAGTAGTTTTGTCACAGAAAAATAACAAGCATTCCCCGCCTTCAGTCTAACCTTAATCTCTTCTTCAATTTCGTTTTTTCTAGTTATCGTAGAACCTAGATACCTAAATTTATCTACCTGTTCAAACATATTACCATCTATATCGATATCACCAGTAGTATCGCCATTTTTACAGCTAACCATATATTTTATTTTATCCACGTTTATTTCGATTCCTAGTTCTCTGCCGGCTTTCATTAACGTTGTCGTATTTAGTTTTATAGTTTCAACGTCTTCGCTTAACAGTACCAGATCATCAGCATAGCCCAGCACGGATGTTGTCCCGCCCAGATCCAACCCTTTCTCGGTTCGCATTACCTCCCTAATGGCATGTTCTAATGCCAAATTAAACAGGACAGGCGAAATAGAATCCCCCTGTTTTAAGCCCGAACGAACCTCAAATTTTCGGACAAATTATTACCGATTCTAACTTTATTGAGTGTCTCCGTCAAGCACATCCTGACTAGATTTACTAGTTTTTTTGGAATCCCCTGTTCGATTAGAATATTATACAGTTTCTGGCGGTCAATAGAATCGTAAGCCTTTTTAAAATCTATATACAGCTGGTGAACAATACCGTTATACTCCAATTTTTTCTCTAATATTTGCTGTAAAGAAAATATTTGATCAATAGTCGAACGATTCCGTCTAAATCCGCATTGGTAGTCTCCGATAATTCCCTCGGCGTATTCCGTGATTCGACTGGTTAAGATTGAAGTGAATATTTTATAACATACCGGAAGGAGTGAAATTCCTCGATAGTTATTACAATCCGTCCTCGGACCCTTTTTGTGAATCGGAATAAGAATAGATTCTTTCCATTCTTCAGGTAATTTCTCGTTCACCCAGATCTTTTTAACCAACCGATGTATTTTAGAAACTCCAGCTTCCCCGCATGCCTTAATTAGTTCAGTAGGAATATTATCGATTCCCGCTACTTTATATGATTTTAATTTTCCGATAGCTACTTCAACTTTCTCTTTACTTGGTACTTCTATTAACGGTTCAGCACTCTGGTACTCAGAAGGAGGACACAGAATACGAAATATAAATTATTATTATTTTATTGAAATTAACAACTGTAAACATATATACAACTAGTAAATTTGCTATAGGAATATATTACATGAAGGTACTTGTGAAGAACCTACACATTGGAAACACTTCAAAGATAAATTAATTTAGGGGACGTGGCCATCTTTTCAGATGCCTTGGTGGGTTGTCAGGAATTATGTTGGATGAAAGTTTACAAACTAAAGGGTTGGGGTGACCAAAGAGGTATATATAGTTCGGGCCAAAAATATAAATTATAAATAATAGCTCATTATGAATAGGATGGAATGCTAAACATTTCCCTCGCTTGTAGTATACAGGTCCGATTATTAGATTCTGAGTTTTGGGGGTACACAAAGCCATCGAATTCCTCACTCATCCAATCCTTACAATCCAAAATATTTCGTAAAATCCTCAATGCTCCTTACTTTGTCACTAATAAAATCATCCATAAAGACCTTAATGTTCCATATATTTCCGAATTGGCTCAATCCAGATACCTATCCTTCCATAATAAACTTCGAGAACCATCCGAACCCTCTCGTTTCTAACCTTGCTTCCTATTCGATCCCTGATAACCCTCCGAGGCGTCTGAAAAGAAGATGGCCTCGAAATCTTCTATTGTAAATACATTTTTTTTTTAGAGTGCTACCAGTGGGTAGTTTCTCAACAAGTGTTTTCATGTTTTTATTTTCTGTTATCACATTTACTTAATGTATTCTTTCTTAATACAGTTGTAAATATCATAAATAAAAAAAAAGAAAGTTTCTGTCTTCGTTGGAGTATGATATACAGATACATTTAAAGGGCATCGAGAAAAAGACTTTAGCCAAGTTTCATTGAAATCGGTACATTTCACAATTATACATCTAAAGTGACATAACCTAGTTACAAAGAAAAATAAATAAAAGGGGATTCCAATTATTGGACTAAACTTTGTTTTTTAATCATTAGTAATATGCTAAAAATAAATAGCATTACTTCAGTAACACATTCAAAATTTAAAAACCTAACCAAGGATATAACATTTAGAGTAGAACATATAAAAAAAACCGGAGACCACATCTTTGCTCCTAATTGGAAATTTCGTAAACGTTAAAAAAACCATAGTACACTATCTACAAAAAAGTGTAAACTTTTTGAGTTATTCGGAATTTAATTTTACAATTTTTTCCAGCTTCTTTTCGTTGAAGTATGTTATATAGACTAATTTAAAGGGTGTAGAGAAAATGATTTTAGTTAAGTTTCCTTGAAATCGCTACATTCTTTAAGGCGCTACAGTTTATAGCAACACAGTTCTTTCGGCCGCCATTTTGAAAGTAAAAGGCGGATAGTAATGTCGATGAAGAAAGATCATCCTCGGGTGATCTCTGATTTCAAAACCAAATTTGAGAAAAATCGGTCTAGTAGTTTCGGAGAAAATGCGCGGATGGCGGACTGATAAAAAAAATGTTATTCTTTTTTCGAATTCTACGTATCCTGAAAAGTAAAACCCCAAATTTTGAGAGGGAGTTAATTTTAAGAATTTTTTGTTCGATTACAATGGTTCATTATTGAAAATAATAAACCAAAAATTAAGGCGATTTCATATTTTATATGAAACATAAATTATAAATATTAGCTCATTTTGAAGAGGATGAAATGCTGAACACTGCCCTCGCTTGTAGTTTGCAGGTCCGATTTTCAGTTTCTGTGACATTATAATACATATTTTCTATAAAACTCTTTGTAATATGGTTTTCGACTCTATTTTTTCCTTTCCTCTTATACGGCGTACAGTGGACCGAGTAAGGGAAAACTCGCGACATCAGCTAAATCATTTTTTTTTTAATATATATAATTGAACTATTCAATACAAACAGTGAAAAACGCTGCAAATTATTTCACAATAGTTTATTATTTTCAAACAATTATACATCTAAAATAATATTACATTCCTAGTAACAAAGAAAAAATAATAAAAGGTGATTCCAATTATTGCATTAAACTTTTTTTTTTTAATCATTAGTAATATGCTAAAAAAAATATCATTAATTCAGTAACACATTCAAAAACCAAAACAAAAGATATGACTTTTGCAGTATAACATATAAAAAACATCTAGAGACCATATCTTTGTTCCTAATTGTCCGATTTTGACGATTTTTTTGGTTTTTAGGAAATTCCATAAACTTTTAAACAACCATCTTAGTAAATTTAAATATCTTTGAAACATCTTATCACAATAGCGACAAAAAAGTGTATACTTTTTGAATTATTCGGAATCTAATTTTACCAACCCTCGTAACATTTTTTCTAGCTTCTTTTCGTTGAAGTATGATATATAGATACATTTAAAGAGCATCGATAAGAAGACTTTAGCGAAGTTTCATTGAAATCGGTACATTCGTTTAGGCTATATAGTCTATGGCAATGCAAGTTTTTCGGTCGCCATCTTGAAAGGAAAAGATGGATAGAAATGTCGATGAAGGTGGATCATCCTCGGATGACCTTTAATTTTAAATCCTAATTTGAAAAAAATCGGCGGAGTAGTTATGGAGAAAAAAATTATATTCGTTTTTCGAATTCAAAATATTCTGAACCGTAAAACCTCAAATTTTGAGAGGGGTTTAAGTTTTTGAATTTTTCGTTCGATCATAATGGTTCATTATTGAAAATAATAAACCAAAAGATTTAGACAAATTCAATTGAGATATTTTAATCCAAATGTAAAAATAAATCAATTAGTTGACTCGAGCCGACTTTACCCGAATAAGAGTTTCATATCCATCATGGCTGAATCTCATTTATTACCCACAAAAAACTTCAAAGCGCGCTTAATGAAATTTTTACATCAAAATGTTGCAGTTTATGATTAGATATGTGATTCACGAAGTTTTAGAAGGATGTAAATAATTTTTAAAAAGCTGACTGCATTGCTTCCTTTCCAAAAGACTTCCCAAGAATTTCTTTTCCTTGAAACTCTTTTATTTATATGTATAACATACTTGCTGAATACATACACATATCATAAATTTCCTACAAAATAGAAAAAAAAATCATCGAAATTGGACGATTCGTTGCAGAGTTATAGAGTTTTAAACATTTACTGCTTTCTCTTCAGAAAAGGCCATTTCCTTATTTTTTTTTGTTATTGATTAATCGAAAATTATATAATTATTACAGTAATTGAAATTATCATATGAAGAAGTGAAATAATTCTCCTTATGTAGGTCAATACTATTATACGCTCTTTATATTCATTTTTTATTTTCCTCTCAATGTATTCTGGAATTAGTCTCTTGAGTAATACTTATCACCGTTTATGTTTCTTTTTGAAATCGGTTTTTTATTATTTCAGATAATTACTTTTTCTAACATTATGTTTCATGAGTATGATCTATTTTTCACCTACAATTTTTGCGACTCTATATTTAATCAAGCTGTTATTAAGAAAAACAGGATCAACTATTAGGGGTATGCACTAGTGGATCCAGGATTTAATTTTGGAGGGGATTCAGCCCGAAAGATTTTTTTTTCATATACGTATAACGATAATTAATTTGAAAAAAAAAATAAAGAAATTAATTACATATATGAAATGGTGTTTAAGTGGTTCTTGAAGTTTTATTAAATATAATTACACGAATAAGAAAACTTTAAGAGATACTTTTTAATATTTTTTTCTGTAAAACATGGTTATATTTTACCATTTTGGAGCTCCCCCTCGTAGGTATGCGAAATCTTTTGAGGAAGGTGGAAGGCAGATCTAATGCACTCGAAATGAATGCTATGACAAATGGTATAGCACAATTTGAATGCATTGCCATGGTAAAGCTAGTATTTAATATTATCGTAAATAAACATTGTAACATAATAAATAAAACTATGTACCTTCAATGTATCAGGTTTCTCCACTTTTGAAATAATGCCATATAGTGAGAGAATTGATAGTGATATAAATAACTAATATTAAATCGTTTCTGTGCCCAAAAATACACAAGATTTATGTGAATTAGTTACAAAAAAAATTTTACAAACACGTTTTTCGTCGGCCTGTCATATAGATCATTCTCGAAATTTTCCTTAATTAACTGCGATATAGGCCGTAATATTATGCATTCTGGGTTAGAAAAAAATCAGAACGCATGTTTTTTTTTTTTTTATACATTAATTTGCACATGTCAAGTCATTGTTGACAACCAAATTAATATTTGAAAATGTCGAGCGTGGAGAAGGTCAGAAATCTGCAGTACTTCTGCTCTGGTTTAATTCAGTAACCTTGGTCGTCTCATGAAGCAGATCTCTCATCCACCACCTTTTATGTCTGTCCCTCATACTTAGTCAAATAATCCACTATTTCTCGGATTTTATTTTCTTAAAAACAGATGTCCAAAGAGGAGCGAAATTCTGAAATGGCCCATACGTTGAGTGTAAGGCTGGAAATAAAAATCCAGATAAAGGTGAGGAATTAAAAATGTACCAACATATTTATATTTTAAAAAAGAAACAAGATTTCGTCTAAATTTCTTTTTTTTTTTTAACTTGTTTATTGAAAATATTACAATCTGTCTCAAACGACATTTATAATAGTGTTCTGAGATCATATTCACACTCTATGTACAATAAAAAAAAAATTATACAGAAAAATAATATATATATACATATATATATAAAATAAATAAGTATAAAATATCTAAAAAATAAATAAATAAAAAAGAACACATACATACCTAGAGAGATAGAGAACTCCGAGCCAGACTTGTCCCTCCAACTTTGGAGGGAAAAGCATGACTCCAGGAGATCCCTGCACTTCTATTATTTAAATTTTCATATTCAGGAATAATAGTATAGAAACATATCTTTTGATTTTATGAATCATTAACCTTTCATATGGGTTACCTCCATTATCAGCTGATTTTTTTATAAATTGCCTGCAATAAAGTTGGAAAGATTATATGTAAATAAATGTATCTTATAGAGAACGTTTTTATAGATATAATGATGTAGAGATGGTTGACCGTTGATATAATATAAGAAGGAGTTAATCGGGATGGGGGGGGGGAGTGCGGTCAAATAAATACTAAATTAAAATATAGTAATTACTTAATTTTTGCCGACGTTTCGACCCACTTTGCAGGTCGTCTTCAGGGCTACAAAAGATACAAAACATGTTGAAATTAAAAATAAATATAAGTAGATATAATATAAGAAGAAGTTGTCAGATACAGAAATAAAAGATGATATCAGAGATATAGTGGGTGACAATATAGTTAAAATGTTAAGTATTATATATGTAGAAGATACAAACAAATGGAAAATAAGTATGAATACAAATAAAAATAAAGGAGAATATAGGTTTTTATAGACATTTTTACATACGGGTGTCAAACGTTTTATTTTGATTTGGGAATTTTACAAACTAAGAAATCAAAGATATTTTAATTTTTTTACATTACTCCTTTGTAGCTGAAAAGGTTCTAGAAATGTACCTACATTATGGAGGCTGTTTCCCTTCCTCTCATGTTTAAATAAACGAATTTTAATATATCCGATTGTTTTGTTCAGATTTTTTTAAGTATATTCAAAAGCACATGAAAAAGTGCTATAACCGTCTAAACTTGTATATTTAAATTTATTTTAAAATATCCAATATTGTATTTGTTCATTTCACAATAATTATGTTGAATTTGTACGCATAATATGAACTACAATCTTTTTTTTTTTTTTTTGGGTATATCGCAACCCAGAATCAAAATTGAAAGTATGTGCTCATATATATTGGTACAACCACTAACGGATCCAGGATTTAATTTTTGGTTAAAGGGGCTTCTGCCCGAAATATTTTTATTTCACATATATATTTAAAACGATAATTAATTTGAGAAAGAAAGAAAGAAATTAACTACCAATATGAAATAGTGTTTAAGTCGTTCTTGAAGTCCTATTAAATGTTTATCACATTTTTTTCTGCAAAACATGGTTATATTTTACCATTTTGTAGGGGGGGGGGGGCTTCAGCCCTAAAGCCCTCCCGTAGATCCACTTGTGGATACAACTGCTGTCTCAATTTACTGAAAATTAATTGGTTTTGTTCGAATAGTATCTATGACAAGTGTTTCTTGTGTTACTTAACACCACAACAACAAGTCGACAGTAGTAACAGCATAAATCAGGTGTTCCTAAGTACTATATACATTACGTTCTACACACCACTATTAGAATGCCATAGATATTTATCTTCAATGGCTACAAATATTATCCAGATGCAAAAGGCATTAATTATAATCTCATCTCGTTAATGTAAATCACTGCTAACGATTTCATTTATTAAATATGATTTAGATACTCTGTACAAAGAAAAAAAATACCATAACTTAATGGCGTCTAGAAAGCTTACTGACATTATAGGTTTGCAATAAGCGTTAACAAATCATAAAACAAGTGTTATTTATTTTTTTAATTAATATTCTTTCCTCATGTTAGGTTAAATAATTGATTTATTATTTAATCACAGTAAATCATTCAAGCATATAGATTATTAGTCACAGTAGCCATGTGTGAAAAATCTATTCATTAACATGATTTCAAGGCTGCTCTATGTTAAATAATTCTGTCACCATATTCTTGAAGTGAAAACTTCTTTAGGTGCGTTATTTCTGGGAAGTGAATGACACTGAACCGTCAGGCTGTGAGGTGTAACGATAATTCGACTAAAGGTGTCTAGAGTCAAGTTACTGCATATGGATATGGATGAAAATATTTTAGAAACAAAAAATGACTTACATATCGTACGCGAGGGAAATGTTCAACGTTTCATCCTCTTTGTATAATGAGCTATAAATCAAAACTGTATTTTGACGTGACGCCGGGTCAAAAAAAAAAAAACTATCCTGAACCACTAGAGCCCATTAAAGGTCTTAGTCTTGGGTGCAGTACTATTTAGGAAAATAACGGATTCTTGGTCTACAGTTGTGTAAGGAGGTGATTTGACCGAATCACGCACAACCGCCAGTTTTTTCACCTTTAATTAATTATTTTAATTAAGAGTACCCACTTTATAAAGGCTGGGTCTGGGGCCCCAGATGGGTCTATCTACTCATTGTCGCCCCACGGCCAATGAAACAGAATAAATAATTTTTCTGCCATTAGGCGAGATTCGAACCTGGGACCTTTAGCATTGGAAGCTCAATACCCCTCCACTGAGTTCCCCACTTCTCTTTTGACCCCGGGTCGGAGAATCGAAAAGGGAAAACGATTGATAAATGATAGGGAAAATCAAATAAGAATGATTGTTTTATATCGTAGTAACATTTGGACCAAATTTGGGGAATCCAGAAACTGATTTGCGGAAGTGAATATAGAATTTTTTTTGTATTAGCCACAAAAATAAGAAATAAGAATTTATGTGTTTCTATTCGATTTTCTTTTAAGATAAAGTTTCGACAAATTATTGACTCCGTTACATAATCTATATTAAAAAAATTAAGGAGTTTTCAATCAAAAGTATTCGCCACATATCCTAGATAACCCGTCAAGCAAACTAAAAGATATTGTAAACACAGTAAAGCCGTGGTTAACATCAACCCTTCCTATCCGCAGAGAAGAGGTTGTCTTAACCAGACTGAGAATAGACCATACAAACCTGACGTCTCATTAGCAAACATCCACCACCAAAATGACAATATTTTAATAGTACACTTAAAGTTAGCCACATTTTTCAAGAATCTTCTCTCGTGATATAATCTAAAATTTAACTAGTTTCAGACGCAAAACCTCAATTTCAAACCTTAAAAATGACGAAGTCACAGTTAGTGCTGATTTTTTTCAAATTTAACGATTTATTAAACAAAATTTAAAAGTTTAAATCTGAATGTGGTTCAGCGAAAAACAAAACTAAGCGCTGGTACGATACAAATGACGACCAGTCAGGGAAAAGCTTACTACAATAATTTATAAAAAATTATAATTATAAATGTTATTACTTTGTGAATATAGAAAAAAAATATTATTTTTCATATTGGATATTTAATAGTTGACCGTTGCATTGTAAAGGAAGGAGATGGTCCTGGGTGTCGGTCATAAATAGGCTAAATAGTGGCAAGACTATTTTATTAAAAGCCGACGTTTCGACCTGACTTTGCATGTCTTCTTCAGGAAGGTGTGTTCAGCTAGGAGTTTCACTTAAAACTCAAACTCAGAACTAGAACTTAGAACTCAAGTTCTAAGTGAAACTCCTAGCTGAAGACACCTCCCTGAAGAAGACCTGCAAATTCGGGTCGAAACGTTGGCTTTTAATAAAATAGTTTAGTCTATTTATGACCACCACCCCGGACCATCTCCTTCCTTCATTATTTTTCATATTATTAATCTCTTCTTGTTGATGTATTCACTTCTATTGTGTGGTATAAAGCACACACCGTAATTTTTGTTATTCCTATATCTTACGATTCAAATGGTAAGCAAATGGGTGTTTTTAATGTGTTTTTAGTATGTAGTTATATTATTTAAATTACTTTAGAATTTTGTAGATAAAAATATGTAGATCAGGATAAGATAATGGAACTCACGAGGTTTTAAACGGAGGTTATTAATTTGATAAAAAACGAGTGTGCGGTGGAATATAAATCAAATGTCGTTTCCTAAAAAAATAAAAAAAATTAATTTGAACGCCAGTGCCTTGTTTTAGCCTTCAAGTTCAAATAACCGAATTGGAACTGTTAAAAATCCGTTTGCTTGATTTGGTAGGAAGGTAATTGCACCTCGTTATCCTGCCCCGTGGGAATTACCCTACGCCTTAGAGCGGCCTGGATCCATATTAAATGGCCGCCTGAGGTTGGTTATGAAGACGCGTGGCGAGGCCTCTGGCGCAAGAGGTTGCCTGCAGTTGTCCTTGGAGGGCGCTGCAAGCTGCAAGTCCGCGGGTCGTTGCTCTCCGTCATATCTCCTTGCGATCAGCACGTTCTCCAGTGATAATTATCTACTTAAATTATCATTAATTATTCATATATTTTTTTTTAAATATCTGTTTCAATACGCACTACTGTCAGAAATTCTGAAAACCAATAGGGTTTCTGGCGTGGCAATGAATAATATAATATGTTAACACGTTAGCTGCTGAGCCTGATATCTGTTAAATGTGTTGCCCGACTTTGTCTCCGCCTAACTGTTGCAAGACCAAGACCAGGGCTGATAAAAAAAATCGATTTTTTAAATAAAAATTAAGGCAAAATAGTTACTAATACTCGACCATTTTAGTTACTATATGATAATAATTGATATAACCAATATAATTTTGCATTTTACTCCTAATTTTTTTCATTCGGGCTTAATTAGTTTTTTTCCATCTAAAAAATTACAGTAATATCTGTATAGTAATTAGCAAATAAGTAACTGCAAGACCAAGACTGAGTTTGCAAGACCAATACTCGTTTCGGTCTCGCATTTAAGCGACCGACACTAGTTATGAAGTTCTTTCACCATAGGACGTCGGAGACATGCATAACTTTCCAAGTACACCGCTATTTTTTTTATAATAAAGGAGACCTAAATTCCCTCTTCAGGGTCTCTCTCTTTTGACCGTGTCTTCATTTATTATAATTTATCATTATTTCAGTGGAAAAGTTTCATTTTTAGGGATATAAAACTTAAATATGTTTTTTTTATTTATTTATGATATTTACAACTGTATTAAGAAATAATACATTGAGTAAATGTGATGACAGAAAATAAAAACATGAAAACACTTGTTGAGAAACTATCCACTGGTAGCACTCTAAAAATGTATTTACAATAGGAGATCTCGAGGCCATCTTTTTTTCAGACGCCTTGGAGGGTTTTCAGGATCGAATAGAAAGCATGGTTGAAAACGACAGGGTTCGCATGGTTCTGAAGTTTATTATGGAAGGATAGGTATCTGGATTGGGCTAATTTGGAAGCATAAGGAACATTAAGGTCTTTATGGATGATTTTATTAATGACAAAGTAGGGAGAATTGAGGGTTTTACGAAGGATTTTAGATTGTAAGGATTGGATTCGTGAGGAATTCGATGGCTTTTGTGGACTCCCAAATCTCAACTCCGTATGTCCAGATAGTTCTTATTATAAACGTTAACATGTAAACATGTAACTTGGAAATACAACAAATAAATCAATTGTTGTTAATTGGAATTCATTATTGCCAAAAACATAGAATTACTTATTCAGTTTTCAATTTCTTTATTCCTCAACATTCATTTTCTTTATCTGTTAACCTACAGTTATCGAATGTAACCTTTACCAGTTTGTTATCCACTCATTTCTTATCTTTTATCACAATCTGTTTACTTTTAACTTACACGCTGCATTCTCCTTTGTTTTTTATTTTTATTCATATTTATTTTCTATTTTAGTTTGTATCTTCTATATATATAATGCTTGATATTTAAACTACATTGTCACCCACTATATCTCTGATATCAGACAACTTTTTCTTATTTAATGTCTGCTTATAATTCATTTATTTTATTTTCACTATGTACCTTTTATATTTTGTATCTTTCGTAGCCCTAATGAAGACCTGCAAGGTGGGTCGAAACATCGGCATAATAATTGAAAATACTATTTTTTTAAATTTAGTATTTATTTGATCGCACCAAACCCCCTCCCCTCCCCCCGCTATCAACTCCTCAAGTTTATAATATCGTTGAAAATATCGATATTGGGCCTTCGATATTTCATCTCTACTCTGGAGGTAGTTACACAAGTAAATAATTACCTATCTTACTGCAACCTGCAAGCAGGGAATCATCCGGAAGTTAAATGCAGAAATATGCAAATTTTTGTGAATAAAATTCCAAAGAGGTTGCAAAATGAACTAGCTTTCAAATGCAATATAATCGAAAAATTTAAATCCAACGAACTGAAAAATTCAATTTACAGAAATTTATCAAAAAGCGCTTTATTAACCTTATGGATGGGTATAATAATGTTGAACATCTCAGCTTCATTAAATATATATATATATATATATATATATATATATATATATATATATATATTTTTTTTTTTTTTTTTTTTTTTTGCTTTCACTTACCTATATATGAAATATATAGTAAATAAAAGTATACGATCGTGAAAATTTTCGAATCTCAATTTTCAACGGAAATACACGTTTTGAGATACACCAAATAACTAAGTCCCTCAAAATGGTATGTGTGTCTGTGTGTCAACAGTCTAGCTCAAAATCGAAAAGTCGTACGGAAATGAAATAGAACATTTGAGGTTTTTATATGCTAGGGATTGCAGCAACTTTTTCGGGAATCGACTAATCGGAAATGGCACTTATATCATGGACTAAATATTTTTTTTTTTATCGATTTTCTTACGAAACGGCTCTAACGATTTTGATTAAATTTCTAAAATCAGTGTAAAATTAAACAGTTTTAAATAAAATGTAGTTTTTATTCTGATTGTTCTCTAACAGGGCTTAAATGGCTAATTTTCAATACTAATTTCCTCTAAAGTACCTTTAATTTTTTTTATTTGAAACAATTGACCATTTCACATTAATCTGTAATATAAAAGATAGTTAATGGAGAGAAGAATACTTGAGGTGATCAGTTAAATAAGAAGGCAAAAATAAATGATACTATTTATTTTGACATTAGCCGACGTTTCGACCTGAAGTTCAGGCCATCATCAGGGCTGATTAAGTAGATGTAAATCTACGGAATGAAAAATATATTTAAGTATGAAACTTAACTAATGGAGAAATATGAGATCGTAACGGAGAATAGTTGTAATTGGGGAACTAAAGGAATACATAACGTGAGGTTAATGTAATACGAACTCTGACAATATTATATAAATATACATATGCGGTTTTCATACACTTTGTCTGAAAATAATTATTTCTGCTAAGAAGAGGGTGTTAATTGAAAGTTGTGTGATACGCGCAAGACCCCCAGTTTTTTTTTCATAGGAAAGTTATCACATTGCTTAAATAATTTTATTTTCAATCGGTCAGTAACGACAGTAATTTATTTCCTAACTGAGAGATAGAATCTCCTATGACATAATTTTTTTTTCCCTCCACGTGCATTTAACAAGGCTATTAAATTTGATTTAGCACACCCCGCTAAATAATTAGATCGGCCGATGCACGTGTTGCTGCTTATATTCCTTGACATAGTTCAAAGCAATCGCGAAGCCCCCCTTCTCTCCAACTTCATCAATTTGTAAGCCTTAAATATATATCGTGTTTGCTAATTAGAGTATATTACACATGCTTTTTTGTTTTGTTTTTTAAGTGAAAATTTCTTTAATAGTAATAATAATTAGGGTCGCTGAAAACGAATTTTTTATGCTTTAAAATAAATTTTGCATGGATATTGTTTCTTTTTTTAAGTGAAAACTTCTTTAGGCTTGTTTTACACTTTTTATGTGGAGAGTGAGTTAGACTGAGCCATCAGATATCCGATGTGTAACACTCGGGTAAAATCGGCTGGAGTCGATTAATTGAAGTATGTTTGCATATGGATTAAAATATCTTAAAATGTCGATCATTTCGTCCTCTATGTAATGGGCTATTATTCAAAATTGTAACTTAACGCGACGTCATTGTAGAGACACGAAAAGGAAAAAAATTGTGTCGAAGACCAAATGATAAACAATTTTATAGAAGATATGGATTAAAACATCTCAGAAACTGAAAGTCGGACTTGGATAATGATAAGCGAAGGAAATTTCATCCTCTTATAATTTATTATTTATATTTCGTATTATTAATTTCGCCTTGTTAGTGTTTTCACTTTTATCGTGTTGTCTAAAGCTCTTAACTCACTTGTTTTTGTTTTTTTAATTCGTCGTTACGTCGATAAGTAATTTCATTACGTACACATATTTATTACATAATATTTAAAGTAAATGGAACAATTTTAAAAACACTAACAGCACTCAAATTGCGTAATTGAGTTCACGATTATCGATCTGTCTCAATTATAAAGGATACCATAAAATAATACTTCTCTACCTCAGTGGTTCAGGATTAAGTGGCCAAACTGAAAATATGAACTAAGGACCTCAAAGCAAGAAAAAAATTTCCTCTTATCTGGAGGTATGTCCGCAAACGCTTTGTTTAGGAGATATTCACAAATAAAGATTTTTGTTGTCATGAATTATTTAAGTTATGTGAAATAAATAAAACCTATTTATTTTTTTCCAACTACTTTATTAATTTTTTTTTTTTTGTCTATAAAATATATATATTTGCGCCTGTCAACAATAAGTTGACAATCAGCAAATGTGATGGCGATAATGATATAATGACATGGCAGGCATGGGGAAGGAAAGTACTCAGCAGTACCTCTTCCATAACTTGTTCCAATTACTTAGGTTGTCTAAGGAAGGAGATCCCTCATCCAACGCCTTTTTAGTCTCATCCTCATGTTATGAGGTATGTCTCTTATAAGTCTGTTATTATGTCCATTTAAAATTGTGTAAAATCGTTGATATAGGGTCGTTATATGTTGGTCAACTGTTGGAAAGTGGATGTCGGTATGTAGAGTTTTGTTAGTCATGTACCAAGGTGGTTTTGTTATGAGTCGCAATAATTTTGATTGGAACGTTTGAAATTTTTGGAGGTGGGTCTTTTTAGCGATGCCGTATATTTGTGATGAGTATGTCCATATGGGCTTAAGTAAGTATGTATATGTATTCAGTTTCTGTTTTAGTTTTAGTTTTGAAGATTTGGCAAAAAGAGAGTAAAGTAGTTTGAGTCGTTTGTTAAGTGTCATACGCTTCATTTTAACATGTGGGCCCCATGTCATCCTTCTGTCGAAGGTGAGTCCAAGGTAAAGTACCGTGTCCGTTTGAGGAATTTGATTGTTGTCAATATAAACTGGAGGACAGGTGTTTTTTCGTAGAGTAAATGTTATGTGTTTGGATTTGTCATGATTAAGTCGAATTTTCCATAGTGTGAACCAATCTTGTAGTTTAAGCAAACGATGTTGTAGAGTTAGTGACTTTATTAATTAAATGTAAACATTAACATTCATGTTAAATGTTGTTGAAACTGATTTCCTTGAGCATTAAGACAGGCTTAACATCTTTCTTCAACTGCAGCAGTGGCAGAACGGCACTGGATATGTGTTATTGTTTCACAAGATGCAATTATCCTTCTTCGTAAGGAATTAAGGTCATTGACCGGACTTGCATAGACTTTTTGTTTAATGTCACCCCGAACAAAAAAACTCGTGAGCGTGCAGGCCAAGCCACTGGTCCTATACGGCCAATCCATTGATTGGGATAATTAACATTTAGCCATTGTCGAGGTTTTAATTAGATGATTTTTTTTTCAGTTCAAGAAGAAGTTGCTGTAAAGTATATAAAAACCTTAAATATGCTATTTCATTTTCGTACGACTCGTTTTGAGCTAGACTGAAGTGGAGATTCGAAAATTTCACGATCGCAATACATTCCTTTACTATATATTTCATAAATACGTAAGTGAAAGTAAAAAGTCGTAAATTGTTCATGATTTTTTTTTTTTTTATCACCCGTGAACTAAATTACATTCATCCCACTTTTGGAAAAACTTTCTCATTTAATAAGGTTTAAGTCCATATTAAATAAAATGATATTTATTAAGAAAAAAATTGAGATTCACATCAAGTTGTGTAAAGAAATAATATGATTTTCTATCCAGTACACTTGTACACTTGCAAAAATTAGTGTTTAACAGTGAATTAACTGTTGCAAAGTTTTTATTTCTTGTTTTTCTGTGATATGGGATGTATTGTAATAAACATAATTGCGAAAATGCCAAACTCTATTTTCATTTAAAGTAAATTTTATTATTTTACTATGGAGCAATGTTTAGTTACTTAAATAAAATATTTTATAAGTCATCGCTTCCTAATTAACAAAAAACGTGATTCATTTAAAAAACGCGAATTTTAAATTTCTTACATTTCAGCTGGAAATTGGGCAATTAAAAATTATATAAACGTTTTGTAGATCTTAATGTCTACAATCAAACTTTTAAATATTTCACTTACGGAATACCCAGTATAAATTATTGCATTTCTCACATTTATTTGGCTCTTACATAACTGTGAAAATATTTACATAAAGTGCGACCATTAGGATCTATTAAATATTTTTTTCCTGTTGAGCAAATCCGATATCTAGGACTCCACCTGGACAAACGACTAACTTGGAATTCTCATACTAGACTGAAACGACAAGAAACCGCTCGACGTTTCCGATTACTTCAGCACTTACTAGACAAACGCTCTAAACTTCCCATTAATTACAAAATACTCATATACTTGACTATAATAAGACCTATTTGGACTTACGGAGTTGAACTATGGGGCTCCACTAAACCATCGAATTCCTCTCGCATCCAATCCTTACAATCCAAAATCCTTCGTAAAATCCTCAATGCTCCTTACTTTGTCACTAATAAAATTATCCATAAAGATCTTAATGTTCCTTATGTTTCAGATCTGGCCCAATCCAGATACCTATCCTTCCATAATAAACTTCAGAATCATCCCAACCCTCTCGTTTCTAACCTTGCTTCCTCTTCGATTCCTGAAAACCCTCCGAGGCGTCTGAAAAGAAGATGGCCCCGTGATCTCCTAATGTAGTCATCATTAGAGTGCAAATTTACTTGATGTATTTATGTAATACAGTTGTAAATGTCATAAAGAAATAAAAAAAAATATATTTTTTTTAAGTGATTTTAACAAATTAAATGTTCATAATTCACACCTCAAGCAGACAATTTTTGTTTATTTATTTTCAAACATGGCCTACATCTCTATACGAATTGAAAAGCTTTCTATCTAGTACGTATGAAACATGTATTACTTCTTTTTGAATATCAAACAGATTGGTTAGATGTTCTTAAAAATTATCTCACAAGACCATTCCATTTCAGTATTAATCCTAAATACATATAAAATCACTATGAATAGTATTGCATTTTAAGTATAAATTATTTGAACATAATTCTTAAGTAGACGACTAAACAGACACCTGTTTTCACGCTTCCTGTTAAACTAAAAAAAAAAGAAAAAAGACAAGGTTAAAACTGTAGTAAGATGACATCGAAAAGGAAGGACAGAAAAAAGTCTCCTTTATTATATTCCAAAAAAAATAGACAAAAAAATGTCGTCTAAGTACTCTACAGATATTAGCACCCGTCGGAGATTAAACGTCTTTTATTGTAAATAATGATGTTAAATGTATAAATATAAACTCTTTTGTAGCGATGATGTTTCTTAGAATTTGAATTTCGTTCCAAGTAGAAGTGAATCTATATTGTGGTTTTCTTGATCTCTTAGAAGATGTTGTTTAACAAAATAAAGAAGAAGACGTCATGAACTCCTAATTTAGATATTTTATTAGAGTGCAACCAATGGATATGTTCTTTACAAGCATATATATATATATATATATATATATATATATATATATATATATATATATATATATATATAGTTGTAAATTTCATAAATAATAAAAAAATACATTTTGTTGCTCTCTTCTTTACTAAACCGTTTTTATCTAGGCATCCTAAAAATATTGTTGAGTTTCTGTCGATATTAGTTTCATCCATAATGATTTAGGTTTGAGGACAAACTTTCATATTGTCTTGGATATCTTCTAATTATCCTCTTATCGCATGGAATAATAAAAAATGTCCTGAACGATTATTCCGGACAGAATTTTAGTTCGTACAAGGAAAAAGGAATAAGGAAATTACAAACGGTTCGTTGCTCTCGCTTATTTAAGTAATTTAGAATGGATTTCTTGCACGCTTTGAACTTGAAAGGTAGTTCGAATTCCTTCGAAAAACGAGTTTTTTTAAACATATCTCCGGCTGGAAGCAGTTTTACATATTTAAAGAGAAAAAATTGCTACCGTTTCAATCAATGTCACGGTCGGAGATGTATCGAAATCGTGACCTGCCTTCGCCTAAAAAACGTTCTTTTTTAGGAAAATAATTGCTAGTCCCAATATTAAGATATATTTGGAGGTTGGCAATGAAAAACTTCCGTTATAATTTAAGTTTATTATTTTCAATAATACAACCATTTTAATCGACTAAAAAATTCAAAAATTCAAGAACTCCTCAAAATATGAGGTTTGACGTTGCAGGATACGAAGAATTTGAAAATCAAATACATTTTTTTTTTGTCCATCCACCGTCCACCGTCTGCGCATTTTCTCCGGAACTACTGAATAGATTTTTTTTTCAAATTTGGATTTAAAGTCAGAGATCACCTGAGGATGTTCCTCCTTCTTCGAAATTATCTATACTCCTTTTCCTTTCAAGATGGCGGCCGAAAAACCTGTGTGTCTATAGACTATAGCGACTAAACGAATATACCGATTTGTATCATTTTTACTTTCATTAACTATATATGAAATATATAATAACGGAAGGTATTGCGATCGTGAAATTTTTTTAATCTCAGTTTTCAACAGAAGTATCCGTTTTGATGTCCCCTGAGTCCAAATAACCAAGTCCCCCAAAATGGTCTTTTTTTGTTCCGAAAATTCTTACAAAAGTCAAGCTGCTTATTTAAGGTTTTTATACCCTTAAGATGTAACAGCAACCTTTTCTTCAAAATCGGCTAATCGGAAGTGGAACTTTATATCTTGGACTTTACAGATTGATGTTTTCTAACAGGGCTTAAATAATTTTCAATATTAGCTCCGTATAAAGTACTTTTATTTTTTTTTATTTGAAATAATTGACCATTTTACATTGATATCTAATATAATAAATAGTTAAATGTAAAATATAAAAGAATTTTATGATTAACTAAAGGAGAAATAAGAGATCGTAACGGAGAATAGTAGTTAGTAATTGAGGAACCAAAGGAATAAGAGCTCACCAAAAAGATTAGAATACGCTTTCATACGTAACATGAACTTAATATAATGTTGACTTTAAAAATATTCTGTAAATATATATATGAGGCTTTCATTAATACTATTGTTTGTATTATTTAATATTTAATTGTATAGAATACAGTACACTGCACCAGATTTTTATAATACAATACAAATGACGATCGGTCTGAGCAAAGTTCACTAAAGAATTTATACACAATTATATCTGTATATATTTTATTATTTTGTGAATATAGAACAAAAAGTAGTTTATGCTAGTGTTTCCCAAATGCGCGGCCAAGACGAGTCTTGGTCTTGCGCACTCAGTCTTGGTCTTGCGCAAGAGTCTTGCAACAGTCTTGCAGTCAGGGGTAGCCAGAAGTGGGTTTTATAAGTTGCGCCATCAAAACTAATGAGGGGGGAGGGAATTTTTGACGGAGTTTTGAATGTTTGAGAGGGACACATTTCGATGGGGTTATTATTTTTCAAAATGAAAAGTTTCAAATCAAAAGATAAGTTGAATCATAGAACATACCACAGGATATGTAATGGTGTATAATCTACGGATATTCAAATTCTACTTTCCTTTGCACTGTTTTTAAGAAGAAGAGAGGAATAAAATATCTTGGGAAGGGTGGGGGAAGATTTATGCCATGGGGGGAATGGGCATCCCTGCCTTCGGTGACATATTAGCCTATTGCTATAATTTTTCAGATAGAGGAAACCTAACTAAGCCCGAATGGAAAATTGAATGAGTTAAACGTAAAATTATACTGCTATAACCAATTCTTTACATATATTAACTAAAATTATCAAGTATTAGTAAATATTTTGTCTTAATTTGTATTCACAAAGAAGGTTTATTTATTTATTTTGTTTTTGGGTCAGTCTTGGACTTGCAAAGTGCTAGACCAAGACCGACAACACTAGTTTATACACAACTATAATTATATATATTATAAATGTTATTACTATGCCAATATAGAATAAAAAACGCTGCAAATTATTTCACAATGGTTTATTATTTCCAAACAATTATACATCTAGAGTAACATTACTTTAATAGTTACAAAAAAAATAAATAAAAGGTGATTCCAATTAACTTTTTTTTTAATCATTAATATGCTAAAACAAAAAATTAGCATTACCTAAGTAATACATTCAAAATTCAAAACCAAAAAAAAGCCTATAGCCTTTGCTGCAAAATATATAAATAAATCCTTGTTCCTAATTGTCCGATTTTAGCGATATTTTTTTGTTTTTAGGAAATTTCGTAAACTTTTAAAAAACCATATGCAATGTTGACAAAAAATAAACCAAAAATATTTTAAAATCGCGATATCTCTACTAATTGATTTCGATGAAATTTCCTTCATCATTTAGAAAATTTAAATACCTTTGAAGCATCTTATCACGATATTGACAAAAAGTGTATACTTTTTGAGTTATTCGAAATTTAATTTTACCATCCCTCGTAACTTTTTTCCAGCTTCTTTTCGTTGAAGTATGTTATATAGATAAATTTAAAGGGATTCGAGAAAATGACTTCGTTATTCGAGAAAACGGATAATTCGTTTAGGTTCTACAGTTGATAGTAAAAGGCGGATAGTAATGTCGATGAAGGAGGATCATCCTCGAGTGACCTCTTATTTTAAATTTGAAAAAAAAAATCGGTCAAGTAGTTTCAGAGAAAATGCGCGAACGGCGGACGGACCAAAAATTTTTTATTGGTTTTTCGAATTCGACGTGATTCTACGTCGAATTCTATCCTTAAACGTTATATCTCAAATTTTGAGAGGGGTTTAAGTTTTTCAATTATTTAGTCAATCACAATGGTTCGTTATTAAAAATAATAAACCAATAAAAGAAAACGTATTTCATATTGCTAATTATTCATATCATATCGCTCCGTTGATGTTTTCACTTCTATCGTGTGGTCTGAAGGAAACACCGTAGTTTGTTTTCACCATGTTTGATCAACATATTTCATGTTTAACCATTGGTCAAAGGCTTTTTTTTAGAAACTAATCAGCTGATTTATTAAAAAGCAATGGAAATAAATCTCGTTCGGTGTTAATTGATTATCTATTATAAATGTCTTTAGATAGACCACTCTCAGATGTTTTTTTTAACCATCGGCCAACATGTTCCTCGTTCTTCTATTTCTTATCTACGGCCGATATCCTTCCGAAGGACCCGCTTTCAATCTAATGGATATGCAAGGATAAGCTAGTAATCTATACATAGTTTCTTACTTAAGTTACCTCCCAGCTTTTAAGTACGATTCGGTTGACTAACTAGGAAATTTCTATTGCTAAAGGAAACTTGACAAGGAACTTTAAATTTATAAATTATTTTATTCATATATGCTTAATATTATAGGGATATTCATGCAACCAGATCGGATCAAATTTTCTCATTTTACCAAAACACCGTATTTTTAAAAAAAGGTAATGAAATTCTCCACAAAACTATATAAAAATCGTTCATTTCGGACAACTATTAACGAAGTTACAGCTATTCAATTTCCAATGTAAGATTACAAGTTCATATCCTGGTTTCAGAAAGAGGTGAATGAGAGAAAAAAGATGACTAAGTGAAAGTAAGAAAATCTGTTGCCCGCATCACACAAGCTTCACTATTTCCTCTACTTTTAACAGAAATTATTGTTTGACAAAATTAGGCTATGGCATAAAGTTTTTGATCAGCAATATTAAAGAGTATTGAAATTTAACTTCATCAAATAAATCGTACTCAAATATTTCCTTTGATCAATTTTCAGGAAAATAAATCTAATTCAATTTTTTTTTTTTTTTGTTTCTTGATCGCCATATGTAAAGATATAAATACTTTTCTGAAATAGGTAGGAAAGTCGTGTGAGTGGACACACCAGATTTCTTTTATGAACAAGTTGTTTATTAAATAATATTACGACCTGTCTCAAATAAGGGCATTTATAATGGCGTTCACATTTTTGTACAATAAATATAAATAAATTAAACCGCAAAATAATATAACTAAAACTAAATGTATATAAAATTAAATAAACTAATCAAAATAACAACTTTAAATACAATACTTTTGTACAATATTATTCATTATTGGCATATTTTGTTGTATTATTTGAAAAAAGGTTATGGGGATCATGCCTTTACCGAACGTACTTGTCAAAATTAGTTTGCCAAATTTCATTCAAGAAACTTTGACATCAACGATGCTCAACAGTCTGGTCACCCACATGAAATTGAAATGTTGATCAAAATTCCACCCAATCAGTGCGAGAGATTGATATGGCCCTAAATGTGTCGCACACAAGTGTAGAAAACCATTTGTACAAGCTCAGCTATGTTTCCAGTCTTATTGTTTGGGTCCCTCACATGATTTTTTTTTCGAAAAAATCAAAAAAATGTTATAACTTCAATATGATTTTAGCTATATACAAGAAATTTGGCAGGAATTTAAGGTCACATAAACTACACTAAATGACATTAAACAGGGCCTTCGTAAAAAAACTACAAATAGAGATAAAAAACAAAAACCTTTAAGGAGATTTTATTAAATAAAAAATAACATTCATACTGCATTGAAGAGCAATAATTCAACTTTGCAACGGATATAGTAACATCGAATTTGAAGAACATCCTGAAGAGTTGTAAATGATCGGAAGGGCGTTGTGTTCCACCAAGACAACGCTAGGCCCTACACCTCATTGGTCACTCGCAATAAATTATTGAGCCATGGATGGGACATTTTGCCCCACTCTCGCTTTCACCAGACCTTGCTCCAAATGACTACCACTTATTCCAGTCTCTGCAGAACTCCATGATATTGGAGTGGACCGAAACGTCAAAAGGAAGAGGACATCAAATACCACTTGGGTCAGTGTTTTAACAATAAACTCTAGAAATTATATGAGCATGGCAATACGCACTTAGCAGACAGATAGAAAAACGTCATATTAGATATTCGTAAATATATTGTAGATTAAAATAAAATTTATATGTTTGATACACTGAGTTATATTTCATCCTAAAAAACCAAAAGGACTTATTTCCCAACTCTATACTTTACGTAGTAACAACATTTACAAATAGCGACATATACATGATTCTTCCTAAATTTATATAATCTAATTATAAACTAATTATTAATTACGTTTTTTTGCAGTTTACCCTCCTTCTTGTGTCAGGATGCATACAATATTTATTATGATAAAACAAAATCAAAGCGAAGAAAGGTTATTTAGATAGCCAAAAATCAACTATCTCTGTAAAACCAACAGAAAAAAAAGGATAAAAGATTAAAACTATAAGTTAGATGTCAAAACATAAGTTATCTAAATCTCAGTTATATTACATTTGGACATAGCTCAAGCTTTCAACTGGGTATGGCACGCCGGGCTTCTTTCCAAGCTGAAAACCCATCTTCCTCAGTCCTTATACCTTGTCCTCTCCGTTCCTACATCTCAGATCGTACCTTCCGAGTTCACTGCGGTAGTGAATTATCGAATTGCTATCCAATTGAGGCAGGTGTTCCTCAAGGTAGCGTATTGGGTCCCGTCCTTTACATCCTCTTTACCGCCGATATCCCTGTCCATCCCGATACCTTCCTGGCAACTTTTGCTGATGACACCGCCATTCTATCATCCGACTCAGATCCTGATATAGCATCCTTAAACCTTCAAAGACACCTCTCCCTGATTGTAATAAATGGCGTATTAAAGTAAACGAATCCAAATGCCAACACATCACCTTCACGCTCCGACGCAGTTCCTGTCCACCAGTACACTTTAATTCCATCCAGCTTCCTTTCTCAGACACAGTCCGGTACCTTGGCTTTCTCTTAGATAGACAACTAACGTGGAACCCTCAGACTAGACTTAAAAGACAGGAACTAAACCGACGATATGGCCAGCTATATAGATTAATGAATAGAAAATCTGAAACCTATCTGGACTTACGAACTTGAACTGTGGGGGACAGCAAAATCTTCTAACATCAAACGCATCCAATTCTTCCAATCTAAAGTCTTTCGAACAATAGTCAATTCTTCTTTCTATGTAACCAACAAAACCCTATACCATGACCTTAATATCCCATTTGTCCTAGACCTTATCCCAGCAAAATTCTCCAAATTCCATCAGAACCTTACCCATCATCCAAAACTCTTTGCACAATTTCTATCCAGCACCACCCATCCATATAATCCTCCAAGGAGGTTAAAACGGCAGTGGCCCCGCGATCTTTTATAGTTTGTAAATATTGGAGTTCTGACAATGGCCAGATTCTCCACTCACGACGTGAGTGTATGTGGCTAAAGCACTCTTGCTCAATCTCCACTGGGCTTAGCCCTAGTGACGCAGTTGAGAGAGGAGTGCAGGGAACTCCTGGAATCATACTTTTTCCTCCACAGTTGGAGGGACAAGTCTGGTTTGGAGTTCTCTCGCCAAATTGTAAACATTGTATACAGGTGTGTATATGTTCTTTGTATTTAATAATTTTTAGGTTATTTTATTCTTATTTATTGTATATAAATTATTTTTCTGTATAATTTATTTTATTTATTGTACATAGAGTGTGAATATGATCTGTGAACTCTATTATAAATGTCCTTGAGACAGATTGTAATATTTTTCAATAAATAAGTTTAAAAAAAAAACATTTATGAGAGCGGTCCACTGATTAAAAATATTCATTAAAAAAAGTTTAACTGTCTTTGAAAATTCATTGATTTTTAAATTGTTTGATAAGGAATTTTAATAGTAGTAGTTTCATTCATTTTATCGGATAGAGGAACAATATGATATCATCTTATCTATCGTGTTAATGGATTAAATCTAACTGAATAATTACCATTTAACATCATTTTTTTTTACATATTCTCCAGCTATTTTGTAGTAAGTCATTCTTTTAAAAAACTTTTAAAATAAACTTTAATTTTCATTACTCATATTTTTTCTAGATAACGATAGAATAGACAGCCTTTTAAAGATAAAAAGACTTTTGTTAAAATAATTTATAAAACAATATTAAATTTTGCTCACTATAATATTGCCAGAAATTTGATAATGATCTAAGTCTTATCTTTTTAGATAATTTTAAACTTCAATTATGATTTGTGTAATATCTTAAACCACCACTGAAATTTTATTGAAAATTTACCACATACGAACATACTACAAACGATTTCATAATAACTTACACGGACATACAAACTCATTGATTCGAGGCATGGCCACAACTAACATCCCCGATAGCACTCGAAGAAGGCTTAAAAGAAGCTGGATGAGGGATCTCCTCCACTAACTATAAATATTAAATTCCAGAAAGGGAAGGAGGCCGTTGGGCACTCCTCTCCCTCACGCCTATTTCAATACCTATTAATATTATACATCTTGACACCACACTCGTTGAATTTATAACTTTTGACAGGCGTGAGTTGAGAACTTAGGTTTAAAAAAAAAATTATTAATTTACAATGCTATTCGGTACCGAACTACTTTAGTAACTACTAGCTGATGTACCCATCGTTGACGAGTGTATAGTTGAAATTTGAGAATCCGTCTAAAATTAGAACTTGATCTGAATATTGTGGAGGACTTGATGAAATTTTTGGAATTTTTTTCCTGAATCCTGTTAATCCATCTGGTTAATCCTAAAATGTATACAGCAACATTTGTTAGGCTCGGAAAGTTGAATCGAATGACACCTTGAACGGGAAGATCGGACAATGTTGAAAAATCAGTGTGTTTTGCCCGTTTTATGCGACAACGCGTTAACAGATGTTCGGTATTCCGGATTTTTCCCGTTGAGTTGTGATAATTTTTTCCATCAGTTGAGTAGTACAACTTTTAAATGTGGATCGCGATAGAGTAGGTTGAGATGAGAATCGAAGTAAGTAACTGCCTAACCGGGATCTCTAGACAAATTACTCAAGAATTCATATCTTTGGTTCTACTCAATATTTTGTTTTCATTTAAAGACTATATTTTAATTCAAGCAAACCTAAATATAAAGTCAAAATTTCAAAAGTCTACCATTAGCCATTGCCGAGTTTACCCCTATCAAAATTTCGTTGGACAATGCGGACATCCAGACAGACAAAAATTTTTTTAAAAGTCGATTTGGTGTCTGTAATGTATAAAACGGAAAGATATAATGAAACGGGTTGATTCTATTCAATGTACAGACAAAACCTTTATTTTATTTATAGATGTTCTTTAACCTATAAACATATGTTTATTATTAACATTTATTATCAACATTAACCGAGATCTTTAGACAAATTACTAAAGAATTCATAACTTTGGTTCTACTCAATATTTTGTTTTCATTTAAAGCCTATGTTCTATGTCAAGCAAACCTTAATATAATGTCAAAGTTTCAAAAGTCTGCAATAAGCCATTGCTGAGCTTACCGCTGACAAAATTTCGTTGCAATGCGGACATACAGACAGACAAAAAATTTTTTAAAAGTGGATTTTGTGTCTGCAATGTATGAAACGGAAAGATATCATAAAACGGGTTGATTCTATTCAATGTACAGACAAAAACTTTATTTTATTTATATAGATTAATTTCTTTTACTTTTTGCAAGCTGATTCGCTCTCCATCCAGATTTATATTTGTTCTATCCTTAAAAACGATAACATTCTGGCCAAACTGATTCCATTCGTAATAAATCTCAATGGATACAGTAGATTAATTAATTCGGTACCGATATTTCGCTAATTCCGACCTGTCAGAAGTCGATATCTATATCAGTGGTCGGTTCTTTATAAGGGATGTTATATCCCAAGGCCTCATTTTGCAGATTGCATAGCTAAGGACTTAAAATAGCCTTGGCTACACGTGGAAATTATGAATTTGTGTTTAGAAATTGTTACTTATCTGTTTTAAACTCTATATATTATATATAATTTAGTAATATATATCTATGTTATGTACATTATCAGAATAGATGTATTTTGATAGATAGGTTTCAAACGACCCGGAATTACTTGCAGAGGGAAGAAATTTAATTTTCAATCTTTAATTTTTACTCCAATGCCGGTGATGCTGCTGAGAGAGGAGCGCTGGGATCTCTTAGAGTCTCGCTTTGTCCTTAACACGTGGAGGAAACGGCTAGACTCGGAGCTCCGAACTATCTTAGCTGATAGTAAATATTGTAATTAAGTATGACTGGTTTTTTATTTTTATATATTTATTTGTTTTACTTATAATTTATTTAATTTGCTAAGAATTTCTGTATTTTTTTTTAATTTGATTTCAAGTTACATTTCTTTGGTTTTATAGTTTTTGCCTTTGTTATTTATTGCTTTTTATTGTATTGTATATATAGTATGAATCTGCCTCACTCAGCTTTAGTACCCAGTGCCCTTAAGTGTGGCAAAATGTATTATTTCTCAATTAAAAGATCTTGAATAAATAATTCTTACTACAGCTCTAAAATTGTATTACTAATAAAGGTCATGGAAAAAGTGGAGTTCGAGTGGATTGAGGAGGTCAAATCCCAGTTCTGGAGGGGACTTTGGCATAATTCCTCCGCTCTCTCCTTTGGCCCGAGGAAAAAAAATCTTATATAGTATATTTCATTTTCTACCAGAGTAGTAATCTTAGAAAAAATAAAAAAAATATCAGCCTCCTCACCTTAAAAATTAATTGTTAATTCCGATATTGTACATTTTTAATGTATCATTAAATAGTTATTTATAACAATTCTGGCTTTTTAAACGCTTAGGATACATTTTCGCCTGCACATAATATATAAAAAGTTATCTTCTTATTATTCTTTTTTTTATTAGGAAGCCGACGTTTGTAATTTTTTCATATTTAAGGCAATAATACTTCCAATTTTTTTTTTAATTACTTTTGTTGCCTCTTACGTTTCGGAACAATTTTCCCATCATCAGAGCAATCTTTATCTTCACTGAAATTAGAATAGAATAGAATAGAATTGAATTTATTTGTTAAAGATTATTTTACAATCTTGTACAAATGATACATATATGAATATCTTCATTTCACCTACATGAGTCTAGTTTCTCATAACTGTACATTGACTTTTTATAAAAACAATAACTAAACAATAGTACTTCTTTACATTCCAATTAATTTATATCTATATTATCAATAAAACCAAAAAATAAAAATAAAAAAGAAACAAACAATTAATTGAACTGACCAACAATTATCCTTAGTCATAGCACTTGGTTGGTGTGTGGAACATCAGAGCTTAAGGAATCCAGTGAATTGCACGCTGACATTATGAACCAGTAAATTTTATTAAGTTTCTCTATGCTATCGATTCAAAGTATGTCTTGAATCTTGTTTACATCACTTAGCGCAGAGAGAAATGCTCGTAAATTTTTGTGTCTGTTGTCTGTTAGCTTTTCACAGTACAGAAAGATATGGAACAGGCTGTTAGTAATGAATTGGTTACGGAAAGTGCAGGTTTCCTGGGGTTTGAAGCAGAAACTTTGGTTTTTCTTATAAAGCTTAATTAATTCGGGATTTGATACCCTTAACTGACTTATTGATCTTAACTTTTTCATGTTAGCTCTATACATCAAATAGAACTCTGGGCTGGAAATAGTTCTATATATGGGATTGTTATTGGAATTTATCTATAAATGGATGTCCTTAGATAGATCTTCACTGAAGTTATGCACATTTTATCTTAACTTTTATTTAACAATATCATTCTACTTCATCCATTGTACAATTATTTACCTTTCTTTTTTTTGATGTGGCACCATTTGTCAAAAATCAACTATTTGTCACATTTTTTAAAACTATTTGTTAGTGTTAATATAAAAAAATAACTTTGAAGGTTCAAAACATCAAAATTTACAAAAAAAAAAAAAAAAGATGTAAAATACAATAATTAAACTGAAAAGTAAAAAAAAATAATAAATTTCGTAATAGAGTTTTTTCAAGAAATCAAAACGATTATTTTGCCATCTTCCTGTAGTTTTTTTGTTTTTAAAAGTGGTACTTATATAATATATATATATATATATATATATATATATATATATATATATATATATATATATATATATATATATATTTTTTTTTTTAATAACGTTAAAAAAGTCCTTTCTCTTAGACCGAAGACTAACGTAGAACCCACATACTAGACTTAAAAGACAAGAACTTAACCGACGATACGGCCAATTATACAGACTACTGACTAAAAAACCTCAACTTTCAATTGACAACAAATTACTGATCTTCAGGACAATCCTGAAAAATATTTAGACCTACGGACTTGAACTTTGGGGGACAGCAAAATTTTCTAACATCAAACGCATCCAATCCTTTCAGTCCAAAGTCCTCCAAACAATAGTTGATGCTCCGTTCTATGTAACCAACAAAACACTACATCATGACCTTAATATCCTATTTGTCCTGAAATTCCATCAGAACCTTAGAAATCATCCAAATCCTCTAGCACAATCCCTATCTAGTTCCACTCATCCCTACAATCCTCCTCGAAGGTTGAAGCGGCAATGTCCCCGAAATCTTTTGTAGTATATATCTTGAAATTCTGGCAATGGCCAGATTCTCCACTCAAGACATGAGTGTATGTGGCTAAAGCGCTCTCGCTCAACTCCACTGCCTTTAGCACCATTGACGCGGTTGAGAGAGTAGCGCAGGGATCTTTTGGAGTCCTGCTTTTCCTTCTATAGTTGGAGGGAGAAGCCTGGCTTCGTGTTGTCTGCCTGATTGTATATATTGTATATAGGTATGACTGTGTTTTTATGTTTTTAATTTACTTAGGTTATTTTATTTTTTACTGTACATAGTTTTTGATTATTATTTAGTTATTATTTTACATTTGTTAATTTTATATTTTCTGTATATATAGTGTGAATGTGTTCATATCTCACTATAATTATTGTCCACGTGACAGATTATTATATTTCTAAATAAATTAATAAAAAAAATAAATAAAAAAAAATAACGTCAAAAATATCAATCCGTAAACCAACAACTTCCTGTCCTACAGTTTCCTTTAATTAATACTCCACTTATCCCTGTTGAGCAAATCTGATACCTAGGACTCCACCTGGACAAACGACTAACTTGGAATCCTCATACTAGACTGAAACGACAAGAAACCGCTCGACGTTTCCGATTACTTCAGCACTTACTAGACAAACGCTCTAATCTTCCAATTAGTTACAAAAGACTCATATACATGACTATAATAAGGCCTATTTGGACTTACGGATTGAGCTATGGGGCTCCCCTAAACCATCGAATTCCTCTCGTATCCAATCCTTACAATCCAAAATCCTTCGTAAAATCCTCAATGCTCCCTACTTTGTTACAAATAAAACTATCCATAATGACCTTAATGTTCCTTTTGTTTCAGATCTGGCCCAATCCAGATACCTATCCTTCCATAATAAACTTCAGAATCATCCCAACCCTCTCGTTTCTAACCTTGCTTCCTCTTCAATTCCTGATAACCCTCCGAGGCGTCTGAAAAGAAGATGGCCCCGTGATCTCCTAATGTAAACATATCATTAGAGTGCTACCATTGGGTAGTTACTCAGCAAGTGTTTTTCATGTCATTATATACATTATGTTCTAATTTACTAGATGTATTTATTTAGTACAGTTGTAAATGTCTTTAAGAATTAAAAAAAAAATAAAAAAACATCAATCAATAAAAAATCTAGAAAAAAACATGAAGTTGTACCCACCACTTTACTATTTACCTATAAATGTGTCCTCATGAAAAAAAATGTTGTAGATTCTTGTTCTAACTACTACGAGGGATAGTTTCATGGTCTAGCAATTATACAACTAAAGCGTTATATCCAACAGGTTTTAGATATAATTTTTTTTTTAAATGTGTAACTTCTTTTCCTCTATCTCTGCTATGTAAAAAAAAAAAAAAAAACTGGTTCCGTAAAAGGACAATTTTTGGATTGGACTTCTTTTGCTGCATTCCCGCAACACATAGACGGGACAGAACACATGTTTCTTCGGACCTGGATGGAAGCAGGTGTTGACAGTTAGATGGAGAACTAAATAATTTTCGAAAGGAAGGAGATGGTCCGAGGTGGCGGTCATAAATATGCTAAATAGTGGCAAAACTATTTAATTAAGCTAATAATAAACTGTATTAAATTTAATTGTTCATTATTCTAAGTATTTCCGCTTATATGATGTCTCTTTTATTTTATATTTACATTCTACATCAATGTCTGATCATCCGTTTTCACTTTGTAATCATTTTACTTTTTAACCGTGTCTCAATGTTATCTAATATTTAAATGTGATTTTCTTACATATGTACAACCAAATATAATTATAATTATTCTTTATTTTTTTGCCCTCTCTATACTTCTAAATTAGTTCTGCAATGTATGGTCTCTTATTTCTGTAGTTATATTATACTTCTATGTACGTTTTAATTCCTTCATTTTTGTTTTTATTCAACTTGTACTCTTATCGAATCTCTTAATTCTATTTTATATTTATATATATATATATATATATATATATATATATATATATATATATATATATATATATATATATATATATATATATGTATATATATTAATTTATTATTTTATAGATATAATATTTTTCCCTTTTCTAGGTTTTTCCCCATTACCCAAACAGGTCAGCAAATTCCCCAATACCTACCCTTACTCTGGTTTTCCAGTTCTAAGTGAAGCTCCTAGCTGAACACACCAATAAGTCTCTATTTTTATTCTTCTAATTTTATTTAGTTATTTATTTATTTTTTTTCTTTCTCCACATTCCTTTATGTCCGTTATTTCATATTATATCCTTTTTCCTTTTCTTTCAATCTCTCCTGTAAAACAGTAGAAGTATATTCACATTTGCATATATTATATATTACACTACAACAATTGTTACCATCTATTTACTTCAGTTAAGGATCTTGTTACTTAGCTTACTCTGTTTAGATTCTAATTTACTAACTGTTTATTGTTATTTATTTTATTTTTATTATCTTTATTTATTTCTCTTCTGTATGTACATTTTGTATGAATGGTTTGTATTGCCCTTTGATGTTTGTGCATTGTACTATTATCCAATAGAATTGTATATAGGCTAAAAAAAAGTTTACTTAATTAGAAAATTTATTATTTATCTCCCCTAAATTACAAATAACATTGAATAAAATAAAAATAAAATAAAATATCATAAACATATTCATATAATTAAACTCAATTATCTGAATGAACTGTCAAAATTAATGATGATGGATTTAGCCGAATTGGATCAATGCAAAAAAGTATCTATTTACATTTTTTAAAATGGAATGCATAAAAAATGAATTACTTATTCCACTAAAGAAAGAAATATTTATTCATTAGACCAAATATGTACTTGTCCTTTTATAAATATAATTTCAAAATTTAGCAATACGAGTTTAATCCTTGAAAGAAAGATTTTTTTATTTTAATAATGATTTATTTGTTATCTAAAAAATTAAATCGCAATAGATAATTTTAGGTTAGGTATGTACAGACACCTTGCATTCCAAGAAACGTACATTTTGAGCCCTTTTATCTATTTTTAGCGCACACTGTGTAACGTTTCTTTATACGTCAACTTAATGTTAAAATTATAATTGTAAAATTATAATTAAGAGTGGCTTACCCAGTGGAGGGGGAGTGAGTTCTTTCTTACTGACTATTTCTTCTTTGTAGGTATTATTTTATAATAATTTATAACACATCCATAATCAGCTAATTTATTTATAATAGGAACAACATAAACCAAAATTAATGAACAAAATTTCTCACAATATAATCAAAACGACATTTTCAGTCTGTACCACTCTCTCGAACTCCCTATAACCTTCCTTTAAAAAAAAACAGGTGTGATGATTAGTTTTTTTTTTTTTTTTATTCAATCATTTATCATTTTGTCAACTGTAACAACTGAATTAAAAACATGTTTTTTTAAATAAAAATAATTAAATTTTGTCTGAATAAAACATACTTGCAAAAAATCGTGTGTAAAATTTTACATATTTATCCTATTTGTACTAAAGGTGACATTTTGTAATATAAAATTGCAATCAATAGTCTACTAAATAGGAAAATAGCAGAGGAAAATTTTATTAAAAAACTCAATTTTTACATACAACCAATTGCATTAACATGCAAAGTATGTAATTTTTCATAAGTAAATTCATGGTTAAAAAAACTGATGCGAATCACTTAACTTTCACTTACCGATTTTTTTGTAGAAATATGTAAAAGTAAAAATTGTAGATATAGGCATATAAGCATATCATCGAATACATAATCCATTTGATGAAATTTATAGATTTCATATCATATAGGCACCATCAAGACTCGTATAATCTCTAGAAATTTTATAAAAATTGAATATACATAGTGTTGCCCAAAATCCGTCTTGGTCTTGCACTGTTGCAAGAACAAGACAAAGACTGGTTAAAAAAAATCGATTTTTTTAAATAAAAATTCAGGCAAAATAGTTACTAATGCTTGACAATTTTAAATACTATATGTAAAGAATTGATATAACCAATAAACTTTTGCATTTAAAGCTTCTAATTTTTCATTAGGGACTTAGGTTTCTTCTAACTAAAAAAATGCAGTAATATCTCTATAGTACTAACCTAAAAAGTTAGTGCAAGACTGTTGCGAGACTCTTGCGCAAGACCAAGACTGAGTTTTAAGATCAAGACTCAATTTTCAATAATGAACCATTGTATCGTCCAAAAAAATCAAAAATTTAACTCACTCTCAAAATTTGTGGTTATACGTCTCACGATACGTAGAATTCGAAAATCGAAAAAGAATATTTTTGTCCGTTGGCCCTTCGCGGCTTTTCTCCGAGATACTGGGCCAATTTTCATCAAATTTGGAATCAAAGTCAGAGGTCACCCGAATATGATATTTTTATCTCGACATTACTATCCGCCGTTTCCTTCCAAGATGGCGGCCGAAAAACCTGTATTGGTATAGACTATGGTGCCTAAACGAATGTACCGATTTTAATGAAACTTGGCTAAAGGCTTCACTTCGATAGTTTATCTATATAATCTACTTGGACGAAAACAGTTGGAAAAAAGTTACGAGGGGTGATAAAATTATATTTCCGAATAAAACAAGTATTATACAAGTTTCGTCAACGTTGTATGGTTATTTAAAAGTTTATGAATTTGACTAAAAAAAAATCGTTGAAATTAAATTATTTATTGCCAAGATATGGTGTTCTAATTACGTTTTATATGTTCTACTGGAGTGCTTGTATCTTTTATTTTGATTTTTTTAATGTTTTACGTCAACGGTAGGAATGTATTTTTTAAGTGTACTGAAAAAAGTTTGTTGAGTCTGCTGTCCGTTAAATACTAATAGTGGCTTCATCGACGTGAGGTAATGGAGTGCCCAGCGGCATCCCTTCTTGACTTGAATATATTTTTAGGTGAGGAAATCCCTTATCCAGCTTCTTTTGAAAGACCGAAGACTGTTTTCGGGCATGATAATCGTAGTCATTTCTTCTATCGGTGTGTTAGTATGCGCATGTAAATTATTGTGAAATTTTTTGTAATGTGTTCGTATATGGTCGTTGCCTAGATCTTTATGTAAAGTAATGTTCCTGACGTCACCATGGAGCTTTAGTTATAGTCCTAAAATTTTTTGACTGAAAAGTTTCTAGTTTTCATATGTGGGTCGTTTTGGCTGTTCCGCATATTTGAGAAGTCAAAGTTCATACAGGCTTTAGTAGATAAATATAGGTGTTCAGTTTCTGTCCTAACGTTTTTCTTTTTTTGTTGATATTGATATATGTGTTCCCATGTATCCCATATATATTTACGAGAAATTATGATCTGTGTCCTCCTTCTGAGTACCAGAGTGCTGAACCGTTAATACAAGGACCAAGTAAAGAGGAAGTTGAATTAGCTATCGGAAAATTAAAATCATATAAAGCAGCGGGAACCGATAATATTCCTACTGAACTAATTAAGGCATGCGGGGAAGCTGGAGTTTCTAAAATACATCGGTTGGTTAAAAAGATCTGGGTGAACGAGAAATTACCTGAAGAATGGAAAGAATCTATTCTTATTCCGATTCACAAAAAGGGTCCGAGGACCGATTGTAAAAACTATCGAGGAATTTCACTCCTTCCGGTGTGTTATAAAATATTCACTTTAATCTTAACCAGTCGAATCACGGAATACGCCGAGGAAATTATCGGAGACTACCAATGCGGATTTAGACGGAATCGCTCGACTATTGATCAAATATTTTCTTTACGGCAAATATTAGAGAAAAAATTGGAGTATAACGGTATTGTTCACCAGCTGTATATAGATTTTAAAAAGGCTTACGATTCTATTGACCGCCAAAAACTGTATAATATTCTAATCGAGCAGGGGATTCCAAAAAAACTAGTAAATCTAGTCAGGATGTGCTTGACGGAGACACTCAATAAAGTTAGAATCGGTAATAATTTGTCCGAAAAATTTGAGGTTCGTTCGGGTTTAAAACAGGGGGATTCTCTTTCGCCTGTCCTGTTCAATTTGGCATTAGAACATGCCATTAGGGAGGTAATGCGAACCGAGAGAGGGTTGGATCTGGGCGGGACAACATCCGTGCTGGGCTATGCTGATGATCTGGTACTGTTAAGCGAAGACGTTGAAACTATAAAACTAAATACGACAACGTTAATGAAAGCCGGTAAAGAACTAGGACTCGAAATAAACGTGGATAAAACAAAATATATGGTTAGCTGCAAAAATGGCGATACTACTGGTGATATCGATATAGATGGTAATATGTTTGAACAGGTAGATAAATTTAGGTATCTAGGTTCTACGATAACTAGAAAAAACGAAATTGAAGAAGAGATTAAGGTTAGACTGAAGGCAGGAAATGCTTGTTATTTTTCTGTGACAAAACTACTTAGTTCGCGCCTCTTGTCCCGGAACTTAAAAACTAGAATCTATAAAACAATTATCTTGCCTACAGTTCTTTATGGATGCGAAACTTGGCCGCTTACACTAAGGGATGAACAGCGTCTTAAGGTTTTTGAAAATAAAGTATTGCGTAGAATATTCGGACCGAAGAAGGATGAGTTAACCGGAGAGTTCAGACGGTTACACAACGCCGAATTGCGTGAGCTGTATCCGGGTAATATAATTGAGGTAATTTCATCGCGGCGAATCAAATGGGCTTGTAAAGTTGTTGGGCTTAGTAACGAGAGAATTCCTAAAAAGTTAATATTTGCTGTGCCGAATGGTAAGCGTCCGAGGGGTAGACCGAAGCGAAGGTGGGAAGATTGCATTAAAGCCGATCTGAAGGGACTGGGTTTGGACGGCGAACGGTGGAGGGAGGTGTGTAATAAGCGATTGGTGGTGTCGGCATCGAACCTTCGGGTTCGCTAAGCCTTTTATTATTATTATTATTATCTCTTTATTTTTCACATATACAATGGTGTTTAAATTATGTAATAGTTGGGGACCTATTAGGTCAGCCAAAAATTACATTTGTATATTTTCATAATTATTTTATATTTGTGAAGTTCCTGACAATATTTGCTGTTCCCAACAACACCGCTTGTTGCATTCTTTCGATCGTCTGAGATGGTAGTTCTAGTAGTCGCAGAGAAGATACAGTTTCTTCCGGTATCAGTCCGTTGCACGAGATTACTATTGGCAGAGCAATTATTATTATTATTATTATTATTATTGATATATGTGTTAAAAATTAAAATTTAAAATTAAAAAAAACATACAGAAATTGGAAAATTCTATCTATCCTAAGGGAATATCCTTCCATATCTACTTAAATATCTTGGTAGATTGATTGGGAAATTGACTTCTTCGAATATTTAAATTAAATTATATTTAAATTTAAGTGTAGTATAGTCGGATTTTTTCACACCCCGATCGAAACTCAAGACTAAGATGTGGACATGGACGAAGTGTATTTGCCTGCAGCCGTAATATGCAGTGATAAGCAACCGATTATTCCATCAAATTTGAATATTTGTAGATTTCAGTGTCGCTATCAATCTACTTTTAGTATTTATGAAAAGATGTTTTAGTATATTCCCTTACTGTGTATAGAATTTCCCAATTTCTGTAGTCGTTTTTTTTTTTTTTTTTAAATTAAAATATCTTTTTACTTTCCTACCTATACTAGGAAAGAAAAGTATTGCGATTGGATCAAATTTCCAATATGCGATTTTCGACGGAAATATACGTTTCAGAGCCTCCTGAGTCCGAAAAACACATTTTTAACCATTGGTCTGTCTGTGTCACGATTTTCTTGGGAACTACACTGCCGATTTTGTTGCTTCTAATTTTATTTTGTAGGATTATGATTACTGATGCCTGTGATACAAATTGTGTGCGCAATAGCTGCTGCGCAATAAATGAAAAACATGTTTTTCTATGGATTGTACTCACAATCTTGATGAAACTTTCCTATAACATTCTAATAATTTTCCTTTCATTTTTTTTAAATATGGACTAAATTCTCGAGGAAACTCAGGAAAACAAGTTATAAAGAATAGAAAAATGTTTTTGGGTCTAACTCGCTAAGAATATATTATAATAATAATAAGGCTTAGCGAACCCGAAGGTTCGATACCGACACCACCAATCGCTTGTTACACACCTCCCTCCACCGTTCGCCGTCCAAACCCAGTCCCTTCAGATCGGCTTTAATGCAATCTTCCCACCTTCGCTTCGGTCTACCCCTCGGACGCTTACCATTCGGCACAGCAAATATTAACCTTTTAGGAATTCTCTCGTTACTAAGCCCAACAACTTTACAAGCCCATTTGATTCGCCGCGATGAAATTACCTCAATTATATTACCCGGATACAGCTCACGCAATTCGGCGTTGTGTAACCGTCTGAACTCTCCGGTTAACTCATCCTTCTTCGGTCCGAATATTCTACGCAATACTTTATTTTCAAAAACCTTAAGACGCTGCTCATCCCTTAATGTAAGCGGCCAAGTTTCGCATCCATAAAGAACTGTAGGCAAGATAATTGTTTTATAGATTCTAATTTTTAAGTTTCGGGACAAGAGGCGCGAACTAAGTAGTTTTGTCACAGAAAAATAACAAGCATTCCCCGCCTTCAGTCTAACCTTAATCTCTTCTTCAATTTCGTTTTTTCTAGTTATCGTAGAACCTAGATACCTAAATTTATCTACCTGTTCAAACATTATACCATCTATATCGATATCACCAGTAGTATCGCCATTTTTGCAGCTAACCATATATTTTGTTTTATCCACGTTTATTTCGAGTCCTAGTTCTTTACCGGCTTTCATTAACGTTGTCGTATTTAGTTTTATAGTTTCAACGTCTTCGCTTAAAAGTACCAGATCATCAGCATAGCCCAGCACGGATGTTGTCCCGCCCAGATCCAACCCTTTCTCGGTTCGCATTACCTCCCTAATGGCATGTTCTAATGCCAAATTGAACAGGACAGGCGAAAGGGAATCCCCCTGTTTCAAACCCGAACGAACCTCAAATTTTTCGGACAGATTATTACCGATTCTAACTTTATTGAGTGTCTCCGTCAAGCACATCCTGACTAGATTTACTAGTTTTTTTGGAATCCCCTGCTCGATTAGAATATTATACAGTTTCTGGCGGTCAATAGAATCGTAAGCCTTTTTAAAATCTATATACAGCTGGTGAACAATACCATTATACTCCAATTTTTTCTCTAATATTTGCCGTAAAGAAAATATTTGATCAATAGTTGAACGATTCCGTCTAAATCCGCATTGGTAGTCTCCGATAATTTCCTCGGCGTATTCCGTGATTCGACTGGTTAAGATTGAAGTGAATATTTTATAACATACCGGAAGGAGTGAAATTCCTCGATAGTTATTACAATCCGTCCTCGGGCCCTTTTTTGTGAATCGGAATAAGAATAGATTCTTTCCATTCTTCAGGTAATTTCTCGTTCACCCAGATCTTTTCAACCAACTGATGTATTTTAGAAACTCCAGCTTCCCCGCATGCCTTAATTAGTTCAGTAGGAATATTATCGATTCCCGCTGCTTTATATGATTTTAATTTTCCGATAGCTACTTCAACTTCCTCTTTACTTGGTCCTTCTATTAACGGTTCAGCACTCTGGTACTCAGAAGGAGGACACAGATCATAATTTCCGGTATTTAAAATATTGTCAAAGTGGTCCTTAAACTTATTCAATATGTCAACCGGATCGGTCAGAATATTGTTATTATCATCCCTAATTCCAGACGTTACGGGCCCTACATATTTACGTGATCTATTTATACCTTTGTACATGTCTCTTACGTTATTTTCGATTCTATTAGTTTCTATTTCAATTATTTTATTTTTAAGATATTCCCTTTTTTTATTTTTGAGCAATTTTGTCGTTTCGTTCTTTGAGATTCGGAAGTATTCCAGATTGTCTTCGCTAGGATTATTTAGAGCTTTTAATTTAGCGGCTTTTCTTTTTTCACACATGTTTAAGCAATCTTCATCAAACCACGGTTTGTTATTCTTATTTTCCTTTTTTCCTAGACACGAGTTACCGACCGCTTTAATATTATCCCTGATCTCTATCCATAACTTGTCAATATCCTCGTGGTCCTCGTCAGGAAGCTCTAAAGCTTCAAACCTATTCTTAACATCTAGCTCGAATTGGTTTCTAATTGATGGATTTTTTAATTTTTCCAAATTAAAATTCTCAAAATCGAAACGGTTTTCTTTTCTCTTTTTTATATTAAGTTTTTGTCGAAGTTTCGCGATTACTAATTCATGATCCGACCCACATTCTGCTCCGCGATAAGACCGTACATTGATTATACTGCTTTGCCAGCTGTGTTGTATCAAGACATGATCGATTTGATTTCGTGTTTGCGAATCCGGTGATGTCCAAGTATATTTATGAATATCCTTATGTTTAAACGTCGTACTTTTAATTATCAGGTTTTTCGAGATGGCAAAGTTTATCAGACGGATCCCATTATCATTACTATATTCGTGCAAACTTTCTTTACCAATCGTCGGAATATAAACTTCTTCCCTTCCTACCTTTGCGTTCGCGTCACCTACAATTATTTTCATGTAGTTTCGCGGTAGTTTATCATAAACCCATTCGAGTTTATCGTAAAATTCACTTTTGACTTCATCGTCACTGTCTTCGGTCGGGCAATGTATGTTTATTAATGCGATTTTAAACCAACGTCCCTGAAATGTAGCTACCGAAATTCTATCACTAAAGAATTGTACGTCCCTCAAAGCGGATAGTAATCTACTCCTAATTAGAAACCCGGTACCTAAACAATGATTCCCGCTTCCTCCGTACCAAATAGTGTACTTTCCTTCCCTCATCGAGCCCTCCCCTGGCCAGCGAACCTCTTGCAGAGCCACGACATCCAAATTGTACCCATTTACCTCATTCGCGACCGATTTTAGCCCCCCTGCTGTGTTTAAACTCCTTACGTTCCACGTACCAATATTTAAATCCCTATATTTCAACTTGCGGCATGAATCCCCTAAAGTAGTCCCCACCCGGAGACCCGAACGGGGGACTAGTTTACCTCCGGATAATGAGCGTTTTACCTTAGGGAGATCCATGACTTTTTGTGGTGTTTGGTGAACTAAAGATATGTGAGTAGGGCGTTCAATCCTACGTCACACCCTCCAGCAAGTCTGGTGGGCCCCTACCTCCAGCAAGTCTGGAGGTCCCCTCCCTCCAGCGAGTCTGGAGGGCCCCTCTCATTGTTGGTCAGCGAGTCCATCGGACTTAGCCGGGAGGAACTTCCAAGGAATTTCCACCGACCATCCCCACATCCGCCACCCGTGGGACGCTCCCCATACGCGGTAATGAGCCCGCGCGAGGCTAAGAATATATTATATGGTAAAAATTATAATAAAACTTTTGAAATGTAATTAAATTTCTTACAAAACAAAAATAATCATCGGGATCGAATCAGTATTAGAGATGATATAGCTTATTCTATTTTCTACACATGTTTTAATTTATTACTTTCCTACCTATACTAGGTAAGTTAAGTATTACGATCAGGTAAAATTATAAAACCTATATGATCGGATCAAATTTTTACATTTTACCAAACACCGTTTAGCCTGTTTTTTTTTTAAAGCCAATGAAATTCTCCACAAAACTATATAAAAATCGTTCATTTTGGACAACTATTAACGAAGCTACAGCTATTCAATTTCCAATGTAAGATTACGGGTTCATATCCTGGTGTCAGAAAGGGGTGAATGAGAGCAAAACGATGACTAAGTGAAAGTAAGAAAATCTGTTGCCCGCATCACACGATCTTCACTATTTCCTCTTCTTTTAACAGAAATTATCGTTTGACAATACTAAGCTATGGCAAAAAGTTTTTGACCAACAATATTAAGAAGTATTGAAATTTTTACACTGATCTACCTCAAGCCGGTTTACATTGCTTTAGTTTATAAAATAAATCGTACTCGCATCTTTTCTTTGATTAATTTTCAGGAAAATAAATCTAATTCAATTTTTGTTTGTTTCTTGATGTACATTTGTAAAGATATAAAAGCTTTTCTGAAATATGTAGGAAAGTCGTATGAGTGGATACATCAGATTTTTTGTCATTGGTTCACTGACTTTGCGAATCGTTCGCTCTGGTTAACTTGCTCTATTTATTATCATACAATCTAAGAATTGATTAAGAACATAATTACTAAATAGTGGTTACGATAATAAAGTTATCCTCACGAATAGGAATAGGTCAAGAGATCGGGTCTTGTCAATCTTTGTTGATGTGTTTGTTGCCGTTAGAATTGTTGTTGTTGTTGTTGTTGACGGTGCCGTAGAGCCTGAGTCATTAATGTCAGTGTCATCTTAATTAGGGTCATTAACATAGAGCGCAAATTGAGGAAGCTTGGCAATTAGTCGATGGGTGGATCCTCGATAAACTATTTATATCGATAGATCGAATCAACAAGTCATGTTTACGGCGCACAGTGCTCTAAGAGCGGCAAAAACTATTTTCAAGATGTTATGAAAATTCAAATTTCTTAAGTTTAATTACATAATAAAATTCCTATAGTTTAGTCATTAATAAAAATACCAGTTCCCAAGAGTTTCAATAAAATATTATTAAAAAGCCAGACAATAAATCATTAAATATATTTTCGGCGTTTTTTTCTGAAATATAATTGCTATTTTCTTCGAACCCTCTGCTAATTACGAAACAAAAATCAGCTGCGATAATTTGAGGTTTTGGTAATTATCTATTAAATTAAGTCAAGAAAATTATACCAAATACGAGCAAGAAAAAACTCCTAACTGTATCTAATTAAATTTATGCTTAATATAATTTTTTTACATCATTGAAAACTGGAGATAAGTACAGAAACAAAAGAAATTGAAAGAAAATGAGAAGAAACAGTTTGTAGAGAAATTCAAATAATTTTGTGACTCATAATTGATACTGGAGTGTTGCTACCTACTATGTATCTCTTTCTCTTCTTCTCTTATAACTATGATAGTAATACATATATAATTATTATATTACATTATAACTATAGTAGGTAATACATATTTATAATTGATTCGTTCAATATAGACCTGGAGCCAGGCTGAACTCTACTAACTATACTTAAAACTCCTTTAAGTATTACGAAAATGCTCTTTTGTTAGCTCAGACAGATCAATTTAAGGTTTTAGGTGCATTTGAACCCAACAAAAAGTTCAAAATTTTAGAGTTTTAAAAAAAATATTCGTTTCGATAAGATACAGTTTAGAATATTAGCTTATTACAAAGAGGATGAAATTCTGTACATTTCCTTTGTTTACAAAATTAAGTCCAAATTTTAGTTTCTGAAATATTTTAATCTATATCCAAAAGTGCGACAATAAACCGCAGTCAGTAAAACATCTATTAGCAGAGTGCCACGAGTTCAAAAACATTCGGCAAAAATTGAAACTTCCAATAGCAATGAAAGAGATATTAAGAGACAACGAAGATGGAGTCATCACTCTATTCCAATACTTAATAAAAACCAAATATTACAACAGAGTATAGAAAACTAGCAAATTACTCTCTAAGGTAGAGGCGATTACGATACAATTTTCAATAATAGTTCATTACAAAGAGGATGAAATTCTAAACATTTCTCTCGCTCAGAAACATTTTAACTTTAATTCATATTCGTTTTTCAAATATCTTGCCTAAATTGAAAGCTTCCGTTGGTTTTTGCCGGTTTTATTTATTTTCCCACCACTTGAATTTTCTAAATTATTAAAAAATATAATATGTAAGAACAAACAAATATCTTTAAGAAATAATAAAGTTAATATATCAGCCAGGGAAAAAAGTGCAGTAGACTGCTAAATGCAGTATCCTTAATGAGGAAGAAATTATTAAGTATACCAAATTTAATGGACTGTATCTTTATAAATAATTATACTCTTTTAGTTATTTGTAAGTAAAGTTTCTTTTCTTTCATAACTTTTTGTCCAGAAATTTTGGAGGAATTGGACTATTTTTCGCGTGTGAAAGAGAAGAATATCTTCAAAACGATTGGTCGATCATTGGAATTGATAAAGAATTGACGAAGTTATGGCGTACTGACAAAAAAATGTCTTTTGGAAATAATATATAAGATGTGTACATTCACAGAACATATTTTAGTTCAGCAACCCAAAAGTTCTTTTTAAGTGGTTTTAACAATAACAATTTATACATTCATTTGAAGTAAATTTTGTGTGCAGTTGTAAATTACTTAAATTAGGTATTTCCTATTCAATAAAAAACGTTACTAACTCAAAAAAAAATATTTTTTTTTGTTCATACTTCTATCCACATTTGTTATAGATTTGACAATAAGCAGATGTGATCTCATTGTGTAGAAAATTTTCATTTAAGGCATGAGGAAGATTAGTACCCAACGGTACCTCTTCCTGGTGTTGGTCTACTTCATAATTTAGGAAAGGAGATCTCTCATCCAGCTCTTTAGTCGTCTCCTGAAGGTCATGTCAGCTGTGGCCATGTCGTTGATAAGTCCGCTTTGATGTCCTTGTAGTTTAAGATGAAGAAATCAGGAGTAGAGAGTACGTATGTGTTGGTCGATAGTTAGTTGTTGTAAGTCGGTATGTAAAGTTTTGTTGTTTACGTACCAGGGAGCTGCTGTTATTAGTCTTAAAATTTTGGATTGAAATGATTGTAGTTTTTGCAAGTGCGTCTGAGTGCGTGTGAGGCGTATGTCCATATGGGTTTAAGTAGGTAAGTGTATGTATTTAGTTTTTATCTGATTTTTAATTTTGATTTAGAAAAAATGGAGTATACTATTTTCAATCGTTTGTTCAAAGTCTTTCGTTTCATTTTGACATGAGGGCCCCAGGTCATCCTTCTGTCGAATAATAGCTCGAGGTAACGTACTGTGTCAGTCTGAGGAATTTGGTTGTCGCCGATATAAACTGGTGGGCATGTGACTCGTCGAAGCTTAAATGTTATGTGTTGTGATTTGTTATGATTTAATCTAATTTTCCAAAGTGAACGCCAATTTTGTATTTTTTTTTTTTTGTTTCTTTATGACATTTATTTACAACTGTATTAAATAAATACATCAAGAAAATTTGGACATAATAGATATAATGACATGAATACACTTGCTGAGTAACTACCCAATGTTAGCACTCTAATGATATCACTACATTAGGAGATCACGGGGCCATCTTCTTTTCAGACGCCTCGGAGGGTTATCAGGAATTGAAGAGGAAGCAAGGTTAGAAACGAGAGGGTTGGGATGATTCTGAAGTTTATTATGGAAGGTTAGGTATCTGGATTGGGCCAGATCTGAAACATAAGGAACACTAAGATCTTTATGGATAGTTTTATTAGTGACAAAGTAAGGAGCATTGAGGATTTTACGAAGGATTTTGGATTGTAAGGATTGGATGCAAGAGGAATTCGATGGTTTAGTGAAGCCCCATAGCTCAACTCCGTAAGTCCAAATAGGTCTTATTATAGTCAAGAATATGAGTCTTTTGTAATTAATGGGAAGTTTAGAGCGTTTGTCTAGTAAGTGCTGAAGTAATCGGAAACGTCGAGCGGTTTCTTGTCGTTTCAGTCTAGTATGAGGATTCCAAGTTAGTCGTTTGTCCAGGTGGAGTCCTAGGTATCGGATTTGCTCAACAGGGATAAGTGGAGTATTGTTAAAGGAAACTGTAGGACAGGAAGTCGTTGGTTTACGGCGAAGGGTAAAGGTAATTTGGTGGACTTTATTGGAGTTTATTTTAATTCTCCAGTTTTGACACCATACTTCAAGATTTAGGATGTGGGATTGAAGCATTTGGGATGCAATTGCTGGGTCATTGTTTACTGATAGGATACATGTGTCATAGGCATATGTGGTAATGACAGTGTTGGGACAGGTAGGGATGTCAGCTGTATAGAGGATAGGACCTTGAGGAACACCAGCGGACTGGGTTGTAAATTTAGTAAGTGATTTGTAAATTCAGTGAGGCTTGTCTGGGGTTATGGTGTTTTGCTAAAATTGTTGTATCATCAGCGTAAATAGCAGTCAATGTTTCGGAGGTGGTAGGCATGTCATGCGTACGGATAATGTAAAGTAAAGGAGCCAATATTGATCCTTGAGGTACCCCTCCTGAAACTGGTCGAATTGAGGAAATTTCTAATCCCTGACGGACAGAGAAAAACCTGCCGAAAAGGAAAGATTGAATAATTAGATAGTATGTATTAGGCAGTATAGTTTTTAGTTTAAAGAGAAGTCCCTGGTGCCAGACTTTATCAAATGCCTGGGCAACATCCAGAAATACGCCGGTAGCATATTGTTTTTGCTGTAGTGCTCCAACAATGTAGTCAGTAACTCTGTGTAATTGGTGCGTAGTTGAATGAAATGTGCGAAAGCCGAATCGATGGTCAGGAATTACTTTTTAGTCTATTAGTATGTATTTAAAAAAAAAAATTAATTTCTTTTCTTTTTGATAATTAGCCCAATGTTTATATAAACATTGTTGTAGCTCTTAAGATCTTTTATCACTCCTATAAACATTTTCTTTTCCTTACGAGATAACCTGTATGATAGAATACGGATTAATTTGAACCGACTCGCAACACCTGTTACTGTGTACTACAGATAATCCTTTCTATTCTGAGCGGAGATATATCTTGAGTCATTAATGAGTCATTAGCGAGGTTAATGTGCAATAGAACAATACGAAGCGTGACGTAACAGAAAAAATTGTGAAAGCAACAATAATCTAATCATCAGCTGATTGAAGGTCATCCAAACAACGGGTTTATCGTTAATCTACTTCGCAGGTACCTAAATAAAAGTCTAATAACATCGTTTCATCAATTTATAAAGGTACGATTTAGCTGGTACTGCCCACAGCAGCGACCGCCATTAATGACTGCCGACCGTTGGGTACTTCGCTGAAACTGCTCACCATAGAATCATGTGGCTAGTTTTGTCTATATTGCGTCATTCCAACACAAGGTCTGAACCTAAATATCCCAGATTTTTTTTTTTTTTAATTATTTCTTAATGATATTTACAACTGCATTAAATTAATACATCTAGTAAATTTGAACATAATGGATATAATGACACGAAAACACTTGCTGAGTAACTACCCAATGGTAGCACTCTAATGATATGTCTACATTATGAGATCACGGGGCCATCTTCTATTCAGACGCCTCGGAGGGTTATCAGGAATTGAAGAGGAAGCAAGGTTAGAAACGAGAGGGTTGGGATGATTCTGCAGTTTGTTATGGAAGGATAGGTATCTAGGTATCTTGTTGTTTCAGTCTGGTATTTATTTTTTCAATTCATTTATGAGATTAGTGCTATTTTACTGCATTTTAAAAGCTATTTATTATTTTATATTACTCTGTATACAGATTTTACATACTCTGTATACAAGTATATATAGTAATATAAGAAACGTCTACCATGTAAGGTCAGTATAGCTTCCTCACCAAATTCACCAATACAATATAAAAAATGAAGACCTAATATATATATATTTAAAACATTTTATTCACTTTGGGACAAAATAGATCCGTTATTTATCTTCGCAATTAAACTCCATTTTGATTACATTACAAAAATTTTGAATCTTCCACCACATAGGTATCCAAAAATATTATCATTACACATAATTAAAAAAGAAATCGCATGGTTTAGGAACAAACTTAATCTGATAGAACTACATGGATTAAATTTCAACTTAAGTCGATCTAACTGTGATGATGTTAAACTATGGAGAGCTAATTTATATTTACTAAGAATTCAAAACTTTTTATCATTATTTAACTTCAGTAAATTATACTGATGAAAAAAGCTCACTGAGGTGGATCATAGATGGGTAATTAAAATTAGAGCTGATGTTTCGAACTTAAATTATAAACACTTCCAGCAAACAAATAATAATTGTAGCATGTGTAATACAAACGGAACAGAAGATCTCTATCACTTCCTGGCTGCTTGTACGACACTCTCTGAATTTAGAATTAAATGGTTAAAATCTATAAATTTATCTCGGGATCAAGTAATACATTTATTAAATGGGAACAATTTGATAGTATTGGTAAATTACTGCAAGTCAGCTTTCGCCAATAGAATAATGCTCACCAGAGAATTTAACGATTAATAAATTGGAGAATTTTGATACCACTCTTTTTGTAATTAAAATATTTATATAACTTTTACATTGTAAATATAATTGTTCTTATTAATTTGTTGTATATAAATAGATTGAAATTTAATTTTGTTATGAAACACAGACTCCTCCGACGGTCAAGAGACCATGTAGCACGTCTGATTTTTGGTTTTAAATCTAAAAATATTGTTTTGTAATTTGTATTATGAATTTTGATAAATAAAAAGGCTTTTTCTTCTTCTTCTCTTCTTCTATATATTTAAAACATTTCGATATCCTACCCTTCAATAATAACTAGTAAAAAAAAGGTTTCCAATTAAGTCCCTTACCCCTATTTCTTCTTCTCTTCTTCTATATATTTAAAACTTATCGATGCTTACATCCACCCTTCACTTATAACTATTTAAAAAAAGATTTCTAATTAAGCTCCTTACCACTTTGAAGTTTCTGAGGGAAATCGAGACCAATACCAATTGGTTAAACTTCAAAGGGAACAAACAAACTCACAAATATGACGTTATTTTTTACAGTCTGTGCAAAATTTAATTTAATTCGCATGCCTAAGCGAAAGCTAGAGGGATTCGGCAAAATCTATTTTGGGCCACAAGTTTCAACCTCCACAATCACCGAAAATTACATGATTTTTTTTGGAACGGCAGTAGCTGTCATGCCAGTGATAAAGACAAAACATCGAGTTTAAATTAACTTTTTTGAATGTACTATAAAATTTTATAACCTCATAAAACATTACTATGAACATAACCTCCCTTTCACATGATCAATGCCTTCCTCATTTCATAACCTTTATATTTTTAATAGTTATTTATATTAATTTGAATTGTTGAATAGAAATTCTCTAGTATCAATTTAATTCAATTAAATTGATACCAGTGAATTTCTACAGTATTCTCAGCATTTCCTTCAACTTTCGGTCTAATCGAACGAGCAGTTTTCAAAATGTATCCGTGTTAAAAACATTACGTTTTTAGATTCGAAAGCGGAAGTATTTTCTGAAAGTAGGTAATAGAATTTTCTAAGATGGATATCTGCTTGATTTTATATTTATCAATCCCTAACTTCCCTCCAAATTTGAGACAAATCGAATGTGCGATTTTTAAGATATGGACGTATCACGAAAAATACAATTAGGCATATTTAAGAGAAAGCAGTTGACAGAATGCAATGGAATTGATACAAAATTATTTTTTTACTAACATCTATATTCCTTCAAACTTTAAGTCAAATTGAACGAGCCTGAAATATTGTTATAGGTTAGGAAATACATTTGCGCGTGCGTAAGTGGAAGTAGTGGATAGAAATTGATATGGGACCATCAAAACACCAACCAAAAACTGATTGTAATTAGTGGTTGCATATAAGTCACCAAGTGGTGATATGCCCGTTACATGGATTGGACTACTGACAGACAGACGCCGAACCATATTTGATCCTGATTTGATGTCTGAAACGTAAAATGCGAGTGGAATTTTTCAATTCCAAATCATAATCGAAGCACCGCAAAATTTGTTTTATCAAAATCTAATTTATTCTATGAGTGATAAATATTCAGGAAGCATTCATTATAAATATTTTATTAGTGCCGACGTTTCAACCCAAACATGTGGCTCATCATCAGGTCGTGTTTTGAGCACTGAAGGTATTCAAGTACTCAACTCAAGGTATTTTTTTTTTTTAATCTTATTTATTGAAAAATATTACAATCTGTCTCAAGGACATTTATAATAGTGTTCACAGATCACATTCACACTCTATGTACAGTAAATAAAATAAATTATACAGAAAAATAATATATATACAATAAATAAGAATAAGATGACCTAAAAATAAATGAATAAAAAGAACACATACATACCTATATACAATATTTACAATCTGGTGAGAGAACTGCAAACCAGACTTGTCCCTCCAAGTGTGGAGGGAAAAGCATGGCTCCAGGAGATCCCAGCACTTCTCTCTCAACCGCGTCACTGGGGCTAAACCCAGTGGAGATTGAGCAAGAGTGCTTAAGCCACATACACTCATGTCGTGAGTGGAGAATCTGGCCATTGCCAGAACTCCAATATTTACAAACTATAAAAGGTCGCGGGGCCACTGCCGTTTTAACCTCCTTGGAGGATTATATGGATGGGTGGTACTGGATAGAGATTGTGCAAAGGGATTTGGATGATGGGTAAGGTTCTGGTGGAATTTGGAGAATTTTGATGGGATAAGGTCTCGGACAAATGGGATATTATAGGTCATGGTGTAGGGTTTTGTTGGTTACAAAGAAAGGAGCATCGACTATTGTTCGAAGGACTTTGGAATGGAAGGATTGGATGCGTTTGATGTTAGAAAATTTTGCTGTTCCCCACAGTTCAAGTCCGTAAGTCCAGATAGGTTTCAATATTGTCTTGTAGATCAGTAACTTGTTTTCAATGGAAAGTTTAGATTTCCTATTTAGTAGCCGGTATCGTTGGCCATATCGCCGGTTAAATTCCTGTCTTTTAAGTCTAGTATGAGGGTTCCACGTTAGTCGTCTAAGAGAAAGCCAAGGTACCGGACTGTGCCTGAGAAAGGAAGCTGGATGGAATTAAAGTGTACTGGTGGACAGGAACTGCGTCAGAGCGTGAAGGTGATGTGTTGACATTTGGATTCGTTTACTTTAATACGCCATTTATTACACCAACTCAAGGTATTGAGTACTTGAATATCTTCAGTGCTCGAAACACGACCTGATGATGACCCACATGTTTAGGTTGAAACGTCGGCATAAATAAAATCTTAATAATGACTGCCTCCTGAATATTTATCACTCATGATATGTAGAACAGTTGACTTACTTCCTCTACTAATTTATTCTAATTTTAATTTACTGTGATAGGTTCTTTTTTAAATTCTATACAATTTTTCACCTTTTATTTTATTTTGAATGATGGAGGAAAATGAAATAAAACACAGTCTGTCTGTTGTCATTAGTGTCAACCAAATTCAAGAATCATGCAGTTACTATTAGCTTATTTATTAATATTTATTATGTTACTTTAGATTTAAGAACAAGGTTACAAAATAGGTACTTTTAGATGTTTTTTTGACATCCAAATTAACAAAATAGGCGCCCACTTTGGAATGGAAGAGTTGTAGAGTAAAGAAAATCTATACAATGTCACCTAATATTTAAATTACAAAACTAGTGTATCCGCTTACATGACATTCCTACTGCTTTTAAATATATTCATTTAAAATAGCACAATTAAATTTGAATAATTTTCCTGATAACTATCAGAAGCAGCAATGTAAACGTGCTTGTGCGCAATTATTAAAATGAGTGTATAAAATTCAAACACTATAATGTTGCTAAAACTGGTCCGAATTAATTAATTAATTTTGGCAAAAATTTAATAAACTACAAAATTTATAGATATTACAATTATTTTTTACAATGCAGAGTGCAAGACCGAATTTTGGCAACACTAGCTATGACAGCTCTGATAAAGATCTATAAAGTAGGTCGGAACGTAGGTACACGATAAATTATTATTAGTATATATCAACTTCGTTGACCGCATCTCTGAGCAACCTACGTGATTTTCTGAATGATTTTTTTATTCACTGTCATGAAATCATACCATGAAGTATTCATAACTATTCCATAGCTTCCGCCATCTCCTACCTCAACATACGCTTAAACTCCTAGTTTCCTCTCTCATTTTCCTCCACTTTGACTATAACTGTGTGGTGTATGATGGCCTCTCTGTGGAGCTCCGCGATAGACTGAAAAGACTAATGAACAGCTGCGTAAGATTTGTGATGGGGGGGGGGCCCCAAGATACTCCCATGTTTCTCACCACTACGCTGAGTTAAAGTTGCTTTTCCCCTCCTTCCGAAGACAATATTTCCTAGGTACGTTCCTCTATCAAATCATCAACAGCCATCGTCCTTCTTACGCCTACAACCTTCTCCAGTTCAAATCCTCAGTCCATTCCCTGCCTACAATATCTCGACCTTCTAACCTTTACATGCCTTCTCACAGATCTGCCTCATTCCAAAATTCCTTTATTGTTCGCTCTGTCAATTTCTGGAATTCCCTCCCTATCAAAATTCTACATTCTCCATCCATATCCAAATTCAAAACCCTCCTATTCCAATTCCTATCCCAAGAACAGTCAGATAGTTGCTAACCATTCGAGCTGATTTTAATGGAGAATTTGACACATTTTTATTTTTTAATTCTTTATTATTTTCTCAAAAGTGTATACGAGTCTATCAGTGCAAATAGCTTTAAGTGCCTTGTCATAGTGTTAATTGTTTTGTATATAGTTTCGTTTTTTTGTATATAGAATGTTTACCTTATATTTTTTGAACATTATTTCTTTTTTTCGATTGATTTTATTTTGGCCAGATGTGATCTTTTAATTTTGTTCTATTTTGTTATTCTCAAGGGACTGTGTTCCAGAATAAAATTATTTTTCTATCTATCTATCTATCTAAGTACACTGTCAACGAATTTAAGTGGCATATTTTTAAACAAACTGATCATAACAAACTAACTAACTTAGAACAAAAACCACTATTAAGAAAAAAAATACATAGATGACTTACTACTCATAATAAAAAAAGATTCAGAAAATGAAATAATAAAAAGCTTCAACCAATTCAACAAAAGAATCAAATTTACAATAGAAAAAGCCACAAATAACATACTCAGATTTTTGGACATGAACATAATTCTGGACAAAGGACAGATACTTACCAAATGGACAAAAAAAGAGAAAACCAATAATATAATCCTTAACTTTAGCTAAAACCATCCCAAACATCAAATAATTAATACAGCCAAGAACCTAATTCACAAATCAATAGAACTCACTGACAAACCTTACATCCCATAAGTAAAAACAGAAATATACAAAATACTTATCGAGAACTTTTACCCTATAAACTTTGGTACAGTCGATTACATACAACACGAAACCATAACAAAAATAGAACCAAAAACAAACAATACAAAAGAAAACATTACAATGAAGAAACCTACACAACAATTCATCACCCAATTTTTTGAAAAAAACAAATCCAACAAACGAAAACAATCAGGACAACATATCACAAACAAACAAAATGGACTTTAACTACTACTACAAAATGACATACATACCCGAATTTATTAACAAAATTAAAGATAATAAGAAACTGAGTTGGCACATCACCAATAAACAAGAAAAATGTAATATATAAATTAAACTGCTCCAAAATCTACATTGGTGAAACATCCAAGCAATTAGGAACTAGAATTTCACAACATATTACCAACTGTAAAAATACAAAAAACATAAACACAACAGCCTTAGCACATCACAGTATAAGACTACAGCATAAATTTAACTTCAATATACCACAGATAATTGGCACAGAACCAAAAAACACCAATAGGAAATTACTTGAAGCAATACACATCGCAAAAAAACAATAGAACAGTCAATCATAAAACAGTCACTAAACATTTAGGAACTCATTATACGGACATATTAAACAAAATTAAAATTTAATAGAAATGAAATTGCAAATACATAAAATAAACATTAACAACAATAATAAAAATAGATAAAACCAAAGGTCAATTGTATTTCACTATGACAGACTAATTATTGGTCTAAAGCAAGATGTTGCTCTAGATGATACATTTTATAACATGAACCAGAAATTTGACGATGGAGCACATTATTATTATTATTTTTAAGGTTATTACAAATTTATTGTAACAACAAAATTCTAACATGTGATGTAACATGCACTATATTTTGACTCAAAAAAAAAATGTTTACTTTCACTTACGTATATATGTAATATATAGTAAGTGTAAGTATTGCGATCGAGAAAATTTTTCAATCTGAGTTTTCAACGGAAATAGACGTTTTGAGGTACCCTGAGTCGAAATGACCAAGTCCCGAAAAATGGTCTGTGTGTCTGTCAATCTCAAAAACGAAAAGTCCTACGAAACTGATATTACGTATTTAAGATAGGTATATGCCTTAGATGTGACAGCAACTTTTTCCTTAAAATCGTCTAACCGGAAGTGCCACTTTATATCAACGCTAAAACACATTTTCTCAAAAACGGCTCTAACGATTTTGATTAAACTCGGTGTATCATTGAGTAATTAAGTGGTCTTTAATATCAATTAGGTCTTATCATCATTGATGTCACTTAACAGGGCTTAAATGCCCAATGTTCATATACGTCTTCCTCTAAAGTACCTTAAATATGGTTTATTTTAAAAAGATAATCATTTCACATTATTCGAAGTAATGAAAAAATGCTAAATATAACTTTTGAAAGAATTTGATAAGTTAATAAAGGAGAAAAAAAATAAAAATGCAGAAAAACGTAGCTATAGACTGTAGCGCCTAAACGTATGTACCGATTTCATTGAAACTTCGCTAAAGTCATTTTCTCGACACCCTTCAAATTTATCTATATAACATACTTCAACGAAAAGAAGCTGGAAAAAAAGTTACGACCGATGGTAAAATTAAATTCCAAATAACTCAAAAAGTATACACTTTTTTGGTGATATTGTGATAAGATGTTTCAAAGGTATTTAAATTGCCTAAAAAACAAAAGAAGTTTCATCGAAATCGAAGCACTATTACTAGAGATATCGCTATTTTTAAATATTTTTACTTTCACTTACGTATATATATAATATATAGTGCGATCGAAAAAATTTTTGAATCTGAGTTTTGAGGTACCCTGGTTTTTTAAAAGTTTATGGAATTTCCTAAAAAAACAAAAAAAAAATCGTTAAGATCGGACAATTAGGAGGAAGATATGGTCTCTAGTTCTTTTTCCCTGAAGAGCCGAAAATTTGGATAAATTTAAAATATACTATTTAAATTGTTGAGATTAAAAAAACTTTTTTTTTACAGATATTTAATAAAGTATCTTTCCTATGAACATTTTTCATAAGAAATAAGTACCTAAATTTATACCTTTATTTTTAGTTCTATATTTCAACATTGCAATCATAACCTCCGGAATCAACTTACTCATATTCTGCATAGATAACTTTTCAACTAAAAATATTACTAAAATGATATCACTTAAAAATATTGAAATTAGAGTTAGTCATTCTGAAGTTTATTAAAGCAAAGAAAGTTGTGTGGTTTATAAAAGCAGATGGAGTGACTAGATTTTTATTACCTGTTGTCGATATATTAAATAGACATTTTGTAATTATAATGGTCTTAATGACTTGTTATCTGTAAGCTTTAAGCTTTAGCTCCGTTTAAAATGCACTTCAAAAAAATTTATTATAGCCCAGCATTGCCAGAAAATAATTTCCATTCATAGTAGATCGGTAAGTGAAAGTTGTGTGTTGCGTGCACTAGATTTTTTAGCCTTGCATCCACAAGATCATTGGAATTGCAGTTCTGAAGATGGGAGTAAATGTCCCGAAACGTCAACTTGATGACAAGTAACGTTGATAATATAAGAAATATATTCAATTGTTGCTAATTGGAAGTGATTATTGCCAAATAAATACTATACAAATAATACTGACATATTTGATATAATATTTCATGTCTGTTTTAGTAATACTGTGACAGTGAGGATTGAAAATATGCAACAAAAATTTTTTTAAAAATGTCAATGCTTCATTTATTTAATAATAAGGAAAATGTGTAAAATGTAGTTATAACCAATCATTTTATATTCACTTAATTAAGCAATTAATTTAAACCTGTTTCGATTAGATTTAGGTTAGATGAATAGCTGATAGCTAAATTATATTTAACTAGGACAAAAAAAAAAGCTAGAAAACGATCACTTGAAGTTGTTAGGTCGCAAAAAAAAATTATAATTGTAACATTTTAAATTATTATTATGAAACTATTGAAGGATAAAAAAAACTATTTGACGGTCATAGTTCCCCTCCACAATGATGGTTTGCATTTAAGGGGCGTTTGCATATTACACAAACCATTACAAGTACAAAAGTATAAGTAGGGTATTTGGTTTGGCTAGGGTTGCCAAGTCAATTACGTAATTTAGTACCTTCGATAGTGAGTACAGCAAAATATGAGCCGTTTATTTTGAAAATGACTTAACTCCGTTTTCCAATTGTTTGCCTGTTACCATGGTTACATGTACAACTTCATACTATATATCAGTAAAACATTTCGGGTTGCTTATATTCCGAAAAAATACGATCAATTTTTTACACATAAGTTTTCAGAATTAGTTCAACAACTGAACCGTGTAGTTTGAAAATGGCCTAATTCCATTTATTTCATACTTACATCAAGATATTTACAATTGATAATCTTGGAAAGCAGCGATGAAGGTAATTTCAATTAATAATTAGTATTTAAGGGGACCCTACACGGTAATTCATGAATAAACGTCACAAGAAGTTCCAAGATTGCCCGCTATCCCTTTGATCATGAAGACCCTTACACGTTCAATCATTACTGATCATTACTTATGTGAAGTTTCCACTTTTTTTTCTCTCCAATTTATTGTCTACTTGACTTTTTAAAGAAAAAATAGTTGAAAATGGTTAATAATAATATAGACTAGGGATATTAACAACTATTTACTTTTATGAAATTATTTACTTAATAACGAGACCTAGGTAAACTAACCTATCTAGTAGTAAGGTTAGTCTCATAGAAAATAGTATTGACAAAAGTTAGTAAAATATAAGTCTACTACTTACAAAAATTAAGGTAAGGTATTGCGAAAATAATAAATTTGTTGAAGAAAATGGGAAAAGAACTGATAAATATACACAACGTTAAAGTTTTTTTTTTTCCTAAAGTAAATTGTGAAGTTTCCTCATTTTTTTTTTTATTTGTTGCCCACTTGACTATTTAAGAGAAATAGATGAAGATGGTTTAAAATTATAAACAAGGGATATGAAAAATTATTTAACTATTTACATATAATGAAAATCAGAAATTTATAATGGTTGTGAGGCCTAGGTAACCTAACCTATCACTTCTCGTGAATGAACCTTTGATTTCCGGATGTTCGGAAATCCGCAGCGCACCATCATCAGTACTTCATTCACTACCTTACACGACAATTCGGAACGTCATTAGTGCAATTCCGAATGACCGTGTAGGGTCCCCTTTATAAAGCAATACAATTAGAATTCTGATGGAGAATCAGTAAACTGGTTACAAATAATTTGCATGCGTTTTATCAGAAATGAACCGTATAAAATTTTCTATAAGACAACAATGAATGAGAATGAAAACCGTTATGAAAATCTCTATAAAGATATCAGACAAATTACAACAACAAAATTTAAGGACATGATTGACCTATTGTGATATATACCACCGGAACATCATCACTACGTCAAGTCATTTTCACACGCGCAAAATGTTGATGAATAGTAAATTGTTTGTTAATAAAATTTTTTATATTTTATATTATGCAATTTGCACCTGCGCATCTAGCAAATTTGTTGTGTTTTTATTTTCTTGGTGTAATTGCTTGATTTTTTTTTTATGTTGATGTTTTTATTGATGTAGTAGGTCTCTTGGCCATTTTCTTTTTAATCTTCGTTGCTCAGGTAACAGAGAGCAGGCTATAGAAAGAACCGGAGGATTGGAGTGATTTTGGGTTGAAGAATGAAATTTAGTGTATTTGTCGTGGATGTAGGATTTTACTGTTGGGATGTTTAAGTCGTTATCTATTGTAGTGTTTGAAATGTAGCAAGGTGCGTTAACAATTTTTCGTAAAATTTTTTATTGTGCTGTTTGTATTTTGTTTATGTATGTTTGTTTAGCTGAACCCCAAAGTTCTGCTCCATATGTCCATATTGGTCTCAGCAAGGTGTTGTAGATCAGTCGCTTGTTTCATAAGTTAAGTGAAGATCTGTAGTCCAGAAGATGTGAAAGTTGGCTATATCGTCTAGTAAGTTCTTGTCTTTTGAATTTCGTATGTATGTTCCAAGTAAGTCTTTTGTCTAAGTAGAGTCCAAGGTACCGTACATGGTTCTTTGAAGGCACTGGATTATTGAGAATCGTTATGGGTGGACATGAGGCTTTCCTAAGAGAAAAACTAACGTGGGTGGATTTTTTACTATTAATTTTGATTCTCCAGTTTTCAAACCACTTTTCAAGATCATGAAGATGGTTTTGTAGGGCAATTGATGCCCTATGCAAGTATGATTTTTGTGTGAAGTTAGAATAGTAGTGTCGTCAGGGAAGCAATAAATGGTGGTATTAGGGTGCTCAGGGATATCAGAACTGTATATAGAATAGAGGATTGGGCTTGTTACAAACATGTTAATAAAATGTTTGTAATTTTGTATGTTCTGTAATTAAAAAATGTTTTGAATCTCATAAATTGTGTTTCCGAAGTGTTTTAAAGATATGTAAAATAAACTGAGTATTGTGTTTTTCAATTTGAAACATCTTAAATTAGGTTAAATGGACTTGGGTACCTTCAAATTTAATAATGAATCTGGATGTTAATTTTGAAAGTGGCCTAACACCATTCTTGATAAGAAAACGCACATTATTCACATTATAATAGTTACTATTTTAATAGGAACCATAAATTTAATACCCTTAGATACACTTAAGCAATATGACTCATCACTATACTATACGTATATTTTTAAATTCATTGAAACGGAAATTAGGTTGATGATCTGGTACAGTTAAGCGAAGACGTTGAAACTATAAAACTAAATACGACAACGTTAATGAAAGCCGGTAAAGAACTAGGACTCGAAATAAACGTGGATAAAACAAAATATATGGTTAGCTGCAAAAATGGCGATACTACTGGTGATATCGATATAGATGGTAATATGTTTGAACAGGTAGATAAATTTAGGTATCTAGGTTCTACGATAACTAGAAAAAAACGAAATTGGAGAAGAGATTAAGGTTAGACTGAAGGCGGAAAATGCTTGTTATTTTTCTGTGACAAAACTACTCAGTTCGTGCCTCTTGTCCCGGAACTTAAAAATTAGAATCTATAAAACAATTATCTTGCCTACAGTTCTTAAGGGATGAGCAGCGTCTTATGGTTTTTGAAAATAAAGTATTGCGTAGAATATTCGGACCGAAGAAGGATGAGTTCAGACGGTTACACAACGCCGAATTGCGTGAACTGTATTCGGGTAATATAATTGAGGTAATTTCATCGCGGCGAATCAAATGGGCTTGTAAAGTTGTTGGGCTTAGTAACGAGAGAATTCCTAAAAGGTTAATATTTGCTGTGCCGAATGGTAAGCGTCCGAGGAGTAGACCGAAGCGAAGGTGGGAAGATTGCATTAAAGCCGATCTGAAGGGACTGGGTTTGGACGGCGAACGGTGGAGGGAGGTGTGTAACAAGCGATTGGTGGTGTCGGCATCGAACCTTCGGGTTCGCTAAGCCTTTTATTATTATAATTATTATTATTGAAACGCAAATCCTTAAATATCTCGATTCGAAGATAAATGGAGGTAGGCCACTTTAAAAATAAACGGCTCGTATATAGTGGATAGAATTTTTCAATATCTTATCGATTAATATTCTCAAACTTTATTAACTTGAAAGTAACATCTGAGGCATGTAAAATTCTTAAATATGAAATTTATCTTTCATACGAATTTTCGTTTTTGAGCTAGACTGCTAACACCCACACGAAAGTGGATTTTGGTAAAGCCATTTAAAGTAGACTTTTGTGCGGCTGAAAAAGATAAATTCTGTTTGTTTTTTTTTAAATCATAAATTATTTGCTTAACTAGTTCTTCTCAGGATTAAAACTACCAATACTAAATCAGGTCTGAGCTAAAAGGAAAATGAAGAACAATTCATGGACGAGAATCAAACGATACCACAAACTCGTTTAAAAAATAAGGTAGGATAAAATTATTTGTTACAAAATTTTATGATGAAGTTCTGATTCCTGTTTCATTTTACAAGTATTAAAAAAAATTAAAATATTATTTTGCTCTCTAAGTCTAATAATAATAATAATATTGGCATTATCTGAAATTTACAATAAAAGAAATCAGTTTACGAGAAACTGGTTTATCAGTAGAATGAACCTAATTTCAAATTTAACAAGATAAAAAAAAACATAAATATAATTTCTTATTTTATTTATATATTTAACGTATTTAGAAGATGAATAAAACAAGAATTTATGCTAATGCTCGAAAAAAAATTGAATTTTATAATAAGATATGTCACGCCATCTACCACAGTGTCATTTATTTTTATATTTTCATATATTATTTCTGATAATATATTCATTGCTCATGAAACCTGATAAAACGAAAGGAAATTGTGAGGCTCATATTCTGAAAACATTAATCTATTTTATTGTTGCTCAGTTCCATTATGTATACAGGGAATCTCATGGGTTTTGAAATAGAGTCTTAGAGTTTAGAGTCTTAACCCTTTGTTGCCATTTCCACTGATTTGATTATAATATGTCAACATGGTTACGGGGGGGTCTCTTAACTCTGGCATTAATCCCTCGCCCTCACCCCCTGGCCTGCGAAAACTACGCAAAACCTAAAAGGCGAGGTAGGAGAGAACAAAAAAAATTATTAATTTTTTATTATTATTTGAAAAGCTACACCCAGATATACAACTCCACAAGAAAAAATGACGCTGTTTAGATTATGTTTAAAATGTACCGTACTATATCTGAAAGTAGTCTCAGTTTGACTTAACTGCAAGACCTGCAGGAGACTTGGTCTTGCAACAATTTTTGTAAAGTCGGCCTTCAAAAATATTGAGACATTTTGCGTAACCTATACTCCCAAAGGCTATATAGGGCAAACGGACCAATATTTTTGTAGGCCACCTTTTTTATCGAATTTGTGATCAAATTATCTTACGATTCTAATAGAATACAAATGGGTATTTACAAATTTTTTTAATACTTTATTAAATAGACAAAATTGGTCCCCCTCCAGATTGAAAATGTTCCAATTCCAAGAGTTTTCCTAAATAAAATAGTTGTAGATTACGATGAGATGAAACTATTTTCGAAGTTTCTGGCGGATGTTAATAATTTGGTAAAAAGGATTCTGTACTACGGAATATTTATTTATTATTGTTATTAGTTTTTTTTTCTCATAACTATGCCAATACATCTGCTGATTGCCGATAAACAAATGCTGATAAACAAATGAAAGTGCAAAACAAAAAATAAAAATCGAACAGCTGTGGGTTTTAACCGACTGACCGAAGTTGTGTGTTATGATGAGGTTTATATAGAATGTTTAATATTATTAATTTATTAAAATAGTTATTAGCTTTAAGGCCTTCAGATAAATAAAATGTACGGTAGCTCATATAGTCCGTGGTACAGACTCCTTTTTATCAAATTATTAATATCCACCTGAAACTTCGTAAATAGCTTCATCTCATCGCAGCCTAAAAATATTTTATTTACAAAAATCTTCGAAATTGGGGCGTTTTAAATCTGGGGTCGTCAAACTTTCTTCATTTAATTAAGTACTAAAAACTCGTAAATACATATTTGCCTTTAAATTGGATCGTAAGATTATTTGATGGCAAAATCAGAACTGGTTTGAAGAATTCGATATATTAATATATATGTAAATGTTTTCGTAATATTTTATTACTTTCCTACCAATACTAGGTAAGGAAAGCATTGCGATCAGGTCAAATTACCGACATGCGGTTTTCGACGGATCTATACGTTTCAGAGCATCCGGAGTCCGAAAAACACATTTTTAGCCATTGCTCTGTCTGTCTGTCTCTGCCAAGATTATCTCACGAACTACTGAACCGATTGTTTTGCTTCTTTTTTTATTTTGTATAGTTTTGACTACTGATACCAGTGACACAAATTGGATGCTCCATGAAATAAAATGAAAAACATGTTTTTCTATAGACTTTGTAGCACAAAAACGGCTCTAACGATTTTAATGAAACTTTCCTATAATGTTCTAATAATCGTCCTTTCAATTTTCATACCTGGACTAAATTCCCGAAAAAAAATCAGAAAAAAAAGTATAAAGAAAAGAAAAATGTTTTGGGGCCTAACTCGTTAAGTATATATTTTATGGTAATATTTATAATAAAATTCAATTTCCAATATAAGATTACGGGTTCATATCCTGGTGTCAGAAAGGGGTGAATGAGAGAAAAAAGATAACTAAGTGAAAGTAAGAAAATCTGTTGCCCGCATCACACAAGCTTCACTATTTCCTCTACTTTTAACAGAAATTATTGTTTGACAGAACTAGGCTTTAGCAAACATTTTTTGATCAGCAATATTAGGAAGTATTGAAATTTTACACTGATCTACCTTCAGCCGATTTACATTGTTTTAGTTTATCAAATAAATGGTAATCAAATCTTTTCTTTGATCAATTTTAAGTAAAATAAATATAATTTAATTTTTTTTTGTTTCTTTATGGACATATATAAAGATATAATAAAAAACTTTTCTAAAATATATAGAAAAGTCGTGTGAGTGGACACACCAGATTTTTTTTATATCTCAATTCCACTCTCAATAACCTAAAATCAGATAGTAACAATGATGTAAAAAAACTCAATGGAGGTGGATCAAATGCTTGAAAGAATAAATAACATAGACAATAGGTAAATATTGTTTGGTCTGTTTTGATGTTGTAAATTTATTTACCAACATCAACTGGAACGATGTAATAAAAATAATTGAAAAATACTAGGATACAATAGAACCGCGTAGCCAAATTAAAGGGTTTTATGGAAGATTTGGATTAAAATATCTCAGAAGCTAAAAATCGGACCTGCATACTGTAAGCGAGGGAAATGTTCAGCATTTGAATTTATAATGAGCTATCATTAATCATATTTGATATTATTAATCTCGCCTTGTTGCTATTTTCACTTCTATCGTGTGGTCTGAACCGCACACCTTAGTTTTTTTTTCTTCGATTTTTGAATTCTACTTATCTTGAAAGGTAAAATGTTGAGGAGGGGTTTAACTTTTTTCCTTTGGCGAATACAAAGGTTAATTTTTGAAAAAAAAAATTAATTATTCTGGTAAATTCAAGTATCTTTCCAGTTCGATCTGCAGTTGTTGAACTGTATCCATAAAATATCACTTAACTTACAACAGAAGATGTGAAGAAATTGTAGCATGCGTGTCTCTCTGCATGGTTCCCATCCTGCCCTGGCCACACCTCAGCAGTTCCCGTCTGGTCCGAGAACCAAAGGTCAGAAGAAGTGTTCTCTGGTCTGGTTGCTCAAGACATAATCACAAGAAACGAAATCTCTCCTTGGGTGTCCTGTATCTTTTATAGGACCTCTTCTATCCCTACCTTCTTCCTAGCAGAAGGCGGTGGCACCTCCTCTATTCTCTTGTAAGATATCCCTTCCAACTTCCAATACTCGTTCTTCTGCTCCCGGGAGGATTTCGCAATTCTTTAAGTCCCCCCCCTCTGAAAAAAATTCCACGCGATAGCCCTATCACAGTAGTAACAGATGCTAAATAACTAATTCCTATTAGAAAAAGTTAACTCATTCTGACACTCTGAAGTGTGGTACACTCCAAAATTGAAATTATCATAAAATTTGTAATGATGTAGAGCTGGTTGACAGTTGATATAATATGAGAAGGAGTTAATCGGAGAGGGGCAGGGGTGCGGTCAAATAAATACTAAATTAAAATATAGTAATTATTTAATTTTTACCGACGTTTCGACCCACTTTGCAGGTCGTCTTCTGGGCGTAGGATGTAGCACTGCGGGAGGCAGTTGAAACACTGCAGTTCCAGTGTTTCAACTGCCTCCCGTTTACATTTAGTTAGTAAATTTCATTTAATTTCCTTGAAAACATGTGATTTGCGTTAAACAATGTTACATTTAAGAGATTATTAATTATAATTTTTTCACCACTCTCCGTTACCTTCTACGATTTTTTATATTAGATATTGTTTTTTTCTAAAATTCTCTGCTTTGCAACGATATATTATGCGTATACCTTCTGACTAGTATTTCCGGAGATTAATTTTCGACCTGGGTTAGCATTTTTATTTTTTTCTCCTTTATTCAATTATCAAATCCTTTTAAAAGTTATATTGAGCACTTTTTCGTAAATCTGAATAAGTATAGGACCAGTGGCTTGGCCTGCACGTTCTCCAGACCTGACACCACTGGATGTTTTTGTTTCGGGCGACATTAAACAAAAATCCATGCAAGTCCGGTCAATGACCTTAATTCCTTACGAAGAAGGATTATTGAATCTTTTGAAACAGTAACTACAAATATTTAATATTGAAATATATTGAAATATAACTACAAATAGTAATATATCCAGTGCCATTCTGCCATTGCTGCAGTTGAATAAAGATGCCGAGCCTGTCAAGGAAACCACTTTGAACAACATTTAATATGTATTTAATAATTAATAAAGCAGTTGGAACAAATAAATAAGTTTTGTTCACTTAATATAGCGTAGATAATTCATAAAAACGAAAATCTTTAGATGTGAATATCTCCTAAACAAAGCGTTTGCGGACATATCTTCATAATGTTTTTCTTGTTTTGAGGTCCTCAATTTATATTTTCACTTTGGCCACTTAACTCTGAAACACCCTGTATATATATCTATATATATATATATATATATATATATATTTGTAAGCCAAAACGTTTAATGAATTTCGGAAATAATGATTTTGCTAATAGTGGAGAACAATATATTGTATCTACTACTTCAGACTTAAAATATATCATAAACATTACAAACATTTTATATTTCTGATTATAAAAAGTATTACATACTCAAGGATTATTATTATTGTTAATTGTAAACAGTTTGTTAAAAAATAATGATTAAAGTGTTATTTTTATTACTTATGATCAAAAATAAAAATTATTGAATGATTTTTAAAAATTTCTGATAAACATTTTGATCGTATTTGATTTTAATTTAAAAAAATTTTAATTATCAATTCCAAAACCTGCTACAAACTCGTGGACATCCATCTGCTTTCTACTTGAATCGTACAATAATTTGATCACAAAATCCAGAATAAAGGTGTCCTATAAAAATATTCGGTCGTTTAATGTGACCTATATTCCCAACATATTAAGGCCACCTTTTTTTTCGATTCTGTGATAAAATTATCTTAATATTCAACTAATTAAATAGTACCTAATGAAATTAATTAATTTAATGATAAAACGTCACAGTTTAATGAATTTTCGTATTTAAAAAATGAGTATGTTACGATAAGATAAAGCTAAGCACGAAGTTTTAGGCAGATATTAATAACATTATGAAAAGGGTTGCGTGGTTGTTATTTAAATATTTTACATGCTCTTTTGAAAAATATTATGAACCTAGTAAAAATTATGGCAATCTGTATTAGTTCTCACAAAGAATCAGTTTGTAACAAGATATATTAGAAGCATTATTGTCGTAGAATGAATCTAGGTTATAGAACAATTAATTCATGAAGAGCGATTATAGAAGCGTTGCCATTCAATAACGAGTCAGGCAACGATTAATCTATTATTCAAATTACTTAAACTCTTGCTCTGGCGGATCTATTACTAGGTAGTTTATTTCACACACACACACACGCGCTGTAAATTGGAGGCCTAATTGCATTTATGGTAATATCCCCATCTATAATAACTATCTTCCTTTATTCCAAAATATTTTCTGTTATTCTTAGCATTCCGTGATCTTGTTCGTACTATTTTGTTATGTTATCAAAATACCTTAGTCCTGTCATAAATATTGTTATGAGAAAATATATACAGATTCCAACAGAATTTTTATTAGAAAATAAAATGTATATCTATAGAGAGTAAAACAAAAAAGAAATTACTTAAAATGTCCCCCTTTTGCCTTGACACAGGCATTTAATCTCCGTGGACAGTCACCAATAGCAACACATAGCACTTCTTGAGGAAAGCGCACAACTGCTCGGACCAGGCATTGTTTGAAGATTTCCAAGTTAGAGTGTCTTCTGTGGCATGCCATCCTCTCCAGTTCGGGATAAAGCCGATAATCTAGTGGGTTGATATCAGGGCTTCCTGAGGGCCAATCCGAGGATGAGAACATCACGGAAATGTTCTTTTGCAGCCACTGGTGAGTTGACCTGACCTTGTGAGCTGGAGCGGAATTCTGCTGGAAAACCCAAAGACTTCCAGCAACCAGAGTATCATTAGAGACTAGACAACAGGTTCCAAAATTTTTTTTTTTTTGTTCTTCCCTACCTCGCCTTTTAGGCTATACGGGATTTTCCCGGGCCGGGGGGGTGAGGGCGGGGAAATTTAAAATCCCCTCCGGCACCGGGACGCGAACCCGTACTTTTTATATCATCTCAAATCTCTGTTATCCGGTTGCCAGGCAACTAGCGGTGCTGTTACACACGCTTTAGCCTATTCGGCCACTCCGCCCCCCAGGTTCCAAAATATCGTCCTGAGAGTTTTTAGCGGCTCTTATAACTTTTTTTCCACAAAAATGGAGCTTTGTGGTGCCATCAAAGCAAACTCCCCACCAAACCATCACTGAAGAAGAGTGATGACCTCTTTACACTCTTCCAATGAATTCATGTACTTGTTTAGAACTGTGTGCATACACAAGATCATTTTAGCGTTTAAATTTTTCTTCAATTGTAAAAATTTTCTCATCGCTAAACAGTATCTTTTGATGAAGACCATTGGTGTAACGACCAAGGAGCACTTTGAACTCTTATTTTTTTTCGGGTTGTGCTTATCCTTTGTCCTGTCATACTTCGAAATGCAGCCATCCTAAGGTCACTTTTATTATGTAAGACATTAATCTGACAGAAATTCCCATTTCCCGATACATGATTCGTTGTTTTCGGATGGGATTTCTTATGATTCGAGCAGCCACTGCTCACTGTATTGGCTTTAGTCAAAGTGCGGGAATGGCCCGGTCGAGGTCTGTTACATACAGATAGAGTCTCATTATATTTGTTTATAGTGCGGTACACGAACATGCGGCTGATACCCTGAAGGTTTCAAAGTGTTGAAAATCTCTGACCTACATTTCCCAACTTTGTGTAATGCGATCACAGCTATTAGATTTTCTTTATCACTCTACTCCATGTTAACTGAGCGAAAGAAAAATACAAACTAATTGAGATTATTATCCTGGCATGTAAAGAAAATAACCTGATAGAGGTAATACCCAAATAATACCCAACAATAATACCCAATAATGTAAACAAAGTTCAACTATTGTAACAGTATTTATGACAGAACTATATTAATTATATTAACAGTAGGCAGAAAAAAACCTCATTACTCCATCTGTTTTATAAACTACACAACTCCAGTCTCTGAGCTATGTATAGATGTCGAGACATATTTGAATGCATATCTGGATATTCAACCTATAAATAACTATGGGCTGTACAAATATTGGTTATTCTCCATTGTAGTTTACTAAAATAATGTAGAGTCAATTTTATTGAATTATGTCTATTGCTTTCTCTTATATATGTTATGCGCAAACGTATTTTCCTACTTTTATATCTCTAAAACCGCAAGTTCGATATGGCTGAAATTTGGAGGGACTGGTGAACTTAAAATGAAATAAGCATCATTTCTATCTAATACTCCAAAAACAAATAATTCCGCTTTCAGATTAGGAAATGTTTTATTTGATATGCCTATAGTTTGAAAACGGCGCATTCGATTTGACCCAAACTTGGTGGAAATTTGAGATAAAATGAGGAGATGAGAACATCATAAAAATGACTCAATATTAATTTCATTGAATTTCATTTAATAATTAAAATTAATATAAATGATTGTTAGCAATACAATGGCCGTGAAATGTGAAAGGTACTGATCATATGGAGTGGGAGTTAGGTTATTACAATATTGTTTTAAGGTTTTAATCAAAAAATAAATTTATACTGTATTTTTTAGCCAATTCCAAACATTACTGGCATGATACTTACTGCGGTTACTTAGATTTTGTGTTATTTAAAGTAATTTTGACTCTAATTTGTAAAAAAAAAAGTCTTATTGGTGATTATGTTTATTTCCATTGAAGTTCAACCGACTCGCCATGGTCTCGATTTTCACCTTAAATATCAAAATTGTGTCAACTTCACTTATATTTTTATATTCCAGCTTAATTAGTTTTGTTCTGACTTAAGAAAAGTATCGGTCTCGTTAACTCCTAACAAACGAAAAGTTGAATTTTTCCTGTGGATTTTTTGTTCCATCCATTTTAAGAGTGAAAACATGCCTTCAGTATATATCACTACTGTTAGTGGAAAGGTCGTATGTAAAAGTTTTCAATTTTTATTCCATTTTTGACATTATGTTGTCTACAATTGATATAAGTAGTCTAATACTTTGAAAAATAGTAGAGAGCAATAAAATATAAAATTATACTAATAAATCATAAAGAAATTATTAGTTTGTATGCTCTCTTGTAAAAATCTCAACTTTTACATATATTATTTGCACTAATAGTAGCGAGATACATATTCATTTTGCACTGGAATTTTTTTTTAATTACGAATTATCATATATGCAATCTACAAATGGGGAACGCATTTTTGGTATTTTAGTATTTGCTGATAAACAAAACTCGTGGATATGTTGCTCTTGTTCGTTCTTCATTTCTCAAATGTATATTTATGTTGTTCAACCATTTTATATAGTTTTGTACATACTTTTATCTGTATTGTATATAGCTTGTTCACCTAAGGTTTTCTTTACTTTTTATCAATTTTATTTATTGTTTCAAACTTTTAGGCCAGTAGTATTCTATTCTTTTGTACAATTTTGTTAATCTAAAGGAACTTAGTCCCAGAATAATTTTTTTTTTCTATCTATCTATATGTTGAATCTATCTCATAAGAAGATTTTTAGACTTTTTAAAAAAATATTAATTTAATTTAATAACAAATGAAAACGGTGGAGAAGCTATAGTGACCTTACTTGACATATTTTTTTTTCAGGTAAAGAGTCCAGTGTAAAAACTGTAATGTAATGAACTATTTCAGAAAATCTAGCATGAGGCAACGTTCTTGAAACTGAAGGCTGGTTGAGAACATGCTACGGTGGCTGGAACATATCATTACCCTCCTTTGCATAAATACCTCAAATGGATTTGATGAAGAAGGAACTGCATTCTAACATGTGATTGACCTGAAGTGCAGTTACACGGCAATGACATGGTTCAGAATAAATAAGCATGGAGCAAATGCATGGAATATCGCCCTACTTTCAGTGTTTGACATGAATTAACATATAATTTCAGTTTGAAACTAGGATCAAAACGCAATCTATGGTTATTTCTCGATAATTACTATCTAAACTAAAAAAAAACCTATATTAACAATTTTTTCTCATTAACCGAAGTCAATATTGATTTTAAATTCAGGTTATAAAAACATACATCTGTTTAATGTTTGATCATAGCAATTATAGTGTGGCATGTTGTTTATAACGTTACTGATTCCTCAAGGATTTTAATGTGTCATAAACACAGTAATACAGATCTCAGTTGCTGAAGGTTAAGAAGATGCAAATGGTGATCGAAAATTCTTCTCTGCAGTGTATCTCACGTGTGCTCGATGGTGAAAATACCGGGTCAGGTGTGAAATTTACAGATTTTAAAGACGTTAGTGAACAATAAAAATAGTAATATATAAAACGGTGATTAGACCGGTCGTTTTGTATTGCATTGAGACGTGGACTAGGACCAAGGAAAACAAGCGAGCCTTGCTGGTCTGGAAGAGAAGAGTCCTAAGGAAGATTTTTGGAGCTGTCAGAAAGCAGCATAGATGGACAATAAGAAGCAACATAGAGTTGATGGAGTTATATGGTGAGCCAGACATCCTTATTGTTATTAGGAGGGCAGACTCAGATATCTTGGTCATGTTGAAAGAAGGGATCTTAGTAGACATCCAAAAGTGATGCTGAGTGGTACTCCAGGAGGAAAAAGACAAAGAGGTAGACCCAGGCACCGATGGTTGGATGATCTGGAAGAAGACTAGAGGAGGCTGAGGATCAGAAATTGGAGGAATCTTGCTGGGGACCGTGAGGAATGGATGAGAATGGTGGCAGAGGCCCAGGTTCTACGAGGACTGTAGCGCTCATTGAAGAAGAAGATGGACAACTTTTCCATTAGGAGGGCGCCTATTGTCGTAAAGAAAATGGAAATCTGTTCCAATTATGGCCCTAGTTTAAAAATAATGTACTCCTCTATAATTTCTTGAACATAACTAAGTGCAATGAGAATACCTTCTACAATGTGGAGTAGAGTCTGTCCTTCTGTGTATTGCACCTTTAGACTACATTGAAGCACAAACTGTGGACATCTTGTGAAATAATAACACATATCCAGCGGCGTTCTGCCACTGCTGCTGTTGAAGAAAGATGCCGAGGAATGCTCAAGGAAATCACTTTGAACAACATTTAATATGAATTTAATGTTTACGTTTAATTAATGAAGTAGTTGGAATAAGTTTTATTTACTTAACATAACGTAAATATACCATCCTTATCCACATTCAAAACTCTCCTATTCCATTTCCTGTTCACAATCCATTCAGACGCTGGTTAATTATGTATTATGCAACAAGGATGATTTTTTTCTTTTTTTTTTTTTTCATTGCACCATTATTTTAATTTCAGTTTTTGTTTATTATTTATGAATTGGAGAGATCCAGTATCAATGATATGCATAGCACTGTGAGGTGATGCATATAAAATAAGAGATGGTTTGTTGTCTTTATGCATTTTTTTCTGTCAACAAGATTATATATATTTTAAATGTATTTCATTGTTACATTCCTCAATTGTATATATATATATATATATATACATATCTTTCCTGTTATTATTATTGTTTATTGTTACGGTTATTATTATTTATGTCTTAGTTCTTACTACTGTCATTATTCTAACAATTTCATTTTACTTTAAGAAAGTTGTGTGGTTTGTAAAAGCAAATGGAGTGACTAAATGTTTATTGCCTACCGTCGATATATTAAATAGACATTTTGTAATTATAATGGTCTTAATGACTTGTTATCTGTAAGCTTTAAGGTTTATCTCTGTTTAAAAGTCACTTCAAAAAATTTTATAATAGCCCAGCATTGCCAGAAAGTAATTTCTATTCAAAGTAGAGCGGTAAGTGAAAGTTGTGTGTTGCGCGCACCAGATTTTTTTATACCTCTTATGCTAGGATGACGTAATATTGTTATTCTGTTGCTCATCCTGTGTCATTAATATATCTTTACTAGGTATATATTTTGTATGCTTAAGCTGTTTATGTTTTAACATAAAAAGTCAATACCTTTTATTTAAGTACTTTTGATATCTTTTTGTTTTCTAGAAGATTTTTCTTTTTATACATGTAACTTTTTTTTTCAAATTCAATTATAAGTATAGTTGAGAAGATTTTATTTTATTTTTTTAGTCATTTACATACTATTGTTTAAGTTGTTTCATGTGTTTTTTTAATCTTTATTACGTTAGTTTTTGGCCTGATATGTATTTTTTTCTTTTGTAACTGTTCATTATTGTTATTCTAAGGGGACATCGTCCCAGAATAAAGTTCATTTTCTATTCTAAATAATTCAAAGCTTTAGGTGTGAATATCTCCTAAACAAAGCGTCTCTGCCGAAATAGCTTCATAGAATTTTTTTTTCATCGATTTGAGATCCTTAATTCATATTTTTAGTTTGACCACTTAACTCTGAAACACCCTGAATGTGTTATATAAGACTTTGATGGTTGTAAGCTATATTTTCATTTAAAGTAACACTTTCATTCGATGACGTTGAACACAGGATGCAACTTGAGGTAAGCTGCAACTGTACATAAATTGCATGTTACGATTCCCGACTGCCTTAACATGGCTGCTTCCTTAAATCTGCCGGGTTAGAGACCTTGTAGAAAATTATCTTATCTGATTCGGATTGCAATATATTATTAAATAGACCAGATGACGAAAGATCTAGTGGAAATGATACAAGCTCTATTTACACAGATCAGAGTCGAGGCCGCACAGAGCTTGAAAGGCGGAAAACCTATCTTTCGAAGAAAAAAGATATTTTCCTTTCGTTAATGATAAATAGATTAGTTACGTAAGATATTTCACTAATTCAATCGGTTATATATCGATTTTTAACGTTGCGCGAGCCTTCGAAATCCGATCATGGAATGAGGTTTGATTCACAACGAGAATTGCTTGTTATTATTGAAGTAAAAACATCTTTAGTCGCGCTTTAAACTTTGTGAGTAGTGAATTAGATTGAGCCGTCAGATTCGGATGTGTAACGCTCATTCGAGTAAAGTCGAGATATGAAGCGTTTTTGGATATGGATTAAAATATATCAGCAACTAAAAAACAGACCTGCAAGTGTTCAAGATTTCATTCTCTTTGCAATGAGCTATTATTATTAAATAAAATAATTAGTTAGATTTTATTTATTCGCATTAAAAACCAAAGTTCCTCTGTATTATTTGTATAATTGGATATATAAATTACTATATCTTGTTATTTTTTCAAAAATCTGTCACTTTGATATAATTAGATGTTAAAAAAAAATTAAATTTAAAAAAGACGTATAACTTGGAATCCTCATACCAGACTGAAACAACAAGAAACCGCTCGACGTTTCCGACTACTCCAGCACCTACTAGACAAACCATATAAACTTCCAATTAATTACAAAAGACTCATATACGTGACTATAATAAGACCAATTGGACTTACGGAGTTGAGCTAGTGGGCTCCACTAAACCATAGAATTCCTTTCTTATCCAGTCCTTACAATCCAAAATCCTCAATGCTCACTACATTGTTACAAATAAAACCATCCATAATGACCTTAATGTTTCTTGTGTTTCAGATCTGGCCCAATCTAGATACCTATCCTTCCATTATAAACTGCAGAAACATCCTAATCCTCTCGTTTCCAACCTTCCTTTCTCCTCGATCCCTGATAACCCTCCGAAGTATCTGAAAAGAAGATGGCTCCGTGATCTACTAATGTAGACGTATCATAAGAGTGCTACTACCATTGGTTAGTTTTTCAACAAGTATTTTCACGTCATTATAGCCATATGTTCAAATTTACTAAATGTATTTCTTTTATACAGTTGTAAATATCATGAACAAATAAAAAAAAAATATTTCTTGAGATTTTAATGCTTTCGGATTAAAAGCAAGCAACTCCGCCATATTCTTATCATGTACTAGGTAGAGCATATTTAATTAGTTCGAATTTTATAAATAATTTCAAGGAATGAGTTTTTGGTAGCACAGAATAAACTCTCAACCTCGCGAATCATGATTTTATTTATTTTATAAAATTTATAAGGGTGGTTCTCAGATTATGGTCAATTTTCATGATAAAATTTTAATAATTTTGTCGGCATTTAAATACAACTTGAACTTTTTTTTCCTCTGTCAAAACGTACATTTATGTTGCTGTTATACAAAAATTACCTAATTTCGACATAAATTAGGCTCATAAAAAGTATGTTATATACATAAATGTTTTTTTTTATTATTATTGAAATTTACAACTGCATTAAATGATATAAATACAACAAGTAAATATGAACAAGTAACATGACATGTACAGCATGAAGAGAAACTTTCCATTGGTAGCACTCCGATTATATTTCTATATTAGAAGGTCCCGCGGCCATCTTCTTTTCAGACGCCTCGGAGGGTTATCAGGAATAGAAGGGGGAGGAAGGTTGGAAACAAGAGGGTTCGGATGGTTCATAAGTTTGTTATGGAAGGACAGGTATCTGGATTGAGCTAAATAGGAAACATATGGTGCATTAAAGTCATTATGGATGATTTTATTTATGATAAAGTAGGGAGCATTAAGGATTTTACGAAGGATTTTGGGTTGTAGGGATTGGATGCGAGGGGAATTTGATGGTTTAGTAAAGCCCCAAAGCTCGATCCCGCAAATCCAAATAGGCCATATTATAGTGATGTATGTGAGTCTTTTGTAAATAGCTGGAAGTTTAGAGTGTTTGTCCAGTAAGTACTTCAGTAGTCGAAAACGTCGGGCGATTTCTAGTCGTTTCAGTCTGGGTTTCAAGTGAGTCATACATAAATTATAAATCTTTCAAGGGAAATATTTTAGCCAAGTTTCATCGAAATCGTTGAAGCCTTATTGGCGCTACAGTCTAAAGCGAATCACGTTTTTCGGCCACCATTTCGAAAGAAAATGCCTGATGATAATGAAATGTATACAAAAACACTTCTAAATATTATTGAGACGTTCTGCCAAAATTTCAAAGAAATCAGTAAAGAACTTTCAGAGATAGGTGTTTTGAAAAAGCTACCATTTATATTTTTATTTAAAAACTATTTCAAATTTGTATTTATTGATAACACTACAGCTCGTCAATAGCTATTAAACAAAAACAGAAGGAAGAAGATCGGTTGAATAATAGAGTGAAAAAGGGGCTGAGTTTTGTGTTTGCCTATTTATATAATGATTATGAAATAGAAAAAGAAGCACAATATAAATACAATGACAATATTAAAAATGAAAGGCTCAAGTTGATGTTAGGCTTATATGAAGCTGAATCTATATTATGGTTACAAATTGGCAACAAAAATAATTATAACTACACTAGTAGGCCTGTGCGAAAAAATCACACAGTATATTGTTTTCAAATACCAAATTAATAAAAAAAGAAAATAATACAACGCATCAAAAGATAAAGAAATCAATTGTAACTTTACCGATAAATATAATCGGCAAAGGAAACAAAATTTAATTTAAATCTTAATTAATGTTTGGAACCAACATGTTTACAAATTTCAATAAGCTGTATCTTTTCTAAAAATTGTCTCATTTCGATGATTTTTAGTTCCTTTTGTTGGGAACTCATTAATCTTTTATATAATCATGGGCATATCCAAGGGAAAAGTGTGTAATTTTTTAGTTATTCGCAAATAAAGTTTGTTTTCTTTCATAACTTGTTAGCCTGAATTTTCTGGGTGATTGGACTGTTTTGCCAGCCTGAAGGAGAAGGAAGGCTTCGAAATTGGTGGCTCAATCTTGAGATTTGGTGAAAAATCAACGATGATATGGCTTGCCGATCAAAAACACCATCGATAAATAATATAAACTCCTCCTCTCTCGATCATAGAGACCTCAAGTCGATGAAATGAGACTGGTATTCCATGACAGTACTACAATTAACGTAAGATTGTGTGGATACGAACCCTTAGTTGTCTCGAAAACTCCAGGAGGAACTATCCTGATCTTCCTGTACGCATCAAAATCTTCAAGATCCAATTTGTCCCATATCGATCTACAGATCTACCACCGTTCCAGTATTGAAGCCTAACACAATGTTTGTATCGACTTTATTTATTTTAGAAAGAAAAACAAAAGTGGAGAATACGATTTGCTAACCCCCCGTGAAATTCTGAATTCGATGGTACTCCATTCATAGTATCTGAGCATAACAGAAGCTTATATTTGGTACAAAACCGATTTCGAGCCTTACTGTAATAATATGTGTGGGGATAATAACATTATTGGCAATTAGATTTTTAAAGAAATAAAAAATTGCCCGACCTGTAGAATATATGTAAATTACAGTTATACAATTTGACCAACGCCTCCTCCCCTCCCTAGATTTAATACCGTAGATATTATTAAAAATGATTTAAACTACCCCAACAGGTCAAAGACCAACAAAAACTATTAGCCAAGAAGAGAGTATCAGGTAAGTGCCTTGACATCGCGTGCTAACCTCAGGCAAGGCTGCTATCTTCCGACACCTAGCAGCATCTGGGAGCCAATTAGTGAAGCTTGATATCCACTTAGCGGTTTCATGGAGCTGCAATTACTACACTTTAGAATATTAATGTAAAGATTGAGAGATAATGTCACTATATAAATAAAATTTACATATAGATATGTCATTTTCAAGTAATAACTCTCGGTATCGATCTATCTATCTATCGATATATCAAGTTGCTACAATCATAGATCTTCACGTTTCAGAGCCCTCTGAGTCCTTTCCTGTTGATTTATTGATTAAAGAAAAAGAGAAAGAAAAACATATTATATATATATATATATATATATATATATATATATATATATATATATACATATTAAAAAATAGAATTCGAAGCAACCCTATGAAGTAGGGCAGCATTCCTTTTAATAAAGTATTTCTCTATGTTATATATTTTAATTGACATGTCTTATGGTGGTTTCAATTTATGAAAAATCGGTAGAAATGTGGACATATCAAATAATTTTACTTAATTTATTTAATACCCACGTACTGGCCTGGATTATCATGTCTTTTTTATTAAATTTTATTTATGCATTTTTTTTACTTTCACTTACGTATATATGTAATACATAGTAAGGGTAAGTATTGCGATCGTGAAAATTTTCGAATCTCAATTTTCAACGGAAATACATGTTTTAAGGTCCCCTGAGTGCAAACAACCAAGTCCCCAAAAATGGTCTGTGTGTCTGTGTGTTAGTATGTTAGCAATCTAGCTCAAAAACGTCGTAGGAAACTGATATTATGTATTTAAGATAGGTATATGTTTCAGATGTGAAGTGCATCTTAATATCAACGCTAAAGTACATTTTTATCATTTTCTCAAAAACGATTTTGATTAAATATGTTTTTTTTTAAGTTTACGGAATTTCGTAAAAAAAAAAAAAAAAAAATCGATAAAATCGGCTAATAGGAGGAAAAATATGGTCTCTAGTTTTTTTTAGTATCTTCTGCTGCACAGGCTATATCTTTTGTTTTGGTTTTTGAATTTTGAAGGTGTTATTTAACTAATGCTAATTGTTCTAGTTAATGCCCCATATTATGTCACAAATAAGACCCTACACCATGACCATAACATCCCTTTTGTCCTCGACATCATCCCATCCAGATTCTCAAACTTTCACCAGAACCTTATCCATCATCCAAATCCTCTAGCTCAATCCCTATGCAGCTCTCACCATCCCTACCATCCCCTCGAAGGTTGAAACGGCAGTGGCCGCGAGATCTATTGTAAATATGCTTGTGGAGTCCTGGCAATGGCCAGCTTCTCCACTCAAGTCCTGAGCGTCTGTGGCTCTACTGCCCTCTTTCAGTCTCCACTGGCTTCTAATACTAGTGATGCGGCTGGAAAAGTGGCACTGGGATCTCTGGAGTCCTGCTTTGCTTTCCACATGTGGGGAGAAAAGCCTGGCTCGGAGATTCCTGGGCGAATGTATATATTGTATGAATGTGTTTAGAAGTTTTTATTTTATTTTGTTTGTTTATTTATTTTTTTATTTATTTTTTTTCTTATTGATTTACATTTTTTTTATAAGTATTATTTATTTACTTTTTATATTTATAGTTACTTCTGTATTACTTGTGTATACTTTATGAATGAGAACTTCTAGCCTTAATACTTATAGCCCTCCAACAGTTGCTGATTGCATTATTATTCAATAAAAAAAAAAATTGTTTTAGCATATTACTAATGATTAAAAAAAAAGTTTAGCCCATTAATTGGAATCACCTTTTATTTGTTCTTCTTTGTAACCAGGAAGATTATGTTACTTTTGATGTATAATTGTTATTAAAAAATAATAAACCATTGTGAAATAAATTGCAGCGTTTTTTATATACACTACATATTGTTGACTGGTTAATATTCATTTTTTAATGTTATTATTTGTTGTATAAATGTGCTGATGTCTAACAGTAAGTCTTCTGAAAGGATTTTTGATATATATTTTTTCAGATGAAAATTCAAAATATATTGTAAAAACAGATTTTCTCCCGGAAGAGCCAAAATTTGGATAAACTTAAAATATACTTTTTTAATTGTTGAGGCTGAAAAATCCTTTTTTCTACTGATATTTAATAAAGTATCTTTCATAAGAAATAAGTACCTAAATTTATACCTTTATTCACCGTTCTATATTTCAACACTGCAATCACTACCTCCGGAATCAACTTACTTACTGCCTGCTTAGATAACTATTTCAACTAAAATTATCATTACCCAACTGTCACTGACATTACTCGAAAATTTTGAAATTGGAGTTAGTCATTCTGTGGTATATAAAAGCAAAGAAAGTTGTGTGGCTTATAAAAGCAGATGGAGTGACTAGATTTTTATTGCCTACCGTCGATATATCAAATAGACATTTTGTAATTATAATGATCTTAATGACTTGTTAACTGTAAGTTTTAAGCTTTAGCTCCATTCAAAATGCACTTCAAAAAATTTTTTAATGGCCCAGCATTTCCAGAAAATAATTTCTATTCAAAGTAGAAGTGAAAGTTGTGTGTTGCGCGCACCAGATTTTTTTTTTCTTTTCTTACTTGTTCTGCTAATCGGCTGTTCAATATAACCTTCCTTAGCTGTGTTAATAATTACTTTTTCTTTCTTTTAGTTTGTATTTGGATGGCTTCGTTAGATGTCAATTTATACAGAGTATCTCGTAATTAGAGGGATTTTTTTTTATATTTTTTTTTTATCTGTGATAGCAGATTTCGAGATCTACAAAAAAGTTCATATAAACAATGGGACAATTTTCAGTAGAAAAGTAGAAAATTCAACTTTTGTTTTTTTTAAGTAAGTTTTTTATTGAATCAAAAGCAATAACTAAAGAAATATTTAATTCAAGTAATTTATAATTTCTTTTTATTGGGTTCTGGTAGGTTCACTCAATAAATACACCATAAACAATTGATATATACAATTTATTTTTTTGGAAAACAATACAAAAGCTATGAGTAATAAAGTTTGAACAAAAAATACAAAATAAAAATAACGTTAAACAAAAATAAGAAAATTCAGCTGTAGAAAAATTAATTACAGAATTAAGGAAACAAATCTGGTGTTTCCACTCACACGACTTTCCTACCTTTTTCAGAAAAGTTTTTATATCTTTTCATATGTTCATGAAGAAACAAAGGAAAACTGAACTAGATTTATTCTCTTGAAAATTGATCAAAGAAATGATTTGAGTACAATTTATTTAATAAACTAAAGCAATGTAAACCGGCTTAAGGTAGATTAGTGTAAAAACTTCAATACTTCCTAATATTGCTGACCAAAAACTTTTTCCATAGCTTAGTATTGGCAAACAATAATTTCTGTTAAAAGTATAGGGAATAGTGAAGCTTGTGTGATGCGGACAACATATTTTCTTACTTTCACTTAGTCATCTTTTTTCTCTCATTCACCACTTTCTGACACCAGGATATGAACCCGTAATTTTGGATTGGATATATAATAGCTATAACTTTGTTAATAGTTGTCCGAAATGAACGATTTTTATATAGTTTTGTAGAGAATTTCATTACCTTTCAAAAAAACAGGCTAAACGGCGTTCCTGAATTTCTCGGGAATTTAGTTCATATACGAAAATTGAAAGGACAATTATTAGAACATTATAGGAAAGTTTCATAAAAATCGTTAGAGCCGTTTTTGCGCTACAGTGTATAGAAAAACATGTTTTTTAATTTATTGCGCACAAGCTATTGCGCATGGAGAACTGCATTTTTGTCATAGGCATCAGTAGTCTAAACCCTACAAAATAAAAAATAAAGAAACAAAATCGGTTCAGTAGTTCTCGAGAAAATCTTGGCACAGACAGACAGACCAATGGCTAAAAATATGTTTTTCAGAGACTCAAGGAGCTCTGAAACTTGTAGATCCGTCGAAAACCGCATATCGGAAATTTGACTCGATTGCAAAAAAGGGCAAAGTTTTACAATTAGGAAAAATATAAAAATAAAATTATGCTTGCCAAATTGACAAATACTTAAAAGAGTTGCAACTCCCAGCACAGATAATATAATACAGCGATAGGCTCAGACAATTGTTATGCCGCTAGGTAAAAATTATACATTTTTCACGTTAACGACAAAAACTGTAATTCTTTCTATCACACTAAACTGTCTCTTATTTTTATAATCTGTTTTTTTTACAAAACTCAATCGATATGTTGTATCGATCTAGATGATTAATTTCCAAAGAGGTTGGAAGAAGTAAAGCTGGCTGCAGCACTGATTACTGAAGGCGTCATGACGTCACAAGAGGATTGTGGTAACAGCTTCATTGTTAACAAGATGATTTTTTTTTTAAATGAACATAGAGTTTGTCATTGTTAAGATCATTTACAGAGAACTTTTTAGCTGCTAAACTAAGCTAAGTTCTGTTTTTAGAAAAATCATAAATTATTTGCCTTTTTTTATCATTAACTAAATATACTACTGTTACCACACTTTTAAACTTAAAAAAAAAACTTCTTTATTTATTGAACTTCAAGTTCGTATTAATTAAGTTGTGGTTTATTAGATCAAAATTTGAGATTCAGCTGAAATTTTGTAAAAAAAAAAAAATGATATTTTTTATCCTTTCAAGTAAAAGTACTCCTGTTTTCAGCAAAAATTACTACAATTAATTGTTGCAAAGCTTTTATTTCATGTTTTTCTATGATCTGGGATGTAGTTTAATAAACCCAATTGCCTAAACATACATTTCATTTATTAAAAGAAATTAATTTGAAAAATGCTTATTTTTCGGATAAATTGGTTATAAACCCTTTTTTTCAACGAGATATCTATCATAGAAATTGATCTGTATTTGTGAGTGACAAAATAAAAGTTTCTTGTCCTAAAATTTACTTTTAAAATTTAAAAAAACACAGCTGATTGCTTCAATTGTTTTAATCAAAACATTAATATTAGGACCAGGAAGATTTAGTTTGTCATTTATAAATACGGATCAATTCCTATAATAGAGATGTGGGTAAAAAATACAGTTTATTACCGATTTGCCGAAAAAAAAATATTTGAAAAAACAGTATTCTTCAAATTAATTATATAAATAAAATTTGTGTTTAGGTAATTGTGATTATTAAAATACATCGTAGGTCATAGAATGACAAGAAATAAAAGCTTTGCAGCAATTAATTTTAGTCATTTTTTCTGAAAACTGGGGCCTATTTTTCCTTAACAGGAAAAAAAATATTTTTTTTATAACGCTTTGTAGGGAATTTTTGTTGGAAGCTTTCAAATATTTATATGTAATCAAGATTAAGGAAGCATTGGAAAAAAAAAAAAGAACTCTTCTCTCTTTTGTTTCCTGTTACTGATTATTAATTGATATTTTCAGCATGTGCATGTGCTCTTACATCTTATATCTCTTGTATCTTGACTATCTTTTCTAGATTTTTGGATGTGGTATGCCATAATATTGTATATAGAATAAGTATCTTTTTTTTGTTATTTTTATTATCTTTATTATCTTAAATATCTTCCTATTTATCTTTAATTGTATATAGTAATTATGTTTAAATTCTCTCTTTTTCTTTGTATATTATTTCTTTTTATTGTACGTATTATTAATTCTGTAAATATTTCTTTCTGTAGTTAGATCTGTTAACCTTTTTTTGCTGCTTTATAAAAATATCTAACCTAACACCTTCTCACCTGAGCTAGTATGGTAGGATAAATGATTAACCATGGCCAAATAATAGGTAAGTAGCTTATGTTTTCTAGATTTATCTCTTTAGAGATGAAAGGATGGTAAGCCAGGCGCCCAACAAATAAAAATTCCTAAGGAAAATTATATATACTAAAACTTATTTTATTATCTTTTTTTTTATCCTTTTTTTTTGGTCATATAAATAGTGGCGGCTGAAACGTGGGGCCTAGATGTATATAAAGCAGTAAATAAATGCGAATAATTAACTATAAGATAAATGAGAATAAGGTTAAGTGTAATTCAAGTTGATAAGAATTGCTTGAAAACACCAAATATCTAATTTCTCTATTAAAATAAAAGATATTAACTTGTAGTAATTATAAATTAAAGTGAGAATCATTACCTACAGTACAATATTTATGATTTATCTATACTTTATCTTAAATGAATTTTGATGTACCTTCATAAGTACAACTTGATTTTATTTACACATTATTGTAGTATTCAAGCAAATCTTTATATATTAGAGATGTAAACGATAAGAATGAATAACACAATGATGAAAACATATATTTATTTATAAAAATATATATGTAGTTATGTAATGTCAATAATTAACTATTGTCACTAATAGCAACGCATGAACAAACAATTTGATTAGCAACACATAAACAAACAAGCTGGTTAGCAACCAGGTAGATAATAAGATGGTCCAGGATCATAAAGAGACTAAGATAGTGAAAAACTATTTTTTTTTTTTTAACGAAATTTACAACTGTAATTAATAATAAATACAACAAGTAAATATGAACAAGTAATATGACATGTACAACATGAGGAGAAACTACCCATTGGTAGCACTCCAATTATATTTCTATATTAGAAGGTCCCGAGGCCATCTTCTTTTCAGACGCCTCGGGGGGTTATCAGGAATAGAAGAAGAAGCAAGGTTGCAAACGAGAGGGTTCAGATGGTTCAGAAGTTTATTATGAAAGGACAGGTATCTGGATTGAGCTAAATCGGAAACATATGGTACATTAAGGTCATTATGGATGATTTTATTTGTAACAAAGTAGGGAGCATTAAGGATTTTACGAAGGATTTTGGATTGTAAGGATTGGATATAAGAGGAATTTGATGGTGCTATTTTATTTAAAGCCAACGTTTCGGCCCGACTTTACAGGTCAGCGTGATCGAATGGGCTAATGCGTGCACTGCACGTAGAGTGGCCCAAATTCTGTCTTGGTCTTGTACTTTGCAATACCAAGCCAAAACCGCCGAACTGTTGCAAGACCAAGACCAAGATAAGAAAAAAAGTCGATTTTTTAAATAAAAATAAAGTTACAAAATAGTTAGTAATACTTGACAATTTTAATTACTATATATAAATAATTGGTATAACCAATATAAATCTTCTAATTTTCCAATCAGGCTTAGTTAGATCTCTCCTATCTAAAAAAATATAGTAATATCTCTATATTTATCATCATCTACATATTTGTCACCCATCATATGTAGAACTGTCGACTAAATCCCTTCAATAATTTCATCATATCATTGGGACAATCTATCTATAACAAGAATACACGTCGACGCTGAAATCCACCACATCAGAGATATGAATTCTTCAAACGCTGACAACGCCATCTCACAACACACATCAAGAAAAACATGTCATCCTGGCCCATCTCAAACTCTACACCCCTCGCACTCAGCTTATTCGCCGTCTTCTTCTACAATACATTCTGCTCTCTCTCCAGATAATTCAAATACCAAAACAGAGCCCTGATGATGACCAACATGTTTGAGTTGAAAGGTCGGCACTAATAAAAATTTCATAATGACTGCATCCTGAATATTTATCATCCATGATATGTTAAACAGTCGACGAACTTCGTTCAATAATTCTTTAATATCACTATAGTAATAAGGTAATAGATAACTGCAAGTCTGTTGAAAGACTCTTAGGCAAGACCAAGATTGAGTGGGCAAGACGTCTTCGTCTCGCATTTGGGCAACTCTAACTACACTGCGTGTTGCCCAGCAATCTAATAACCGAATTTTAGATAGTAAAATAACTACAAGTTCACGTCCCGGTGCCGGTGGGATTTTTTAACTCTGGTATTAATCCCCCGCTCTTAACCCGGGCCAATATGGCCTTATAGCCTAACGTAAGGTAAGGAAGAAAGGAGAAAAAAAAAGTGTGATGCATGTAGCTAGTGTTGCCCAAAATCGGTCTCGGTCTTGCACTTTGCAAGACCAAGAACAAGATAGCAAAACTGTTGCAAGACCAATACCAGGACTGGTAAAAAAAATCGGTTTTTAAAGAAAAATTAAGGCGTAATACTTGACAATCTTAGTTACTATATGTAAAGAAACGGTATAAGCAATATACTTTTGCATTTAAGTTCTCTAATTTTTCATTCGGGCCTAGTTAGGTTTCTTCTATCTAAAAAATTACAGTAATATCTCTATAGTAATCAGCTAATAAGTAACTGCAAGACTGTTGCGAGACTCTTCGCAAGACCACTAATTGTACCGCGTGTTGCCCAGCAACCTAATAAAATAATTATAGATAATAAAATAACTACGAGTTCGCGTCCTGGTGCCGGTGGGTTCTTTTAACTCTGGCATTAATCCACCACCCTCACCCCCTAACATAGGCAAGGTATGGAAGAAAGGAAAAAAATGTGTGATGCATGTTGCTAGTGTTGCCCAAAATCGGTCTTGGTTTTGCACTTTGCTAGACCAATACCAAGCCCGCCTAACTGTTGCAAGACCAAGACCAAGACTGTTTTAATTACTATTAAAGAAGATTTTAGTTACTATATGTAAATAATTGGCATAACCAATATACTTTTGCATTTAACTCCTCTAATTTTTCATTCGGGCTTAGTTAGGTTTCTCTTATCTAAAAAAATTACAGTAATATCTCTATAGTAATAAGCTAATAAGTAACTGCAAGACTGTTGCGAGACTCTTGCGCTAGACCAAGACTGAGTTTACAAGACCAAGACTCGTCTCGGTCTCGCATTTGGGCAACACTACATGTAGCATGGAGTTTCAATTAAAACTAATTGATTTTAGTTTACATACTTCATTCATTCATGTAGATTAATTGTTATTGATTTTATTTTTGCTCTTCGAAATATTGAATGGGGATGAAACAATGTTCTCGCTTCTTCTTTATTTTTACTAGGGGGGTGACTGCTCCCTCGCTTCCTCCCCTCAAAATCTGGGCTTATGGTCCTAAATATTATTCTGTCCTTTGTAAGATCGGTATGTTGTCCAAGTATACAAGAGAACATGTTGCTAGTTTTAGAGTAAATGTGATATAATGGAATTTTTGGATATTTTTTTTTTTTTTTCCAAAGTTATCACCGATATTTTTCTGTAAGTGATATTGGGAAATTCTCTTCATAATGTAATTGAATTCCTCCCGACCTCCTTGGTTAGACATATATGCAAACACGTGGGACCCGTTATCCTTCCCAAATGCATTTTATTGGCCCGGGAAAACACGTGCCTGGATTGAAGCAATCCGCCCCACTTGCTGGGGTCAGCGATCCCATATTTAAAATAATGTAATGATGGTGGAGTCGGCATGAGCTGGTTATTAACAGTCGTAACATAGAGGACAACTTTCACTGACCTTTCTCGATAATGCTCCTTAATAACGGAGATATTACGAATGGAATATGTAATTGGCAACCATCTCAAAATGGGTGGTGGATAGCTAAATAAGGAGGGAAAAAAATCATCGAACAAATTTTTCGTCACAAATAAAACTTTTGGGGTCATATTCTATATATACTTACAGACCCCTTTTTATCAAATTATTAACATCCAGCAGAAACTTCGTAAATAGCTTTATCTCATCGTAACCTAAAAATATTTCATTTACGAAAATTTTCTGAATTTTTTTTTCAATCTGGAGGTCGGCAAACTTTGTCTATTTAATTAGATACTAAAAACTCGTAAATCCCTTATTTCCTTTCCACTTGGATCTTAAGATAATTTGATCACAAAATCGAGAAAAAAGTTCGCCTACAAAAATATTGGGCCATTCGGCATTATCTCGTTATTATGAAATATTGGGGTGTAGGTCATACCAAATGATCCAATATTTTTGTAGGCTACCTGATTTCTCGATTAAAAATTAACATTTGCCTGAAACTTCATGAATAGCTTCATCTCATTGTAACCTACAAATATTTTATTTACGAAAACTCTTGGAATTGAGGCGTTTTCGATCCGGAGATAGCCAAACTTTTTCTATTTAATTGGGTACTAAAAACTCGTAAATACCCATTTGCTTTTCAGTTGAATCATAAGATAACTTGAACACAAACTCGAGAAAAAAAATGATCTATTTTTGAAGTCAACCTTTTTTCTCGAGTTAGTGTTCAAGTTATCTTACGATTAAAGTGGAAAGCAAATGGGTATTTACGAGTTCTTATTACCTATTTAAATATACGAAGTTTGCCGATCTCCAGATTGAAAACGCCCCAATTCAGAGAATTTTCATAAATAAAATATTTGTAGTTTACTATGAGATGAAGCTATTTAAGAAGTTTCAGCCGAATGTTAATAACATAAAAAGGGGTCTGCGCCACAGACTATATCGTATAGCGAAAATTTATTTTACAATTTTTTTTTTGTGTATAAAACTTTTTGTTGACTATCAGCAAATGTGTTGTTGGAAATACAAGATATAACATGACATGACATGCGTGGGGAAAGTACTCAGCATCACCTCTTCCCTGAATAGTTTAAATTACTCAGGTTGTCTAAGGAAAGAGATCTCTCATCCAACGCCTTTTTAGTCTCCTCCTCATGTTCTGTGATATGTCAGCTATGGCCAAGTCTATTATTATTATGTTATTATGTCTGTTTACATCCGTGTAAAATCGTTGATACAATTATAATTATAATTTTTATTTTCACTTACCTATATATGTAATATCCTACAATCTATAATTATTTATAGGTTAAATATTCAGAAGTACTTTTAAATCTATCTTGGAATATATGAGCCTTTCGGTTGACAGAATGACTAACTCCAATTTTTATTATTAATTTTAGAGATGAATATTATTAATTTAGTGATTATTGAACGTTTGTCAAAGGTTACAAAATGTGTCAAATAGTGAGAAGTGAAAGATCTAAATTTTCCACAAAAAAAATTATTTATATGTACACTTCTTTTAATCGGTTGGCTCAACAGACCAGTTTGTCATCGAACTTCAAAAGTTAAAAAATCAAATTCTCTGTTCTTGGCTTCGGGAAAATGAATAAGTGTTAAAGTTAAACATTAATAACTATCTTAGGTTTTTATGATTGAAGGCACTCCAATTTCAACATTCTTTATTATTAATTTTAGAGATGTTTCTAGTGGCAAAATTTATACCTTTATTTTTATTCACAGTTCTATATTTCAACACTGCAATCACCTGCTCTGGAATCAACTTACTCAGTGCCTATATAGATACAACTTTTCCAACTAGAAATATCACTAAAATGACATTACTCAAAAAATATTGAAAATGGAGTTAGTCATTCTGTTAACTGAAAGGCTCAGAGACTGAAGATATGTGATTTATAAAAGCAGATGGAGAAACTAGATTTATATTACCAACCGTCGATATAATAAATAGACTTTTTGTAAATTTTAATGATCTTAATAATTTGCAAGCTTTAAGATATAGCTCAATTTGAAATGCACATCAAAAACGTTTTAATAGCCCAAAATTGCCAGAATATAATTTCTATTCTATATATTTATTTATTTGGCAGAAGATACATGTTTTTTCTTTTACTAACAAAATTTTCTTATTGACAATTCTATTTACCTTAACATGGTGCTACCTTCATCATAAAAGAAACAAAAAACTAAAACTAAACAATAAAAATAAAAGCAAAACAAAACAAAAATATAAAGATAAATCCTGGGTTAGTGCCCCCAGGTCTCACAAGCATTAAGATTTTCGAAAAAAAACTATGCAGATATTTATATAATAATTTGCTGTGTCATAAATATTTTAAATATATATAAAGATATATCCCCCAATATACAACAAGATATATATATAAAGATATATATGCCCAATATATCCAAAATTCAATAAAAATAAAATAAAGAATCAATTAGTTAAATTTACTTGATTAACAGAAAAAATAAAAAATTAATAAATAAATGGACACGCATACATACACAGAGTCACACGCACATGCCCACTCATACATACACTTATACGCATACCTACTTACACCCGCATACACATCCACAATATTCATAAAATAATAAATATTTAATAGCAATTCAACCACACTCATTTTCTTTTTTTTTTTTTTCTTTATCTCTTTTAAGCACAAGTGGGATTCAATATTGAACATTTCAACGAATTAAATATGAATTCAGATTAAAATCTAAATTATTATAACATAAAAGTTTTTAAAAAAATTCAGATTAGAGGTGATAAATATATGATATTGTTGCATCCAACTAAAAAATAACATACATAAATTATTTCTTATCATTTTCAACGTGGTAACAATTTATGCCAACCGTGATAATCCATGTTGGATCCCTTCAGAACACTTGATTTTATGTGATTCATCGTTCTCTTTGTCAGTCCCAATCCTAAAAGGTCTCGCATGGAATCTCTACATCATATCCCTCTCCAAGTCAAAGTACAGGAATATACGTTAATGTCCATGAATGGCACTTTATTTAATCTAATGCTTTTTTAATTTTAAGATCAAAAATTAACAATTAATAAAAATAAAACCAGTTTGGACCTATTCAAACTAATATAATCTATTTCCTCAACCTTGTAGACTTCATGATACTCCCTTCACTACTGTTATGATAGTTTTTCAGATGATCTCGACTCGATACGAACAAGTTTGATAAATTGCTTAGCACAATTCATCTTCGGGATCCCAAGGTAAGCCTCTGGTTCCTGGTTTTATAAAGAGTTGAAGCGGCTTTATCCTTCCTATAAGTGTTTCCTGGCATCCTTCATCTTCCAAGTCATTCAACCCCGCCCTCCATCATACATCTCCAGACTTCTTCAATTCAAATTCTCTGATCATTCTCGCAAAAGCCAGTCTTCTGATTTATGGTCCGCCAAACTGCGGCTAACGAAAGATCTTTCATTATCCGATCCTTAGACATAAACCTTCGATTTTGATTAGGGAGGAAAAGCAACAACAAAAAAAAAAAAAAAAAATAGTGGGAATTCTTATCATGTATAAAAATTCAACATAATCATTGTAGAACGAACAAATATATTGAATATTTGAAGTTGATTCGTTTATAATATAAAGATAATATTTAATTATGATGTAAACATATTATGTTAGTATAGTTCTAAGGATATTTTTTTTGTTTTACTTATTATATGTACTTGAAAATATCTTCAAAAACCGCTGCAAATTATTTCACAATGGTTTATTATTTCCAAACAATTATACAACTTAAGTAACATTACCTTCATAGTTACAAAGAAAAATAAATAAAAGGTGATTCCAATTATTGGACTAATTTTTTTTTTTACTTTATCAGTAATATGCTTAAAAAAAACATTACTTTAGTAACACATTCAAAATTCAAAAAAACCAAAACAAAGGATATAATCTTTGCAGTAGAACATACAAACCACAGACCATATTTGCTCCTAATTGTCCGATTTTAACTAATTTTTATTCGTTTTTCGAATTCTACGTATCCTGAAATGTGGAACATCAAATTTTGAGAGGGGTTTAAGTTTTTGAATTTTTTAGTCGATCACAATGGTTCATTATTGAAAACAATAAACCAAAAATATTTTAATATCTCTACTAATAGTGCTTTGATTTCGATGAAACTTCTTTAATTTTTTAGGAAATTTAAATACCTTTGAATCATCTTATCAAAATATCGACAAAGTTTGAGTTATTCGGCATTAAATTTGACCATCCCTCGTAACTTTTTTTCCAGCTTCTTTTCGTTGAAATATTTATATAGATAAATTTAAAGGGCGTAGATAAAGTGACCTTAGCGAAGTTTCATTGAAATCAGTACATTCGTTTAGGCGCTACAGGCTATAGGAACGCTGGTTTTTCGGCCGCCATTTTGAAAGTAAAAGGCTGATAGTAATGTCGATGAAGGAGGATCATCCTCGGGTGACTTCTGATTTTATATACAAATTTTAAAAAAATCGGTCCAGTAGTTTTGGAGAAAATGTGCGGACGGCGGACGGACCAAAAACATTTTATTCGTGAAACCTCAAATTTTGAGAGGAGGTTAAGTTTTTGAATTTTTTGATTGATCACAATAGTTCATTATAGAAAATAATAAACCAAAATACGATTCAATATATTACGTATTTGCTAAATTAAACATGGGGAAGACGGGAGACAGCCTTCACTGCGTTGGTACAATTCGAGAACTTGTTCAATTAAAAATTAACAATGTATAAAATCTAAAAAATATCTTTGATTTCTTAATGTATACAACCTCAAATAAAAATACAAAGTTTTTCACAGTCCGAATAATGTGACAAGAATATCACCTAGAAATTGGTGGATGATTGATGCAAAATCCCAGGCTATGTTGATCTATAATATCATGTTTGAATATAAATGACAATTTAAATAAAATTAACATTCAGGTATCGATAAGATAGTTACATATCTACTAATAGGTCCTAGCCAGCTAGTCGAATTTTCTAAATCGATTTTAGCTAACATATTTTATTCATTCATATAGCTTATTTATTATTGATTTTAATTCTTTTTACCTCATATTATTGAGGGGAAAAAACGATATTCTCTCCTTTATAAAAAACACATCTATATAAAAATTTCAATTTGCAAATATAAGGGAATTTAAACAAATAAAAGTACTCAAAACTTTTATTTTACTTTCGTTTTCCCTTCCTTTTTATCTTTTCTCAAACAATTTAAAAAGCAGTACTTACTTCAAGGTGCGTAAAATTTGTTGATTATTGAAAGGATATAAGAAATTTGGTACGGTATGCGCATCACACAACTTTCACTTACCACCCTTCTTTTATCATAAATAGGTATTTTCAAAGAAAGGAAGGTAAAAACGAAACTTACAGACGATAAAAAATATTATATAAAACAATTAATTACCTCGTGTGATAATTACCAAATTCATCATTAAACAAAGACGATTTTGCTAAAAGTGGTTTAAGTATTGTAGGTTGGAGGGTTATAAAAAAATCGGGAATAATTCACTTTCCTTTTTAAAAACCAAACTTAGCTTAGTTTATCCGCTCAATATTCCTCTTTAAATGGTTTTAACACTTAATAGAAACTAAATACAAACATATACTTGTTTAAATAAATATGGACTTACTCCTCACAGATATACGGTGTAGCTGAAAAGACTCACTTACACTCACATTTAATATTCCAATCAAAAATATCACGACTTATAACTAAAGCATCTTGGTACGTGAGAAACAAAACAGACTTCCTCCTGCCTACAGTTGCCCAACACATAAGAACTCATTACAATAATTTACACGGACATACTAACATATTAATTGGAGATATGACTTCAGCTGACACAGCCATCAATATCAATAGGAGACTAAAAAGGTGCTGGATGAGAGACCTCCTTCCTTAAGCATGGTAATTGATTCAAGCCAGGGAAGAGATACTACTGGATGCTATAATTCCCCATGCTTGATATGTCAGTTTCAGTTGTAAATTCAACAGTTGTCGACAGGTGCAGATTAATATTCAACAAAAAAATAAATAAAACTATTGAAATTTACATTCATGATTATAGTGAATGTAGTCTAGATAACAGTGAAATATTGATAACTACTTTAATAAAATCTTTTTTTTTTTTGTTTCCAAATCTCAAAAAAACGTGGTTTACTTAAAAAATATAAAATACTTAAATTTCGTACTATTCTGTCAAAAATCGGTCCATTGTTTATATGAACTTTTATTGTAGCTCTCGAGGTCTACGATCACTCCTATAAATATTTCCTTCTACTTATGGGACACTTATGGTATGTATGATATCATTAATATATCAAATATCATTCAATAATATGAAATATATCATTCGAGGATATGAAAAACTTTATTTTAAATGACAATTAAAAATATACATTGTTTGTGAGACCTAGCATAGGGCTTTCTGTTTGTCTGTTTCACCCGAACTCCGTCAGTAAAATTCATCAATCCTAACCTTATTGTGGTCAATCATATTTTCATTCTTCAGTCAGACTGACATTCAGATTAAACTCATAGTTTCCCCTTAGTTTTTCTACATGCTTGAAATGGTATTCTGTTGATCTCTCATGGGAAACCCGGTAAAACAATCCACTTCGATTGGTTTCGAAGAAATATAATTCTCAAGACTACTCTTATTCTTAATACACTTCAATATAAATAATTTCTAAGAGCTAATAAATAAGAATTAAATATTGATTATGATGTTAAGAGTCTTTGAGATGTCGTCATTTTCCTGAAATCCTTGTACCTCCAAGTCCACTGACCTCCGCCGTTCGAAAGACTTTTCCTTAATTATATTTTCCGACTTGGTTTTGTTATCAAAAGGCTATCGTTATTAAAAAGGATCGCTTTTATAATTAAGAGGAGTGAAAGGTACTAAATATTTAAAACATAATGAGAAAATTAGATGTATTTTTGCAAATCGGAGGTTGTTTTAACATAATAATAATGATGAAATCATTCATTCGTTGAACAAAAGTTTTCTTTATTTTTAAAACGGAAAAAAAATGTCATTGCGTCCGCATTATAGTTACTTATTTATTTCACTTACATTTGACCACTTTACCATGTCACTAAGTTGTGGCATTAGTTTGATGAACAATTTAGCTTTATTTAATTTTTCATCAACCTGATACCATAGTTACATGGTTAAATGGTAAGATGTAAGTGAAAATTGTAATGGAATTTTACCACAACAGTAGAAAATTCCTTAAAAAAAAAAAAAACAAGAAATTTTCTTACTAAATGTAAACTTTAAAATTTTATTTTAAATAAAAAAAAGTATTTAAAATCCTCTGAATCAAGGATATGCTATTGTTTAAAATACTATTTCATTGTACTTGTGTGGAATAAGAAGTGAGATATAAAAATATTCCATGGATATGTTTATAAACTTAAATACATTTACTATAGTTTAATAACTCTCGATATGATGTAATATTAAAATAATCAGGTATCTATTGGCCGTTTATTCCAAAAAATCATCATGTATCCTTTTAGAAAATTAAATTAGTGAATAATTTGATGAATTTTCCTTTTGTGAAATCCCAACATTATCCACTTATAATTAGTGTGACAACTTTTGGCCTATCCATGTCAGGCAATGAACATCTATATAACTTTTCCAACAAGAAATATCACTAAAATGACATTATTCAAAAATATTGAAATTATAATTAATCATTCTGTCAACTGAAAGGCTCAGATTGAAGTTACGTGATTTATAAAACTAGATTTTTATTGCTTTTCGTCGATATAAAAAATAGTTTTTTTTAAATTTTAATGCTTTAAGCTTTAAGCATTAGCTCCGTTTAAGCTAACTTCAAAAATTTTATAATTTTCCAATATACATATATATATTGGCAGAAAATAATTTCTATTCAAAGAAGAGGGGTAAGTGAAAGTTGTGTATTGCGCGCACCAGATGTTTTTTTTATTATTTGGTTTTAAAAAAAAAAAATTACATATTTTTTATTTTGTTTGTAAATTTTGACTCCAATCTTAGTGATTGATAAAATTTATTCAAGGAACGAAATCTAAAAATGGTTTGAACGATTATTGTAAAGGTATGTGGAAATATGGGCGGATTCCTGAGTGATATTTAACAAACTTAATGTATAACTTTTCTAATTCATTGTATGATTATATATGTATATTGTATATTTATCGATGTATCTTGTATATATTTTTTAATTTAATGTGTATTTAAAAATATTTTTAGATAAGCCTCTCTACTCAAGCCATGTATGTGTGGTTATAGCGCCTCTTCTGGGGCCCTATGCGGCTGAGTGAGGGGCGCTGGGATCTCCTAGACTCCTGCCTTTTCTTCCACGAATAGGCTCGAAGATATTGTGTGAATGAATGTTTTTTTTTTTAAGTTAGGGATAAGCTCCTAAAAATAAATATATGACACTGTAAAAATAGGAGTGTTTTTCCTTACTTTCTATTTTTTTTTTTTTTTTTTTCCATGCAATTGTAGAGTTTGATCACATTTTGGTACTGCCCCAGAGAGTACCTTTTTTTTTTTAACCTTTTTAACGACGAATACGTAGTCTACCATAGTCTAACCATGACCTGAATAATGTTGTAATAATAATGATAAGAAAAAAAAAAGAAATAGAAAATTATAGCCGCATTTCGCAAGTGTCGTACTTTTTAGAATGTGGATTCAATATGCCCATTAGCCATTTCAACATTCTCTCCGAGAGCGATTTGTTATTTGAAGTTTCTTCAGTCGGTCGAAAGTATAACCTCCTTGTTGTGATAGTCCTGTCATGCTCACATATTTATTATAACAGTAAACAGTAAGTGGTTACGTCATTCTGCACAAGATCGTTCGCTAACGAGTGATCAAAAGTGAATGTCCCTTCGTTTATTTTGTTCTATTAGAACAAGATAGATAACAGGTAAATGATAGAAGAATTGATTTTTCTTTGGCGGCATTGAACCTTTGGGTTAATAGTTATTGAATTCTGTGTATTATATCATACCAAAGCATTTGCAGAATTCCACTCGCTAAGATAAGTAATTTAAGTGTGATAATTGCATAGCAATTTAGTCCAGATTGCGAGCATTCAAGAATATAATATTTCGATTTTCAATAAATCGCAAAGTGAGAGGGGCAAAAACCCCTATTTTCAAGGTGTTATGATAATTCAAATGTCTATATTTTTATTGTCTGACATAGTTGACTCATATATATTCCTAAAGTTTAGGCAAAAATAAAAACACCAGTTTCAAATATATTCAATAAATTATAAGTAAAAATCCTATTTCTGCAACATTAATCATTCAACTTATGTATAATAAAGATATAAATCATTAAATATTTTAATCATTCATTAAAGTTTTGGCTGATTCTGAAAATAATTTTTTGTTATATAATTTTTGGAAACGAGTCGAAAAAGTTCTTAAATAAGTTTTTAAAAAATAAATTTCATATTTTCAAAGCATAATTTATCACTTAACGGATCCTGGAATTTTGAATTTTTCCATCGGAAAGTACTTCGCGGCAACGACTTTTGATGAATACAAAAGTCAGATGCGATAATTTGAGATTTTGATATTTATCTGGCAAATTCAGTCAAGAAAGTTATTCCAAAAACGAGCAAGAAAAATTTTATATCTGTATCTCAATAAATTTATACCTAATATAATTTATTCATTTCCGTCATAGAAAACTGGAGGAAAAGTATTTAAACAAAAAAACTGAAAGAAAATTTGAAGGAATATATTGAACAGAAATTTAATGAAATTTCGTGACTCATTATTGATACTGAGTAATGTTTTCAGCTCACTACCATGTATTAGATTTTATCTTCATTTATTTGTAGGTTGATTTGCTCTTCTTCTCTTACCACTATGTCCTCTTGATAGTAATATAGCTAATAGATATTTATAATTGATTCGGACAATAAACTTATACAATAAATTTTCATTTTTACATGTCACATGCAAAATGTATTTTATTTATAATTTTAAAAAATTAACAATAATAATAACGGTTGGTCTTTCCAAAAAAGTTGTATTGTATATTAATGCCGTCATAAATCCCACTTTTCGATTATCTTGCTTAAATTGAATGATTCCAATTGTATTTGCCGTAAATGTGTACCGAGGAATATAATGACATGTTTGTTGAGAACTGTTAACACTGTAATAATATATCTACATAAGGAGATCACGAGGCCATCTTCTTCTTAGACACTTTGAAGGATTATCGGGGATCGAGGAGGATGCAAGATTTGAAACGAGAGGAAGGACAGATTTCTGGATTGGGCCACATCGGAAACATATGGTACCTTTAAGATCGGTATGGATGATTTTATTTGTGACAAAGTAAGGAGCATTCAGAATATTATGAAGGATTTTGGATTTTAAGGATTGAATAAAAGAAGAATTCGATAATAATAATAAAAGGCTTAGCGAACCCGAAGGTTCGATGCCGACACCACCAATCTCTTATTACACACCTAACTCCACCGTTCGCCGTCCAAACCCAGTCCCTTCAGATCGGCTTTAATGCAATCTTCTCACCTTCGCTCCGGTCTACCCCTCGGACGTTTACGATTCGGTACAGCAAATATCAACTTTAGGAATTGTTTCGTTACTAAGACCAACAATTTTACAAGCGCATTTGATTCGCCGCGATATAATCACCTCAACTATATTAACTGGGTACTTGAGGACGAATTTACCTTAACAGCTTCCTGCGGAACCTCATCAATATCCATTAATGGTCACCCGGAGTCCTTCTTACTTTCCAACGACGTATCTCTACTGCTAAATTTTTCAAACCAACGCCGGGCAGTGCGCTGGTCAAGGACACCTTCCCTTTCATACTAAATTACTTCACGAGTTGCTTCAGCGGCTGCGACAGTACACTGTCATGTTTCTTCTTTGAAACAAAAAACTAAACTGAGGCTTTTTTTAATAAGTCGAAAGGGATTAAACAAGCTTAGATAATACCCTAAAGTGTTTATTAAGTATTTGTAAGTATTAAATAGGATTAAAATATTTACAGTCTTTTGAACTTGATAAAACGGTAAATGTTTTTATACACCCTATTATTTTGACTCATCCATTCGAATCTCAATTCTTTACCGGCTTTCATCAATTTGTTGTATTAATTTTTATTGTTTCTGTGTCTTCGCTTAACACTACCAAGTCATCAGCATACCGAACCACGGATATTGTTTTATTTTTGTTTCCTTGATGTCTTAAACGTTTTTGATGAGGACAATTTTTTAATTTTACTACATGAAGAAATAACTTCCTTATCTTCGTTAGTGAGGAAGAAATATTGAATGTTGAGGTTAATACTTTTATCTTGAATATCCTGGATTTTCATAGTCAAACTATCATTAAAGTGCTTTAGCCTATATATTCTGTTATCATTAAATTAATAAAGAAACGATCACAATCACTCAAATAAGGAAGTGAGAGTGAAAAAGTTAATGATGTAAATGTACCATATTCCTTCACCAAGGCAGCCTGCCTCTCACCTCCTTCGCCTTTCGCAGGATGTAAAAGAAGGTGAGAGGATAAAGGAGTCAGTGAAGTGTGTACATGTCGCGCCATATTGAAATGAACGCTCGTTCAATGAACCATGTATCAAAGATCGCTTCTTAGTACCTTGCAAAACTATGGATGGTATCGTACGAGAAATTTTTTAGGAACATGGATTCCCAAACCTAACAGGTGGCACGCAAGAACATGAACCAACATCAACAGTCAAAGATATTTTTTTTTAAAGGAAGGAGATATTTAGACAAAATTTATCTACATAATATTAAAAAAAAAGTGTCTAAATATTATTTAACTGCCACAATTCTCTAGCTTTTTGTATCTTGTCCGTTCTAGCCCTGAAGAAGACCTGCAAAGTGGGGTCGAAACATCGGCTTTCAATAAAATAGTTTTACCGCTATTTAGCCTATTTATGACCGCAACCCCGGACCATCTCCTGCCTTTATAATGCTATTAAATATCAAACTATTAAATATTAAATATCAACTATTAAATATCCAATAATTTTTTTTATATTTTCAAAGTGAGATTCAAGGTTTTTTGTTTATTATTTTCAATTTTTTTTTCTTATATACTGTACTAATACTATGTACAATACTAATATACTGTCGTGATCAGGGGTACCCATCCCTCTCAAGGTCGATGGCGCAAAATCCTCTCCTCCTCCCCTATGATATTTTATTGCTCACTTTTCTTAAAAACAGAGCAGTTAAGGTAGAATTAGAAAAATCTTAGATCATATACAATTACACTTGCTGCGGTATGTTCCATTTCATTTCTATTTTCCCCTAGTCCGAAAATTCATAACCCTGTCAAAATTTTCCCCCCTCAAAAATTCAAAAAATCGTCAAAATATGCCCCCTCAAAAATTTTGATGAAATCCTCTTCTAGGTACCCCTGGTCATGATTCTATGCCCCTAAAAACCCATCAGCTTCTAGTTCCTCACTAATTTTCCCTCATTTCAATTATGGCTGCCTTGTATTCGGTGGAATATCTGGTGGGCTTGAGGCCAGATTAAAGTGGCTGATGAATTGCTTCATCAGATTTATACTTGGAGTCCCCAGTTGCTATGCCGAGTTGAAGTGGCTCTGTGCAGTTTTCCTACGGCAATATTTCCTAGGTGTATTCCATTTTCGAACCTTTTCAACCAAAAAATCCTCTTACCTTCTTGATCTGTTTACTCCTTACTCCTTGATCCATCGTTCAACACGAGATTCTTGCCCACAAACCTTTTATTCCTTCTCAAAGAACTGTTTCTTTTAAAAAATCCTTTCTCATGCGTGCTAACTTCTTCTGAAATTCCCAACCTACTTCCCTACGCAAATTTTGTTCCTTAACCTAATTTAAACACCTTTTGTTTTCCCATCTCCTCAGCAATCAATCTTCCGAATAAATTTAATAATAATATTTTTGTGTAGTAATAATTGTATATATATATATATATATATATATATATATATAAAATGAGCGTGTTCACATATAAACAATCGATAACACAAAAATATTATTATTAAATTTATTATATATATATACAGAAAATATAAAATTAACAAAAGTAAAATAATAATAAAAAACTATGTACAATAAAAAATAAAATAACCTAAAGATAAGTAAATTAAAAAACATACAGTCATACCTATATACAATATATACAAAAATTAAAAACTATGATTAAGAGACACTTATATTTACAATTTAAAGAGGAACCCACAAACTAAAAAAAATTAACAGGTATATTTACAATTACAAGTTGTGATTAAATTTTGTGAAATATTTTAATTTCCTTATGAAACAATATTGAGTTTTAATAGCATTGGCTCCACTGGGTTTAGCCCTAGTGAGAGAGGAGTGCAGGGAACTCCTGGAGTCATACTTTTCCCTCCACAGTTGGAGGAACAAGTCTGGTTTGGAGTTCTCTCGCCAAATTGTAAATATTGTATATAGGTGTGTATGTGTTCTTTTTATTTATTTATTTTTAGGTTATTTTATTCTTATTTATTGTATATATATTATTCTTCTGTATAATTGATTTTATTTATTGTACATAGAGTATGAATGTGATCTGTGAACTCTATTATAAATGTTCTAGAGACAGATATTTTTCAATAAAAAAGTTAAAATACTAAAAAAAAAAAAATAGCATTGGGGTCCTTTTGGAGTGATTCTTCAAGGCTTTTTCTGATGAATATTGGTCCCTAAGAGATCGGATTGCATAAGTGGTGATCTGGTGCACTCCTGAGTCATGATTCAAATGCCAAAATAAACATTAGAAACTATAAAACTTATCATCGCTGGTTTTGAAAAACTTATTACTCAAATAATGGTAATGATTGTTTTGAACTATATTATCTCAAAATAACATGGAGAATTCAGACGAAAAAATATTTCAAAGAAAAGTATTCATCGCTTCTTTTATTCGTATCTACGAGTACAATGATCTCCAAATACTTACGATAGATCAGTTACGGACGATATCAGTACTTACGATATCAGTACTTACGATATCAGTACTTACGATATCAGTAACTGATATTGCGGAGCTGTTATGCAACGTACTCACCTTGACCGGACTGACGATAGCCAATCTTCCATCGATTGTCCGTTGGCTGAAGAAGGCTTCATCAAGGTCCCGTCCTATTGTCCCATCTACTTCTTGTTCTTTTGTCTATTTTCTTATTCTATTTTCCTCCTCAGCATCGTTTACTTTTTGCTTCATACTTCATTAATCTTTTTTTTGCTTAGTTAGAAAATGATAAATTTATATAACCTGTGCAGTTTGAAGATAATGACATTTTAGTCACCGTTCAGTCAAGCAAATGGAATGGGAGTGAAGACACGTGAAATATTCGCAGACAAAGGAGAAGTAAATGTAAAAATTATAAACGCTATATTGATTTATATTTCATTTTGGATCTTTTTAAGTACCCCCATCATGCATAAAAATTTTATTTAATATTTAATAGTTGGTCGTTGTATTATTAAGGAAGGAGATGGTCCGGGGTGGCGTTCATAAATAGTCTAAATAGTGGTAAAACTATTTTATTAAAAGCCAACGTTTCGACCCGACTTTGCAGGCCTTCATCCGGGAACCGAGGTTCTAAGTGAAACTCCTAGCTGAACCCACCTCTCTGAAGAAGGCCTACATAGTCGGGTCGAAACGTTGGCTTTTCATTTTTTTTTTTTTTTTTTATTTATATGATATTTACAACTGTATACAAAAAATACATCTGGTAAATTCGCACATGGATATAATGACATGAAACATATGTTGAGAAACTACCCATTGGTAGCACTCTAATAATATGTCTATATTAGGAGATCACGGGGCCATCTTCTTTTCAGACGCCTCGGAGGATTATCAGGAATTGAATAGGAAGCAAGGTTAGAAACAAGAGGGTTGGGATGGTTATGAAGTTTATTATGGAAGGACAGATATCTGGATTGGGCCAAATCTGATACATAAGGAACATTAAGGTCATTATGGATGATTTTATTTGTAACAAAGCAAGGAGCATTGAGGATTTTACGAAGGATTTTAGATTGTAAGAATTGGATACGAGAGGAATTTGAAGGTTTGGTGGAGCCCCATAGCTCTACTCCGTAAGTCCAAATAGGCCTGTCTTTTCATAAAATAGTTTTACCACTATTTAGCCTACAAATTTTAATCTTTATATCGCTGTAATCGATACAATTAAATATTAAATAATACGAACGAAAATAATTAGGAAAACCACATATTTATATTGTGCATAATTTTGTTGTACCCCTTTGGTTCCTTCATTACAACCATTTTATGTTACGATTTCTTATTTCTCCTTTATCTAGTTATAAAATTCTTTAATATTTTCTATTTAACTATTTTTTATATTAGAGATCAATGTGAAATGGTTAATTGTTTCAAATAAAAACAATTAAAGGTACTTCAAAAGAAGCTAAAATTGAAAATTAGCTATTTAAGCCCTATTAGAGAATGTAAATGAGAATAAAACCTATATAATATTAAAAACTTCCTAATTTTTCACTGATATAATTAATTTAATCAAAATCATTGGAGCCGTTATCGAGAAAATAGTAAAAATGTGAACATCGATGATATAAACTACCACTTTCGATTAGCCGATTTTGACGAAAAAGTTACTGCAACATCTCAGATATACACAAGCCATAAATATGCAATTGCAGTTTCATACGATTTTTCCGGACTTGGTTATTTGGGCTCAGAAGACCTCAAAACATTTATATTCGTTGAAAACTAAGATTCGAAAATTTTCACGATCCCAATACTTAATAAGCAATACGATCGAAAATTTGCACGATCGCTATATATTTCATATATAGGTAAGCGAAAGTAAAAATATTTAACTTAGGTAATTAACTATTTCCTATAAGAGGACTTTTTAGGGGATAAACTAAGTTTTTTTTTAAACATTTAATTATACATAGGCATAACATTTAATCCAAATTGTTAAAGCAGTTTTTCTAAAAATTATAAAAATGTGTAAAACCGATAACATAAACTGGCGCCACTAGTAAACTGATTCCAGTGGACTGTCTTATTCATTATGTTTCTTCTTTTAAAAAGATTAAATTCTACTCAAAAATTGAGTAGATCTGCTTATTCTGGTTGGGCGCAGACAAAACCAGAGCATCGAGGAAGCTGGATGGAACAACAATGAGAGCGGTTAGTCAATGGCGGTGATGTGCTAATAGTCGAACAAAGGAAGAGGAGGAAGCAATAATTGTCCAAGATTGGTACCATTAGTGTCGCAATGGCCAATTGGAGGAAGTCTTCCAATGCAGGTCTCTTCCGAGTTCGACAGATAAAGCAGGAGTTCCTAAACTGTTCCTCGAGAAGTAAATATTTATAAATATCGTATACAATAAATAGAAAACAGGATAGTATTCAAAACTATGAAAAAATTAATTCGATATATTGAAAAAAATATTAATATATCGATACCAGACTTCATTTTTTTAACCTAACCTTTTAACCTCATTTTTTGAAACTAGTATAAATGTAAATTTCCGGCATAACTATCGACACATTTTAATTTTTTTTCTTCGCATCCCGCGAATTTTTAAAAAAGTCCCGATTTTTGTACATAAGGCACGATAAGCTAGGGAATGGCAGGAGAATGGAAAGAGAATATACGGTTTTAGTCGATCACGTAACTATTTCGTCAGTATATGAGTTATATTATTTTTGTTGATTTTATAAAGTTAAACTTTAATATAATGGATAATTGTTACACGTAGGAACAATAAATGAATGAATATATATATATATATATATAGTGTGTATATATATTGCATGTACTTGAATAATGAAATGGAGGATAAGAAAAACAAATGTATATTAGGGGTCTGGGGTAGCCGTAGGGGCTAAAGCGCTTGTAATAGGTAATCAAAGTTAAGCAACGTCGAGCGTGGTTAGTACTTGGATGGGTGACCGCCCGATTTGGGTGACCGTCCACCAGGGAAAGCCATGCTGCCCGAGTCTCTTCCCCCCCCACTCCCGGGTATGTGAGGCCCGTCAGTCTACTGGAGGCTAATCACACCGACCGGGTGTGATTAGCCTCCAGAATATCCGGTGGGAAGGATATTGCCAGATTGGCCCCAAAGGGATCGGCTATGGAGCTACGGTTGGCCTGCCGCTGCACCATGGAAACCATGGTTCGTAGCAACGTGAGGTTGGGTGACCCCCTCCTGGCTATCTGAGCTCCCGCAAGTACCACACGTCTGTAAGGAGACCGCATCTCGCGGCCAAAGATCTTCATGGTCTGTAGTTCCAACAGAAAAAAAAAGAAAAGAAAAAGGTGGCCTTCAAAAATTTGAGCCGTTTGGCCTATATAACCTCGTCATTTTGACAATTTGGCGTAACCTACCAAACATTTTTTCTTGACTCTGTGCTCAAGTTATCTTACGGTTCAAGTGGAAAGAAAATGGACCTAATTAAATAGACAAATTTTGCCGACCTCCATATTGAAAACGCCCCAATTCCGAGAATTTTCGTGAGTAAAATGTAGGTTACGATGAGAAGAACCTATTTAGAAAGTTTCTTCCGGATGTTAATAATTCGATAAAAAGGGGTCTGTACCACGGACTATTACTTAAATACTAGGCATATATACCTATGAAATAGATGTTTAGTAAAAATAATTCATAACAATAAATAATCGATCTACACTTCTGCGGTATCGAGTAGTCGTTTGGAAGTGATTTTCTGTTAGTATAAAAGTACCTACATTATCTGATCTATTATGTGTTTTGATCGGTAAGACATATTATTATTTCATGTAATATCGGCTAAGATATTATGATAATATTGTAAGGTATGATATAGGTGACGTAGAAGAACGTGTGGCTGACCTAAGCACAACCTGTTGAAGGATTTTGGCGAGTCGAGTCGACTGGATTCATAACTGGAGCGGGGAACCTTGACAGCTAAAAATAATTACTCTATCAGAAAATCTCGAATTTAAAAAAAATATATCCCGTCAACCTGCCCATCCGCCACTTTTAAAAAAACATCAGTGGAATGCAGTCGACGTTGTGAAATCGCACGCATTTTATTATTGTTTTTTTACTCATTTCCTTAACGGCCTAAGATAGAAAAAAACCCAATACTTAGAGGACACCTTTGCCCAATTCCTAAGGATTTTTTTTTTCGGTCAGATTCGTGAAATTTCAAACTAAAGATATCAATTATTAATAAATATTTGAGTAGTTATAGTAGTGTTTGATAGTGTAATAATTATAAGATCTTTGAAAAACACCTTGAAAAATTTAAAGATGTGGAGTGTCTCTTCATTGACCTGGAAAAGGCATTTCACTCAGTTCTAAGCAAGCTATTGTGGAAAGCTCTCGAGGAAGCAAATATCTCAGAGCCCTTAATAACCATCAGAAGAAAAATTTCCCACAAAAATACCTGCTGTGTTAAACTAGAATTAAGTCTCTCTGAAAAATTCTAGACCTCAAAAGTACTTTTGCATTACTTGTTCTCAGAGAGTGGAAAAGAAAATGTGGAAAAATGGAAATAAGGATTGGGGATTTGTTTAATTAGAACGAAGTACAATAAAATATCACCAAATACAGCTGAAACTTGGAGTAATATTGTGAAATATCTTCCTGGTTGAACACTGTTGTAATAAATGGCGCATTAAGATAAATGAATCCAAATGTCAACATATTATCTTTGCACTCCGACGCAATTCATATCCTCCAGTACACTTTAATTCCATCCATCTTCCTTTCCCTGACATAGTACGGTATCTTGGCATTCTTTTAGACCGAAGACTAACATGAAACCCACATATTATACTCAAAATACAAGAACTCAACCGACGATACAGCCAATTATCTAAAATTTCTAATGAGTTCTGGCAACGGCCAGATTCTCCAACTAAGGCATGTCTGTTGTAGTTATAGCCCATCTGTCCAGCCTCCACCGGCCCTTAATACTAGTAATGCGACAGGGTGACAGGCGCTGGGATCCCCAAGAGTTTTGTATTTTTTTCCAAGAGTTGGAAATTGCTCCAACGGAACTAAAAAAAAAGTTTTATAAAAACGTATATCAAAAAATTTGCTTAGAAAAAAGTTTTAATTCCAAAATAACTGAAAAACTATCGAAAGTGAAAATGTCAGCGATACCTGAACTTTTTTAAAATATTTTTTTTTTCTGTTTTAAGCCTTGATATATATATATATTTTTTTTTTTTTTTGTCAGCTCGAAACTCGAATATCTTCGTTAATTCTTGATAACATCTTAAGATTGAGCCATCAGCTTGAAGATTATCTTTTACTTCTGGTGTGAAAAATATTATAAGGGAAAAAGATTATGAACAAAAGAAAACTTTGAACTTAAATTTTTATGGAACCTTTTTAGTAAAAATGCAGTACATTGTTATATGTACTAATGTTTTGGACAATTATTTCGAATTAATTCCTTTCTCACATAGTACATGGCATGGATTCGTACGGGCCAACTGGTATATATACATATATATAATTATTATTTCCTAGGGTGAATTAAATCGAAATGACAGACACATTTGAGAGCGAAGCCACTGTTGATAATTTATAAGTAACTGTTGATAACTTATAATTAAAGGTGTAAGATTTGGAATAGGTGTTTTTGAGGTAACACCTTGTCAAGGAAAAACGCGTGGCTATGCGAAAGAGATTGATTAAAGCATTATCTGATCATTTAGGTTAGAGTTTCTCAGACATGATGACGCCGCAATAATATTTAATATTAAAGTCAAAATTTTCAATTGGCGAACAGGCGATTACATAATTAAAATGATTCAAATTTAAGACAATACCTGAGAATTAATCAATAAAAAATATGTTTTCAATAGTCAAATTTCGATATCGATGTAAATAGTATATGACGAAAACATCGATATATATGTTTTCTTAATATTGATATATCGAACTTGTCGAACATCTCTTCTTCCGTAAGCGAATTTTTTATCTACCTACAGACTAGAACCTACCGATCATTTCATTTAACTTAAGGACTTGAAGATAATAATCATTTTAAATTATAGATAAACCTCATCTCTTTCTATGAGAATATTTTAATTGAAGATTTGAAATGTGACGTTTATATTAACTGAAAAACAAACGCTTGAAATTTCGAAATAAATTTATGATGTCAAGAATGTGTTCCTAAAAGAGAATCCACCTTGACTAACAATGTACTCTGTTGTATTTTGAAAACTGAAGTCATCAAATCAGGCCAGTCGGATGGTAGTTAGATGAGGAAAAATTTCAAATAGTCGGTTTCTCTTATATTTTTTGGGATGTTGGATGTGAATTTGATGTTTCCAAACGAAATCTTGCATTGTCTTCCAAGATTTATGAAGCAAAAACGCGAAATTTCATCACTTCTTTTGGTTTTTTTGGTCATGATTGTGAAACTATGTTATAACAAATTTTTATCAATCCAACTTTGTGTCCAATCAGTTACGCTTATAAATTATTATAGTATCTAATAAAACAAACCCATCAGAAAAAACAGTGAATGAAATTTCTTTAAATTAATATGGGGATGTTCGAAAAGATGATAGATTTTAAGACTATAATATGTATATGGATATAGACATATGGCATAGCATAGTGACGTGTTAAAAGCGTTATTCGCTTTAACATTCTCGAATCTAGCTGCGAGGGTTCGAATCCGGCCTGGGCAGGTTTAAATTTATTTCGTGATGGACCCACTGAATGAATCTTGATCTTGCTTCTCTGGTTAGAATACATTTTTGAACACAACTCCAAAACTACAATGATGCACATAGAATTAGTTTTTTTTTAATTCCTTCTTATTCAATAAAAAATGTGAACACCTTTTGAAACATAAAATTCGTTTTAACTGCTTTTCCGTTCATAATCGGTACATGCATCAAATGTACTTTTTTGTACTTTGTTTTAACCGCTCCCCCAATTTGGCCATTAAAAAATAAGAAACCTTATCACAAGGTTTTAAACAGGTGTTCATAATTTTATCTGCACTCTGGACTAATAGACGAATAAACACGAAGCCTCCTTTGTTCTTTGATACCTCAAATATCACGAGTAGATATTTTGTTTTATTAATTTCAAAAATGAACCATTGTAATCGAACAAAAAATTCAAAAACTCAACCACCTCTCAAAATTTGAGGTTTTATGTTTCATGATACGTAGAATGCGAAAAACGTATACAAATTTATTTGTCCTTTCGCCGTCCGCGCTTCTCTCAGAAACTACTGGACCGATTTGTTTCAAATTTGGATTTAAAATCAGATATCACATGAGGATGATCATTCCTTCATGAATATCACCATCCGTCTTTTCCTTTCAAGATGGCAGCCGAAAAACCTGCGATGGTATAGACTGTAGAGCCTAAACGAATGTACCAATTTCAATTAAACTTGGCTAAAGTCTTCTTCTCGATGCTCTTTAAATGTATCCATTTTTTATAAATTTTTATTTTTTTTTTTTAATACTAGGATTATTATTGCCTTATTTTCATTGAAAATTAGATTGTATTTTCAAGTTTAGAACATTTCAGAAAAGAAAATAATTTATCAATTTCATTCGTATTGCCCTATAAAATGAAGTTATAAAGCTCTGTACCTCTCACACAGGCACAAAGCTGCTATTAGTAAAAAGGAAAAAATAAAACAAATCTTCGTATTTAAAAGTCATATTTGAACTTCTTCATTTCATTTCACGAAATACATTCTGTACAATTTGGAATAGTACCGCGGTAAACAAAGTACGACGCGTGGCAGTTCGATCCTTGAACTAATTTTCTCCCAAAGCCTTCAAATTAATTTTGCACGATTGCAGTTCTCTAACCTTTATGTCATATTATACAGCTAATTGAAATTTCTCGAATTCGAAATAGCAGTTTTTGAAAATTGTTATCTACTAATTGTGGTGCAGCTTTATAAATATGTAAAATAAGTGGTGCTTAAATATCGCTATCATTCCATACAATCCTGTAATCAGAAATCGATTTTTTTTTCTCTCCTAGTTATTTGAGAAACATCGATTAAATTACGTAAATGGGTGACTTACCTTGGTGTTCATTAATTAATAACTGATATCTGTCGTGTGACTAAGCTCAGGGTCTTCAACAGTTCATACACGTGTGCCTCCTTAGTGCATTCCTTAGGCACACGGCACGGAACCAGTCAAGGTGATTTCCGATCTCTATGAACGGCACACGGCGAAAGATGGAGTTCTCGACCTCCACACTTTTGGCCAGTGATTTGTCATATATCGTTGGCCTATCTTCGAACATTGGCCTTTTTAATAAATTATAACGCAGGTACTTCAATTACATGTATTAAATATTGGGTTGGCAAATAAGTCCTTTCGGTTTTTCTGTTTATTTTTATGTCACTATGATACACTTCTTATCTGATTAATTAATCTCTAAGGTGGATTGTTTATCTATAAAACCATTATCTTATCTAACCTACAGTTCGAATACACGAGGGGGGGCTTTCGGGCTGAAGCCTCCCCATTATAGTAAAATATAACCATATTTTATGAAAAAGTTATCTCTAAAAGTATTATTGTTCGTCTAATTACAGTTAATAGAACTTAAAGACCATTTCATATAGATAGTTAGTTCCTTTCTTTCTTTCAAAGTAATTATCCTAATATATTCACACAAAACAAATCTTTCGGGCTCAAGCCCTACCCCAAATTAAATCCTGGATCCGTTTGTGAATCAGACCGAAGAAAGATGAGTTAATCGGAGAGTTCAGACGGTTACACAACGCCAAATTGCGTGAACTGTATCCTGGTAATATAATTTAGGTAATTTCAAGTGGGCTTGTAAAATTGTTGGGCTTAGTAACGAGAGAATTCCTAAAAGGTTAATATTTGTTGTACCAAATGGTAAACGTCCGAGAGGTAGACCGAAGCGAAGATGGGAAGATTGCATTAAAGCCGATCTGAAGGGACAAGGTTTGGACGGCGAACGGTGGAGGGAGATGTGTAATAATTGATTTGACTATTTTTCCTACAATAATAAAGGAGAAGAAGCCTAAAGGAGAAGGAAGGCTTCAAAATTGGTGGCTCAATCTTGAGATTTATTGAAGAATTAACGATGATATGAGTTGCCGATCAAAAACTTCATCGATAAATAATATAAACTCCTCCTCTATCGATCACAGAGACCTCAAGTCGACGAAATGAGACATGTATTCAATGACAGTACTACAATTAACGTAAGGTTGTTTGGATGCGAACCCTATGCCTTGCGTTATCTCGAAAATAGTACTTTTTTAGGCTTAAAAACGCAGGATCCGATAGTTCTGGAGGAACTATCCGGGTCTTGCTGTACGCATCAAAATCTTCAAGATCCAATTTTTACCGTATCGATCCCCATTCATGGTATTTGAGCATGACAGGAGCTTAAATTTGGTACAAAACCGATTTCAAGCCTTACTGTAATAATACATGTGGAGATATACGGAGATGTTTCAATTTTCATAATCTTGAGAAAATTCTTCGTCCGGCAGTGATTAATCTGCATTCTTATCATATTTTATATTCATGTAACAAATTTACTTTTTGTATTTATTTATACAGGTGTAAATAATCAATTGAATAAATAAACAATGAAAAAATAAATGATAGCGCCACTGTCGTTTGACTTACGCAGTCCAGAGTAAGCTAACTCTGTGCCCGCAGGCACCATTTTGAACGTGTCATTATTTCTTCCAATTTTGGACTAAATTGAACGTACGGTTTTTAGGATGCAGGCCTATCAAGGAAAATACGTTTGACCTCATCAAAGTGGAAGTAGTATTTAAAATTCGATGAAATTAATGCATGCATAATTTTTTCATCAATCATAGAACGTTCCTCCGACGTTAATTCAAATCAATTAAGTTTTTTTCTGAAATATAGGCCTGTCTAAAAAAATTCATTTAAGCGTTCCCAAGCACAATTAAAAATGGATGTAATTAGATGAAATTTATATTTAACTATTGAGACACCAATCTCTTAAAGTTAAAAGTTATCAAAAAATCAGTTAAGCCGTGGACCAAATCAAACCGTTCTAATCGAGAGAGGAGGTCGCCATGAATCATTTAAGAATAGGTCAAACAAATTTGACTCATCAGACACCTCCACAAGACTATATTGCAATAGACTTCTCAGTGTCAGTCATATTTTTCAAAAATTTAAGAAAAAACCTCTATTACACCACAAGCTTAAATAGATCATCTCTTTGACCGGCTATTTCACTTTCTTAATACACATAGATTACTAAACGATATATATAAGTGCATATATATTTTTTATTTATTTGCTAGTTGTATCCGACCACGCGTTGCTGTGGCTCATTCTGGTTAAATATAAAAAGAAGTAGAAAAGAAATTAGATGTTTCTAATATATTTTTTGTAACAATACTTGTGGGTATGCGATATTTTGTTGTTGTTTCATTCTTTGTATAAATATGGAGAATGTATGATTTTCCAACTCTAGAATTTGCAACATATAATTGTCTATATAAGAAGCATTCGGTCACGAAATCTTCCAACAAAAATTACTAAATGTTTAAAGCATTATATCTCTGCACCAAATCGTCCGATTTTAATGACTTTTTTTTTAAATTTTCAGGGAATCCAGGAAACTTTCAAATAATGGTGGGTATAATCAAACAGATGTGAACTTTTTGAGTTATTCGCAAATATAATTTTTAACGCATCGTAACTTTTTATTCATACTCTTTTTGAGGAAGTATGTTATGTATATTAATTAAAATCAAGAAAAAGACTTTAGCCAAGTTTAATTAAAATCGTTACAGCGCTTTAGGCACTGCAGTCTATAGCGGTTTTTTGACCGCCATTCCGAAACGAAAGACCGGGGGGTGATTAAATGTATATAAAAACACTCCTGAATGTGATAGAAGCATTATGTCAATACTCAAAAGCAATCGGTAAAGAAGTTTTGGATAATAGCGTTTTTGAACTAACTAACATTTACGTTTTTATTAATATAGATTATTGTTTTTCCATTTTTTATTTATTTATTATTTTTTTATTTTCTTATTCTTCTTTTAAGGAGTTTTTGAACTCCAGAGAAATCACCAACAGACGTTGATGATCCTGGTGTTTTATGCCTCAAAGACCGAATAAACAAACAAACAACATGAAAATTGTATAAACGATAGTACACGATTTGCTTGACAATGATTTGACTTCATACATACAGGCAATGTAACTTGTTCCCTGATGTCTGAAACATAAAACCTGATTGGAAATATTTTCTTTCTGAGCACAAAATATTAGCACCGAATCTTCTCTTTCTTCGATTGTGAGAGGAAAAAAAAAACTGGTACGGTGCGCGAATCACACAACTTTCAATTACCACCCTCTTTTTTTTAGATCTTTTAAGTATTTTCAGACAAAGTGAAAGTAAAAATTATAAAGACTATGTATTGTTTTATATTTCGTTTTGGATATTTTAATTTCTTTAAATACACTTATATATTCAAATTTTAATGTTTATATCGCTGTAATCTATACAATTAAATATTAAATAATAGCACCGAAAACATTTAGGAAAACCACATATGTACATAATATTGTCGGATTCTGTATTTTATTATGCTCATGTTACGTATGGAAGCTTATTCTAATCTTCGGGATAGCTCGGCCGCGCTCGTATCCTTGTCGTATACATACAGACACACAGATAGATTTTCAGAAAATCTTTATTTGAATATTACAATGACTGGTGCATATCAATACACTTCAACTATTGAGATATTTATGAGTACATAAGTACAACGTAAGTAGATACTAACTCTATAATATTAGTCCGAGAGCCCGTGCAAAAAAATCGTTATTATTTGATGAAAAATTTGAAAGAATTTGTTTTTTTTAAATATTTATAATATTTATATTTAAAAATTGTCATCGTAATGTAGATGTTGTCTCCTCTGCATTGGAGCGCGGAATGTATTGCACTGGAGTTTTTCTCGACGTTGAACAGGCGTTTGATCGAGTCTGGCATCCGGGATTGCTTTACAAACTCCGTAAATTCCTTCCCCCTACATATTTTCTTATCATCAGTTCCTATCTTACTGATAGACACTTCAAAGTAAATCACAATAATACTTATTCATCCCTCTTTTCTCAATCTGCCGGAGTTCCTCAAGGTAGTATCCTTGGTCCTATCCTACAGTTTATACAGCTGATATCCCAATCCATCCTAACACTGTCATTACTACGTATGCTGATGACACATGTATCCTATCAGTTAATAATGCTCCATCAATTGCATCCCAAACTCTTCAATCACACATCACAAACCTTGACGAATGATGTCAAAACTGGAGGATTAAAATAAATTCCAATAAATCCCATCAAATCATCTTTACCCTTCGTCGTAAACCAATGACTTGCTGTCCTATAGTATCCTTTAATAACACCCCACTTATCCCTGTAGAACGAATCCGATACCTAGGACTCCAGCTGGACAAACGTCTCACTTGAAATCCTCATACAAGACTGAAACGACAAGAAACTGCTCGATGTTTCCGCTTACTACATCACTTACTAGACAAACGCTCTAAACTTCCAATGAATTACAAACGACTCATATACATGACTATAATAAGACCTATTTGGACTTATGGAGTTGAACTATGGGGCTCCACTAAACCATCAAATTCCTCTCGTATCCAATCTTTACAATCCAAAATCCTTCGTAAAATCCTCAATGCTCCTTACTTTGTCACAAATAAAATGATCCATAAAGACCTCAATGTTCCATATGTTCCGATTTGGCCAAATCCAGATACCTATCCTTCCATAATAAACTTATGTAGACAAATTATTAGAGTGCTACCAATGGGTAGTTTCTCAACAAGCGTGTTTCATGTGATAATATTCCTCTGTACACATTTACTTAATGTATTCATACTAATACAGTTGTAAATATCATAATAAAAATTAAAAAAAAAAAATTTAAAAAATGAGAGTCTGACAGTCGGATCTTGCTATCTGTAAAAATTGCGGTTAATTTAAAGAATATTAGGCCAGTAACTTGATCTCGCTTATACTTAATGTATTAGGAAGAAGGAAAGCAATCTAACTATTAGGTCTAGTATATTAATCTTATATTATATTATTATTATTATAAATTGTTAGCCGACGTTACAAGCAATAATAATATGTCTTACATGTCACAACACCGAACCGATGAGTAGATAACATCAGCACTATTTATAATTAATTGCGATACAAACAGGAAACCACTTTCTAAACGGGAAGTAGATACTGCAAAAGTGGAAATAGATTATTTATAGCTATGAATTATTTATACTGAACATTCATTATATTCCTTTTAAATAGAATCAAACTAAAACTTATCTTTCTAGTTCATGGTTAGTCAATTAGTAGAGTGATTTTTTTCCCCAATTCTTAATAATAATATATTGTATATACTAAAACACATGTTTCACCAATATTGCTTATATGTCGAATACATTACATAAAAAAAGGCTGCAAATCATTTCACAATGGTTTATTATTTACCAACAATTCTACATTTAAAGTAACATTACCTTTCTAGTAACAAATTAAAAGAAATAAAAAGTCAATTCCAACGAATTGCCTAAACATTTTTTTTCATCATTAGTAATTTGCTAAAAAAAAATAGCATTATTTCAGTAACACATTCAAAAATATAAATAAAAAAAAATAGAATATAAAAAAAAATCTAGAGACCTCATCTTTGCTGCTAATTGTCCGATTTCAACGATTTTGTTTTTTAGTTTTTAGGAAATTCCGTAAACTTTTAAAAAACAAAAAAGTGTATACTTTTTGAGTTAAAGAAATGATAAATATTTTGGGGCCTAATTCGCTAAGTGTATATTCTATGGTAAAATTTATAATAAAACTTTTGAAAGGTGTTTAAATTACCAACAAATCAAAAAAGAATCGTCGGAATCGAACCTGTATTAACGATGATACAGCTTATTCTATTTTCTACACATGTTTTAATTAATTACTTTCCTACCTATACTAGGTAAAGAAAGTATTGCGATCGGGTCAAATTTCCGACATGCGGTTTTCGACGGATCTATACGTTTCAGAAAATGAAATTCCTCACAAAACTATATAAAAATCGTTCATTTTGGACAACTATTAACGAAATTACAGCTATTTAATTTCCAATGTAAGGTTTCTTGTCCATATCCTGGTGTCAGAAAGGGGTGAATGAGAGAAAAAAGATTACTTAGTGAAAGTAAGAAAATCTGTTGCCCGCATCACACGAGCTTCACTATGTCCTCTACTTTTAACAGAAGTTATTGTTTGACAATACTAAGCTATGCTAAAAACTTTTCTGAAATAAGTAGGAAAGTCGTGTGCGGGGACACACCAGATTTTTTTTTTATGTGAGACTATAGTTGCTGATGGTTGCAATGCGTCCAGATCTATTGAAACTGAGTAAAAACTGGGTCCGGAAGAAAACCCGTATTTCCTTGTGCTCGAATAAAAGGTGGTTCGAAAGAATAAATGAAGTTATTTTTTTTTTTAAATAAATTTTCCATCATGTATTTCACCGGCGAGACTCAGCACGGTGTCGATAGGAACTAACTGCAAAAAGAGTACAAGCATTCGCATCTCACGACGGCCCAAAAACTACATCACTCTTTTCTTATAAATAGGTGTTTTTCTGGATCTTTTTTTTCGGAACCCAATTCGAGCTAGATGTCAAGAGTAGGTTTGAACCTTTAGAGCTTCCTGACGAGGACCACAATGATATTGACAAGTTATGGATAGAGATCAGGGATAATATTAAAGCGGTCGGTAACTCGTGCCTAGGAAAAAAGGAAAATAAGAATAACAAACCGTGGTTTGATGAAGATTGCGTAAACATGTGCGAAAAAAGAAAAGCCGCTAAATTAAAAGCTCTAAATAATCCTAGCGAAGACAATCTGGAATACTTCCGAACCTCAAAGAATGAAACGACAAAATTGCTCAAAAATAAAAAACGGAAGTATCTTAAAAATAAAATAATTGAAATAGAAACTAATAGAATCGAAAATAACGTAAGAGACATGCACAAAGGTATAAACAGATCACGTAAATGTGTAGGGCCCGTAACGTCTGGAATTAGGGATGATAACAATATTCTGACCGATCCGGTTAACATATTGAATAAGTTTAAGGACCGCTTTGACAATATTTTAAATACGGGAAATTATGATCTGTGTCCTCCTTCTGAGTACCAGAGTGCTGAACCGTTAATAGAAGGACCAAGTAAAGAGGAAGTTGAAGTAGCTATCGGAAAATTAAAATCTTATAAGGCAGCGATAGTAACTTTTTTTTATATTACCTTAGAAATTTCGTATATGATTATGAATTTTTCCTATATTTTGTTTTTCTTTAAATGGTGTTTTTTGGGGGCCCCTTGGCAGAATTCGCTAGTGTTGGTCACGATAGTAATTTTTTTTTTCTATTTCGTCTATGAGGATGAATTTTGCCTATATTTCTGTATTCTTTAAATAGCTGCCTTTTTAAACTTTTTAATTTTTTCCAGGCTCAGGAGGGGCTAAACCCGCTTGTGACTCCAGGCCTTCTTAATTTTCTTAAATTAGTAGATAGATTGTTTGGGTGTTGAGTTTGGGAATTACCTTCACTTTAATATCAACATAGCCTGGAATATTCTTAAAATGGTGGGGATATTTAGAACGAGAACTGGAAAGAGTCCTTGCTTTTTCAGAAAAAGGTCCAGAAGGATCTGCCTAGACCTTGCGTAGACTTGCCCCAGTCTTCTCCAATCCTGTACTCCGGGGCTAGTTAGCCAAGGAGAGGAAGAAGTCAAACGCATTAGATGTTTTCGATATCGAATCTTTACCGACCAAGGACAATAACTCTTTTCCTGTTTTAAAATAAGAATACTCCGTGTAAAGATCAAGCCATTTATTTTCAGTTATATCACATTTAAAACACGTCTGTTATTTTTATTGAAAGGGGTCCTGAACTAGGAAAATCCTTGAGAAGAACAAAGCCGAAGAAGGTCGAAATATAGGCGTATTGAAGAATAAGTAGAAAAAAATGATGAGGAAAATCACAAATAACAAAAGAAATTACAACGTTTTCTGCATCCTGAAGTATGTGTGCCACTTACTTACCTTCTATTTATTTTTACATTTCCTACCGTTGTAAAGTAAAGTCGCAGTTATGATCTGCCCAAAATTTCTTTATACAGTTTTCTACAGACTACTATAGATTAGAACGGACTCTCCTTTGAACAGTTATTCTAAATGTTGTAATAATAATAAATAAATAGAAGTAATAACTAATAAATCTTCAACCTTTGTAAAAATGTGAAACACGTTGATATAAAGTGGCACTTTATACGGTTAGTCGATTTTTTCGAAAAAGTTGGTGTAACTTGAAAGTTAATATACAAACCTTAAATTTTAAATTTCACTTTGGTTATGTGGACTCAGGAGACCTCAAAACATGTATTTCCGTTGAAAACTCAGGGTCAAAAATTTTCACGATCGCAATACTTACCCTTACTATATATTACATATATAGGTAAGTGAAAGTATATGAATCTCAATTCCATACTCAATAACCTAAAATAAGATAGAAACAATGATATAAAAAACTCAATGGAGTTGGATCAAATACTTTAAAGAATAAATAAAATGGAGAATAGGTAAATATTGTTTGGTCTGTTTTGGAGTAGAAAATTTATTTACCAATATCAACTGGAAAGATATAATAAAAATAATTGAAAATACTGGAATACAATAGAACAAATAATACAAATAATAATACAAAATGGATTAAAATATCTCAGAAGCTAAAAATCGGACCTGCATACTGTAAGCGAGGGAAATGTTCAGCATTTGACCTTCTTTATAATGAGCTATTATTTATAATTTATATTTCATATTATTAATCTTGTTGCTGTTTTCACTTTTATCGTGTGGTCTAAAGCAAACACCTTAGTTTTTATTTTCAACTGAAGAGGTCACTATAACCACATAATGTCTATGCCACGACATAGATGAGCTGACAAATGACAATCAAATAGTGACATGTTACTCTAAATGTTGTAATAATAATAAATAAATAGAAGTAATAAATAATAAATCTTTAACCTTTTAATATCTGTTTAATAAATGAGTTTGAGATATATATGTTAATATGAACTTTTTTGTTTATTTTGTGTTAGTGAACACATACCTAAAATAGAGCCGTTTTTATTGATTTTTTTAACAAATGATCTTATGATCGAAGTATAAAGGAAATTGGTATTCACGAGTTTTTAGGACTTTTTTTTCAATGGATTACTTTTTTATAGATAAATATTACAATCTGTCTCAATAAAGGACACTTATAATAGAGTTCAGTAAGCACATTCACACCATATTTACAAAATAAAATAATAAATAAGGTAATTTCAAAATAATATAGAGCGAAATAAGAACAAAATAAAATATCATAATGAAGGAAGAAAATATAAATAATAATAATAATAAAATATAAATAAAGTAGAATTAAAATGTTCTTTAAAAAAAACAATCTTGGAGGACGCAGGCATACCTATTTACACTATTTACAATCGGCCGTGGGAACTCCGAACCATACTTGTCCACCCAATTGTGGAGGGAAAAGCGAGGCTTGAGGAGATCTTAGGACCTTTCAATAGACAAAGTTTAATCCAATTAACACTGCAGAACTAAACTGCAGAGTTTCATAAATCAATTTTTTGTGGTGACAATACATCGAAACATATTAGACACATATCCCAGAGTTCTTTCTAATCTGCCCTAGAAGGCGAGAAAAATATATTTTATATAATTTCTAACAAAATATATGTTATCTATTTTTTGCTTTCCATTGTCCAGATTTATAAAGTACTAGCTTTACTCGGCCACACGCTGCTATGGCTTAGCCTGGCAAAATGAAATAGAAAGAAAATAGAAAGCACATATGAGTAGATTAATAGCAAAGGACATCTGTCATTTTTAAAAAGTTGAGAAAAAAATTGGTCTACATATAACTTTTCATAAGTTAATAAAGGAGAAAAAAAAATAAAAATGCAGAAAAACCTGCGTTTCTATAGAGTGTAGCGCCTAAACGAATGTACGGATTTCAATGAAACTTCCCTAAAGTCATTTTCTCGACTGGTTTTTAAATTTTGAATGTGTTACTGAAGTAATGCTATTTTTTTTAACATATTACTAATGATTAAAAAAAAATTTTAGTCCAATAATAAGAATGCCCTTTTATTTATTTTTCTTTGTAACTAGATATTTTTACTTAAGATGTATAATTGTTGGAAAATAATATAAACCATTGTGGAATAATTTGAAGCATTTTTATATTACATTAGAAATTTCGTCTATGATCATGAATTTTTCCTAGATTTTTTCTTTTCTTTAAATGGTTCTTTTTTTGTAAAATGGCTTCAATTTAAACTAATTCTAATAATTTTTTTTCTCATGATTCAAATTGAACATTCATAATCATCAGAAACAGTCTGAGTTGAACTTATAAAACTAAAATAAAAAATTAATATAAAGAACGTATAATAGTATAAGAGAATGATATAACTTCTTCAAATGATAATTTCAATAACTGTAGTAATTATAAGATTTTCGATTAATCAATAAAAATAAATAAAAAATGCTTGCCGACGTTCGGTAGTGAGGAAGCAAAAGGAAACGGCCTTTTCTGAAGAGAAAGCAGTAAATGTTTAAAACTCTATAACTCTGCAATGAACCGTCCGATTTCGATGGTTTTTTTTTATTTTGTCGGCAAATCAAGAATCTTTCAAATAAATGTGGGTATGTTTTTCCTTAAAAAAATAATTTAATCCACTTTACTCCTACGGCTGCTAGAAATAGTTTTATTTCGGAGATAATGCTTATCTATTTCGATGACATATTTTTTTATTTTGTCGGCATTCACGAATCTTTCAAATAAATGTGGGTAATTTCAGTCAAAAATTCTGTACTTTTTTAGTTATCGTCAAATGAAATATTTAATTCATCGTAACATTTTTCAGCTTGTTTTCGGGAAAGTATGTTATACACTGCAAAGGGTTTCAAGGGGAAGACTTTAGACAAGTTTCGTTAAAATCGGTAAAGCCGTTTTGCCACTACACTTTATAGCGACACATTTTTTGCAGCTTTGAAAACATTTACATTTTTATTTTGTTTACATATATAAAATTATCGTAAGACAGAAGTACTATGCCAGAAACCTTCTCAGGAGTGTATGGAACAACTTCCCAAAGTTTCGTGGCGATCGGATGAATGGTTTAGTAATGCGAGAAGGACAAACAGACGGACAGACAGACATACATTCATTTATATATATATAGATTATATCGATATTATTATCGAGTATTATATAGGTTATCAATCGATTTATTTTTTTGTGCAGAATAAGAAAAACATATTGAATATTGTATTAAAAATGAGTTATAATAATAAGCTACAAAAAACAAAACACGCTTAAAACAAAAGTTAGATTGTTTTTAGTGTCCTTAAAAACTGTTAAATAGGAATTTTTCTAGAAATTATAAATTGCAAAATTAAATGACAAATTTTTCTATAATTTCGTCTTATTAATAAATAATCTGGTGCGCGCAACACAAAACTTTCACTTATCGTTCTACTTTGAATAGAAATTATTTTCTGGTAATGTTGGGCTATTATAAAACTTTTGAAGTTCATTTTAAACGGAGCTTAAAGCTCAAAGCTTTCAGATAACAACAAATCATCAAGACCATTAAAATTAAAAAGTCTATTTATTATATCGATAGTAGGCAATAAAAATCTTGTTTTTTTCATATTTGAGGCAATGATAATTCCAATTTTCTTCAATTTTTTAAAATTACATTTGTTGCCTCTTACTATTCGGACATAATATCCAATATTAAAATTAAAAAAAACAACAATAGCCAAAAAAACACAACAAACAACCATAATAAGAAATAAGAGGACAGGTACAAAGTACAGAAATAAAACTAAAGATATCCAGATGTTGATTAGTGTATCAATGGATATGTAAAGATGTGTAACACCAAAAAATAGTTTTAAAAAATGTGACAAATATTTGATTTATGACAAATGGTGCCACATCAAAAAAAGAAAGGTAAATAATTATAAAATAGATAAAGTAGAATGATATTATTAAATAAAAGTTAATATAAAATGTGCATAATTTCAGTGAAGATAAAAATTGCTCTGATGATGGGAAAATTGTTCCGAAACGTAAGAGACAACAAATGTAATTTAAAAAAATGGAAGAAAATTGGAAGTATTATTGCCTTAAATACGAAAAAAATATAAACATAGGCTTCCTAATAAAAAAAAGAAAAATAAGAAGATAAAAATCTTGTTTTATAAACTTCATAATTTCAGTCTCTGAGCCTTTCAGTTGACGGACTAACTCAAATTTCAACATTTTTGAGGAATGTCATTTTAGTGATATTTCTAGTTGGAAAGTCATATCTATAGATAATAATAATAAGACTTAGCGAACCCGAAGGTTCGATGCCGACACCACCAATCGCTTGTTACACACCTCCCTCCACCGTTCGCCGTCCAAACCCAGTCCCTTCAGATCGGCTTTATTGCAATCTTCCCACCTTCGCTTCGGTCTACCCCTCGGACGCTTACCATTCGGCACAGCAAATATTAATCTTTTAGGAATTTTCTAGTTACTAAGCCCAACAACTTTACAAGCCCATTTGATTCGCCGCGATGAAATTACCTCAATTATATTACCCGGATACAGCTCACGCAATTCGGCGTTGTGTAACCGTCTGAACTCTCCGGTTAACTCATCCTTCTTCGGTCCGAATATTCTACGCAATACTTTATTTTCAAAAACCTTAAGACGCTGCTCATCCCTTAATGTAAGCGGCCAAGTTTCGCATCCATAAAGAACTGTAGGCAAGATAATTGTTTTATAGATTCTAATTTTTAAGTTTCGGGACAAGAGGCGCGAACTAAGTAGTTTTGTCACAGAAAAATAACAAGCATTCCCCGCCTTCAGTCTAACCTTAATCTCTTCTTCAATTTCGTTTTTTCTAGTTATCGTAGAACCTAGATACCTAAATTTATCTACGTGTTCAAACATATTACCATCTATATCGATATCACCAGTAGTATCGCCATTTTTGCAGCTAACCATATCTATAGATACAGTGAGTAAGTTGATTCCAGAGTAGGTGATTGCAATGTTGAAATATAGAACTGTGAATAAAAAAAAAGGTATAGATTTTGCCACTAGAAACATCACTAAAATTAATAATAAAAAATGTTGAAATTGGAGTGCCTTCAATTATAAAAACCTATGATATTTATTAATATTTAACTTTAACACTTATACATTTTTCCGAAGCCAATAACAGAGAATTTGTTTTGTTTTTTTAACTTCTCAAGTTCGCCGACAAACTGGTCTGTTGTACCAACCGATTAAAAGAAAAAAAAATGTACATATACATAATTTTTTTTTGTAAAATTTAGGCCTTCCACATTTCACTATTTGACACATTTGGTAACTTTTGACAAACGTTTAAATATTTACAAATAATTACAGACGTTGAGTAGCCATAAAAGCCAACGTCTGGATTCCAAGTCCATAATTTTATGTTTATAATAAATTCGAGAATTTTGATTTAGGTTACATTTATCTTTCCATTTGTATATATTATGTTAATGAAATTAAAGACGGATAGATTCATCTCTGTCTCATTAATATTAACTATATGACTGGAAAAAAACTTACAGTTTTCTCCTCATTTATATTGAGAACATAATCAGCTGAATTTCAAGGCCTATGATTTTTTCATTGTAAAATTTACGGAAGAAGCCGGTTTTTAAATATGATGTAGAAAAAAAAACACGCTTAAGCGAAAACATTTCTAACAAATTTGGCCAATTACTATTAATAGTTCCTCTCCAAATAATATTTCAACTACATAATTATTTCAAATATTCAAGTTTCTCTAGAATTTGAATTTGTTTTTTAAAAATAAAATCTATAGAAAAAGACGTTTTGAAAGTATAATCTTGTCAAATGAAAACGCACTCCTTAGTAGAATAAATTTATTCGTTTTATGTATTTAAAATGTGTTATTTAATGTATTAAATCACGATAGTATCGTAAACGACGTCATTGCCTTGAATCTGTGAATTTTAAATACTTTTTTACTTGGATTTTAAAAGTTTACATTTAGTAAGAAAATTTCATTTAATTTCCTTAAAACATATGATTTACGTTAAATAATGCTATTTGACCTGTGCAAAAAATTCGCAGAAAATTTTGTTTATTGAAGAATATGGCGAAACAATATGGAAATAAATAGTTCCTATGTATTATGTAAGGAAGGAATTAATATTTTTTCTTTGGTCCGATTACAATATTTCATTAAACATAATAGACCAAAATATTTGTACAAATTGCTTTGCTAGGACTTATTTCTAAACGCTGACTGGAAAGATAATAAAACTAATAAAGACAAAATAATGCACCGATCATAGGATATTCTAAATTATTAAAAAAAAATGTAAGAACAACCAAATGTGTTTAAGAAATAATAAAGTTAATATAAAAGCCAGGAAAAAAAAATTAGTAGACTATTCTACTCCTAAATGCAATATCTTTAAAGAGGAAGACATTATTAAGTATACCAAAACTAATGGACTGTATCTTTGTTAATAATTGTCCGATTTTTACAATTTTTTTTTATTTTGTAGGTAATTTAGTAATCTTTCTAATTACCATGGGTACAATCCAGAAAAAAAACACATACTTTTTGAGTTATTCACAAATAAAGTTTATTTTCCTCCATAACTTTTTTTCCGGAAATTCCGGGAGGACGGGACTCTTTTCGCATGTGAAGGAGAAGAATATCTTCAAAATGAGTGGTTAATCATTGGATTTGATGAAGAATTGACGAAGTTATGGCGTACCGAAAAAAGCACCTTTTAGAAATAATATATAGGATTAGTTTTCAAAAATTATTATTTATAATAATTTTTTTTTTTAATTTTATTGAAATTTACAACTGTATTACATTAAAAATACAACAGGTAAATGTGACATTGGTAACATGACATGTAAAATATGAAGAGAAACTACCCATTGGTAGAACTCAAATTAAAGTTCTATATTAGAAGATCCCGAGGCCATCTTCTTTTCAGACGCCTCGGAGGGTTATCAGGGATAGAGGAGGAAGCAATGTTTGAAATGAGAGGATTCGGATGGTTCTGCAGTTTGTTATGGAAGGATAGGTATCTGGATTGGGCTAAATCGGAAACATATGGAACATTAAGGTCTTTATAAATGATTTTATTTGTGACAGAGTAAGGAGCGTTGAGGATTTTACGAAGGATTTTGGATTGTAAGGATTGGATACGAGAGGAATTCGATGGTTTAGTGGAGTCCCAGAGTTCAATTCCGTAAGTCCAAATAGGTATTATTATTGTCATATATATGAGTCGTTTGTAATTGAGTGAAAGCTTAGAGCGTTTGTCTAGTAAGAGTTGGAGCAGTCGGAAACGTCGAGCAGTTTCTTGTCCTTTCAGTCTTGTATGAGGATTCCATATGAGTCGTTTGTCGAGGTGGAGTCCTAGGTAACGGATTTGTTCAACTGGGATAAGTGGGGAATTGTTAAAGGATAGTGTAGGGCAGGATGTCATAGGTTTGCGACGAAGGGGAAAAGGTAATTTGATGGGATTTATTGGAATTTATTTTAATCCTCCAGTTTTGACACCATTCTTCAAGATTTGTGATGTGTGATTGGAGAGTTTGGGATTCAATAGATTGATCGTTGTTAACTGATAGGATAAACGTGTCATAGGCATAGGTGGTGATGACAGTGTTGGGATGTTATAATAATTTAAAATTCTCCGCTTTCCAACGATATATTATACCTTCTGAGTAGACCTGTATAAGCATTTTTATTTTTTACTCCAGTTTTCTATTATTATTGTCTTTCAAACTATATTCAAGATACTTTAGAGGAAGACAAGTATAAACATTGGACATTTAAGCTCTGTAAAGTGACATCAATGGAGATCAAACCTAAATGATATTAAAGACCACTTAATTATACCGTGATACACCGAGTTTAATCAAAATCGTTAGAGCCGTTTTTGAGATAATTGTAAAAATATGTTTCACTATAGATAAAAAGTGGCACTTTATACGTTTAGCCGATTTTTACAAAAAAGTTGCTGTAAAATGCAAGGTGTATACAAACCTTAAATATGAAATTTCACTTTGTTAAATCTTTTCGTTTTTGATCTAGACTGTTAACACACACATAGATCATTTTGCGGGACTTGGTTATTTGGACTCAGGAGACCTCAAAACATGTATTTTCGTTGAAAACTCAGGGTCGAAAATGTTCACGATCGCAATACTTACCCTTACTATATATTACATATATAGGTAAATGAAAGTAAAAAATTCAATAGAGGTGGATCAAATGCTTGTAAGAATAAATAAAATAGACAATAGGTAAATATTGTTTGGTCTGTTTTGATGTAAAAAATTTATTTACCAATATTAACTGGATTGAAAAATACTGGGATACAATAGAACCACATACCCAAATTAAAAGTTTTTATGGAAGATATGGATTAAAATATCTCAGAAACTAAAAATCGGACCCGCATACTGTAAGCGAGGGAAATGTTAATCATTTGACCCTCTTTATAATTAGCTATTATTTATAATTTATATTTCGTATTATTAATCTTGTTGCTGTTTTCACTTCTATCGTATGGTCTAAAGCAAACACCTTAGTTTTTATTTTCAACTGAAGAGGTCACTATTACCACATAATGTCTATGCCACGACACAGATGAGCTGACAAATGACAATCAAATAGTGACATGGTGAAAAATGACATTACTTTCTCCTTATATTTAACGGAGGACCGATAAAATTTGTCCTGATGATTTCTCCCCACGGCTCTACATTACAGACAAAAAAAAAATGAAACAAGGTTGATATAAAGAGTACTGAATATGCCGAGATTACGTGGAAACTGATGTTCTAAGGGTTTCATAGAATTGTGGGGAATTTCGAAGGTCTGGGTGGAAAAAATCCCGATGCATTTTTTTTTTTTTTTTTTTTTTTCGGTCCTACTAATCTAGAACTATGTATAATGTGTATAAGTGAAAATCTGCTCCTCATTTTATCTTTATTATATTTTAACTAGTATACATACTGAGAATATCTCTGACGTCAGATAGCTATTCTTATCTATAATGATTTCGACGTAAAAGTGATAACAGTGAAAGCTTTATTAATTCATGTATAGGATGTCCCATGATTAGAAGATTAGGGAATTTTATAGAAGTGAAGTCAGATTAAATAATGTGCCAATTTTCAGCAGAAAGAAAGAAAATCAAAGTTTTGTGTTTTTTTAAGTAAGCTATACTTCTTGTTGAATAGGAAGCGATAACTAAAGAAATATTTAACTTAAGTAATTAACAATTGCTCCACTGTATACTAGACAAAATTTAACTCAAATAACATAGTTTGCCATTGTTAAAACCATTTAAAAAAGACTTTTAAACTAAGCGATGTTCTGTTTTAAAAAAAAAAATCATAAATTATTCGCACTTTTTTTAAATCATCCAACTGTATTACAATTAGTTCACTTTAATAAAAATGTCCTATTTGAATTAACTTCAAATCTATATTAATTAATTGGAGCTTTATTCGTGAAACATGAAGGGACTGGGTTTGGACGGCGAACGGTGGAGGGAGGTGTGTAACAAGCGATTGGTGGTGTCGGCATCGAACCTTCGGGTTCGCTAAGCCTTATTATTATTATTATTATTATTATTATTCGTGAAACAAAATTGAAATTCACCTCAAATTGTGTTTTATTTTGTTCACTAAAAATACCCATGTTTTCATAAAAAGATACTACAATTAATTGTTCCAAAGCTTCTACTTAATGTATTTGAATGCATTATAATAAAAATAATTGCCTAAATACACTTTTTATTAACTAAAAAAAAATATATATTCAAATAATGATTTTTCAAATATTTTTTTAGATAAATTGGTTATGAAACTTTGTTTTTCATTCTGATTTATATTGATTTATATTTATGAGTAAACAACTAAATGTTTCTAGTCCTAAAATTTACGTCGCAATACTTTCCCTTAATATATATTACATATATATTTTCTCCTCCTTCCGAAGACAATATTTCCTAGGTACATACTTTTATCAAATTATCGTCCTTCTTACGCCAACAACCTTCTCAAATTCAAATCCTCAGTCCATTCCCTTTCCAGAAGATCTCGACCATCTAACCTTTACATGCCTTCTCACAGATCTGCCTCGTTCCAAAACTCCTTTATTGCTCGCTCTGTCAATTTCTGAAAATCCATCCCTATTCGGCATTCCTCTTCCATATCCACATTCAAAACCCTCCTATTCCAATTACTATCCCAGTCAGATAGTTGATAACCATTTGACAACATACATTTATTTCATGCCATTCATTGTCAAATATAAATGCTGTTCTTTGCAAGGAATAATAATTTTTCTGAAGTGCTAAGATTTTCCTACTTATGATGCCACTGAACACATTTATTGTTTGTTTATAACTATTATTTTTTATACACCATTAAATTCTTACCTATCGTTACGTTAAGAAATGATGATGATGATGTAATTATATATTATTCAACATTTAAATGATAATGTATTTATATATCACTCAGGTACTTGATATTGTCAGGTTCAGCTTTCTATTTTCTCAACAGAAACACAAAGCTTATTCTAAAGAAGAATCTAATATATTTTTGGATATTTAATAGTTGACCGTTGCATTATAAAGGAAGGAGATGGTCCCGTGTGGCGGTCATAAATAGGCTAAATAGTAGCAACACTATTTTATTAGAATCCAACGTTTCGACCCCACTTTATATCTAAATATTATGTAACTTCCACAATTCTCTATCTTTTTGTATCTTGTCCGTTCTAGCCCTGAAGAAGGCCTACAAAGTAATTTTAGATACTGAAATTTTCTAGGTTTTTCTCATTACCCAAACAAGACAGCGAATTCCCCAATACCTGTCCTTACCCTGGTTTTCCAGTTCTAAGAGAACTCCTAGCTGAAGACACCTGTAATTCTCTAATTTTATTCTTCTAACTTTACTTACTTATTTATTTAATTTCTTGGTTTTCTTTTTTCTTTTCTTTTTCCACATTCCTTTATGTTTATTATTTCATATTATATATTTTTCCTTTTCTTTCAATCTCTCCGTTAATGTAGAAGTATATTCACATTTGCATATATCATATATTACACTACAACAATTGTTACCGTCTATTTACTTCAGTTTAGGATCTTGTTACTTACCTTTCTCTGTTTATATTTTAATGTACTTACTGTTTATAATTTTAATAAGCTTATTCACATTGTTTATAATTTATTGTATAAATATTATGTAACTTCCACAATTCTATATCTTTTTGTATTTTGTCCGTTCTAGCTCTGAAGAAGACCTGCAAAGTCGGGTCGAAACGTTAGTTTTTAATAAAATAGTTTTGCCACTATTTAGCCTACTTATGACCACCACCATCTCCTTCCTTTCAAATATATTTTTATTATTGTTTTATTAAAATTATACATGCGTACTCGTTTTTTCACTTCAAATAGTTTTAAGTGTTTTGTCATAATTTTAAGTGTTTTTTATATAGTTTTATATATAGCTTATTTACCTTATGTTTTCTTTACGTTTTTTCTATTGTTTTTATTTAGGCCAGATGTAATCTTTTAATTGTGTTCTATTTTTTTATTCTCAAGGGACTTTGTCCCAGAGTAAAGTTGTTTTATATTTATATTTCTATATTGGTAAGTGAAAGCAAAAAAAAAAAAAGTACTGTTTAATAGTGCGTTATTGGTTATTGTATAGGCGTGGGTTTCAAATCAAAGCTTTCTTAAGTTCTAATTAAGTTGTTTTTATAAGAAAAACTTTATTATTCATAAACTTACTTGATGTGAGGATTATATTTCTTCCAGACGTTGCGGACACGATTTCAATAGTATAATGGCGACAACTGAGCTCCTTTGAGCTCTTCAATTGAGATCAGAAACCGTCCGAGCTCAAGGCACCCAGTTAGGTCTAGATGTGAATTTAAAATAGCTCTATTAGTAGAATAGTATAACCAATCCAGTGCAGATAAATCCAGTTAAATTTTTTTTCCTAGGCTTATAATGTATACTTGAAAAAAAAAAAAAACTAAGGTGTCTGCTTTAGACCACACGATAGAGGTAAAAACATCAACAAGACGAGATTAATAATATGAAATATAAATTATAAATTATAACTCATTATAAAGAAGATGAAAGACTGAACATTTCCCTCGATCACAGTATGTAGGTCCAATTTTTAATTTCTGAGATATTTTAATAATATTTTCCATAAAGCTCGTTATAATTTCATTTTAGACACTATTTTCCCCTTTTCGCCTCTCTAACACGAGTAAGGGACGGCTAAGAGAAAACTCGCGACATCTATTGGAATCTGTCTAAATCTTTTTTTTTTTAGAATCCAAAAACTAGATTGACTGTTTTATTGTATTTTTTTTTATGGCGGAGTTTCCGAGAATATTTTCAGTTGGCACAATATACATTTTTCATTGTTTTAATTGAATAGTTCAATTTAAAAAAAAAAAGAATTGATTTAGCCAATGTCGCGAGTTTTCCCTTACTCGTCCCACTGTGCGACTTCGCGCTAAGAAACAATTTTTAATAATAGCTCATTACAAAGAGTCACTAGTGGATCCACGTTTTAAATTTGGGAGGGTTTCAGCCCTAAAGGTTTTTTTATTCATATATATAACGATAATTACTATGAAAAAAATAGGAAGATACTAACTGCCTATATGAAATGGTGTCTAAGTGGTTCTTGGAGTCCTATTAAATGTAATTACACGAACAATAATACTTTAAGTGATAATTTTTTTTCCATAAAACATGGTTATATTTTACCATTTTGGGGGAAGGGAGGAGGGGCTTCAGCCCGAAAGCTCTCCCCTCCAAGCCAAAATTTTTCAATTTTCTTCTCAAAATGTATATGTAAACATGTTTATTCGCTATATAAATAATTAAATACCATGTGAATATTTCCACTATAAAGTAAAGGTATCCTACATCAGGAGCCACAGGCGAATTAACGGGGGTGGAGAGCTATCGGGCTGAAGCCCCCCCAAAATATGAATTTTTTTTTTAAATTTATTTAATGAAATTTACAACTGTATAAAAATACAACCAGTAAATATGCTCACATTAGAAATAATGACATGAACAGACTTGAAGAGATACTACCCGGTAGCACTCCCTATTTAATTCTATATAAGAAGATCACGAGGTCATCTTTTTTTCAGACGCCTACGAGGATTATCAGGAATCGAAGAAGAAGCATCATATTGCAAGGCTAAATCAGCGGCATATTGAACATTAAGGTCTTTATGGGTGGTTTTATTTGTGAGAAAATATGGGGCATCAAGGATTTTACGAAGGATTTTGGATTGTAAAGATTGGATAAGATAGGAATTCGAGGGTTTGGCGGAGTCCCAAAATTCAACTCCATGTGTCCAAATAGGTCTTATTATGGTTAAGTGGATGAGTCTTTTGTAATTAATTGAAAGTTTATAGCGTTTGTCTATTTAGTGAGTGGGGGAGGAGGGCTTTCGGGCTGAAGCTTCCCTCCCAAAATGGCAAAATGTAACCATATCTTATAAAAAAAAAATTAATAATTACCTCTAAAAAAAGTATTATTGTTTGTGAAATTAAATTTGATAGTATTTAAAGAATCACTTAAACTCTATTTCCTATAGATAGTTAGTTTCTTTCCTTTTCTTCATAAGTAATTATCGTTATATATATATATATATATATATATATATTATATATATATATATATATATATATATATATATATATATATACAAACTTCACTATTTTATTGGGAATAAGGTCATTTAATTATTATTTAATAAACTAATTAATGTTCATTTCTTCTGTTTATTGACGTTTCGATCCCGGTATTTTCTTTTTATTAGTCAACCATGGGATCCTCTTCAAAGCTAGAATTTAAAAAATAGAGCTTCGATCAGGCCAGGGACACACCGACAGCCTCAGCACCGTCCACTAGTACATATATTAAGCTACTGTATTATAATACACATGTATTAAGAGTAGCTTAATATATAGCTATTGGACGGTGCTGAGACTGTCGGTATGTCCCTGGCCTGATCGAAGCTCTATTTTTTAAAATTCTAGCTTTGAAGAGGATCCCATGGTTGACTAATAAAAAGAAAATACCGGGATCGAAACGTCAATAAACAGAAGAAATGAACATTAATTAGTTTATTAAATAATAATTAAGTGACCTTATTCCCAATAAAATAGTGAAGTTTGAATTTAATACTCAAAGGTCGATGAAGGAAAAGTTGTAAATATATATATATATATATATATATATTATATATATATATATATATATATATATATATATATATATTCATTCATTCATGTGTGGCACAACATCCCGTTACCGAGACTGGGCCTCCTCCAAGAGCCTCCGCCAGTTGGCTCTGTCTTCTGCTGCAGCTCTCCAGTTCCGTACACCAAGCAGGGTTCTCGCATCATAGGCCACGTTGTCCAACCATCTCGTCCTCGGCCTTCCTACCCGTCTTACGAGGTGCAGCTCCTCCATCATTATTTTTTTTGGTATTTCAACGGTGCTCATTCTGGCCACATGCCCTGCCCACCTTAGTCTGGCCAGTTTAATATACGTGACTACGTCGATGTCTGCATAGAGAGAACTGAGCTCCCTATTTTTTCTTTTCCTCCAGACATCACCCTCCTTTACTGGACCATAAATCCTTCTGAGGACTCCTCGCTCAAACACACTCAGCTTCATCTCATCCTTTTTAGTCATCGTCCAAGCCTCTGAGCCATATGTCAAAACAGGCCGAACAAGGGTCTTGTATATGATCAGCTTGGTCTTCTTTGAGAGGTACCTACTTCTTAAGTGTCGGCCAAGTCCAAAGACACATCTATTGGCAGCCGTGATCCTTCTTTGTATTTCTTGAGCCATGTCATTTTTGCTATTAATTTCAGACCCAAGGTATATAAAACTTTTCACTCTCTCAAACTTAAAAGAACCTACCTCAAATGGAGAGTTCAGATCCACCTTACCACCAACTCTCATATACTTAGTTTTCCTCTCGTTGACTTCTAGACCAAGTGGTCTTGCAGCTGCTTCAAGGCCTATAAACGCTTCTCTGAGAGCCCGTTCAGACCTGCCTATTATGTCAATATCATCAGCAAAACCAAGAAGCTGTGTTAGGCGATTGAAGATTATATCGTTGGTCTGAATACCGGAGTCTCTTACAGCTTTCTCCTCTGCCAAGTTGAACAATAGACAGGCGAGGGTATCCCCTTGCCTAACCCCACTGCTCACTTTAAACTCTTCGGAGTCGTCAGAACCGACGCGTATTCTACATCTCGAGCTGTCCATGGTCATCTTGATTAGGCGTACGAGCTTCTGAGGGATGCTTAGCTCCTCCAAGGCATAGTATAGTTGCGTTCTATCAACGCTGTCGTATGCTGCTTTAAAGTCCAGGAATAAATGGTGGGTGACTACCTTACGCTCCATAGTCTTTTCTAGGATCATCCTCAGAGAGAACAGTTGATCAGTGGTTGAGCGTCCTCTTCGAAATCCAGCCTGATATTTCCCCAGTTCCTTTTCAGAATACGGGAGAATCCTCTCAAAAAGAATGTTAGAGAGCAGCTTATAAGCACACGAAAGGAGTGAGATTCCTCGATAGTTAGCGCATTCTGTTTGATCTCCTTTCTTATGTATTGGCCAGATAATGGCTGTTGCCCATTCCGTAGGCATAGCTTAGCTCTCCCAGATGGTCAGCATTAAATCATGCAGAGCTTTCTTGAGGTCTTCACCTCCACATTTCAACAGCTTTGACTGGATTCCGTCCGGGCCTGGTGCCTTTCCATTTTTCAATTTCCTATATATATATATATATATATATATATATATATATATATATATATATATATATATTGCTTTAAAAAAATCTTTTGAGCTTAAGCCCCCCTCCAAAAACTAAATCCTGTATCAGCTAGTGGTCGGATGGTTCTATATAACCAAGTTTTATGAAAAAAAAAATTATCTCTATAAATATTACTGTTGGTCTAATTACATTTAATAGGACTTACAGAATAACTTAAACACCATTTCATATAGGTACTTAGTGTCTTTCTTTCTTCCAAAGTAATATATATCTACCAAAAAATAAACTCTCTGGCTGAAGCTCCCCCCCCCAAAAAATTAAATCCTGGATCCGTTAGAGCCAGGAGCCACCATACATCTCCACACCAACAAACATAACATAAGAAAAGAACACATTACTAGGATGTTTATTGATTATAATAAAGTAGTTGGCCCGTGCGAATAATTCGCACAAAATTTTGTTTACTGAAAAAATAACAAAACAATATGGAAATAAGTAGTTCGTATGTATTATGTAAGGAAGGAATTAATATTTTTCCTGGGTCGATTACAATATTCCATTAAACGTAATAGACCAAAATATTTGTACAAATTGCTTTGCTAGGACCTATTTTTAAATACTGACTGGAATAAAAAAAGTAATAAAGGAAAAATAATATCCCGATCACGGGATTTTCTAAATTATTAAAAAAAATAAAATGTAAGAACAACCTAATCTCTTGAAGAAATAATAAAGTTTATTAACTTTCATATCAGTCAGGAACAGAGTTGGGCGTTAGCGCGCTAATTTTTAACTAGCTAACGTACCGCTAATAAGCTAAAATTAGCGGCGCTAAATATTACGCTAATTTAGCTTCCAGCTGTTTTAGCGCAGATAACTTTAGCGCTAAATTAGCTATTAGCGGAAACGAACCGCTAACTTTTAGCTTAAGCTAAATTATCTATTAACTTAACTAAAAGCTAACTTAACGCTAACACTAGAGGAAAATTTATTTATTTCATTTTATTAATTGACTTTTATGTAATCAGGGGCGCTTTTTATGAAAATTGCTCCGGGCACTGACTTTTTGTAACTTTTCTGATTTAATCGATATATGGGTCGACTATTAGATATTAGGGGGCATTTATTATAAAAATATTGTCGGATTTTAGATACGGCCCCCCCCCCTCGGGCACCGACGTTTTGTAACTTTTCTGATTTAATCGATATCAGGGCCGACTATTAGGTTTTGGGGGGGGCGCTTTTTATGAAAATAATGTCGGATTTTAATTGTGATCCCCTCCTCCCCCCCCCTGGGTACCGACTTATCGTAACTTTTCTGATTTTATCGATATATGGGTCGACTATTAGGTTTTGGGGGGCGCTTTTTATGAAAATAATGTCGGATTTTAGGTGTGACCCCTCTCCCCCACCAGGCACTGACTTTTTGTAACTTTTCTGATTTAATCGATATATGGGTCGACTATTAGATATTAGGGGGTGTTTATTATAAAAATATTGTCGGATTTTAGATACAGTCCCCCCCCCCCAGGGCACCGACGTTTTGTAACTTTTCTGATGTAATCGATATATGGGTCGATAATTAGATTTTAAGGGGCGCTTATTATAAAAATATTATCGGATTTTAGATTGGGCCCCCCGGGCCTCGACTTTTTTTTAACTTTTTTGATTAAATCGATATCAGGGTCAACTCTTACGTTTCGGGGAACGATTTTTATGAAAATGATATCGAATTTGTGATTGGGACCAACAGGCCTCGACTTTTTTAAAATTTTTTGGATTAAATCAATATATGGGTCGACTATTAGGTTTTCGGGGGGGCTTTTTATGAAAATAATGTCGGATTTTAGATAGTGCCCCCGGGTACCGACTTTTTGTAACTTTTCTGATTTAATTGATATATTGGGTGACTATTAGGTTTTCAGTGACGTTTTTTATGAAAATAATGTCGGATTTTAGATAGTGCCCCCGAGTACCGACTTTTGGTATCTTTTCTGATTAAATTGATATATGGGTTCGATATAATCCAAAATGTTACAAAAAGTCGGGCCCCGGGCACTATCTCAAATCCAACATCATTTCCATAAAAAGCGCCCCCCAAAACCTAATAATTGACTCTAATATCGCTTAAATCTGAAATGTTACAAAAAGTCGGAGCCCGGGGGCACTATCTCAAAATTCATGAAAATGATTCGTATTCCTATATCATTTTCATAAAAAGCGAAATCCAAAACATAAGAGTTGACCCTAATATCGATTTAATCAAAAAAGTTTAAAAAAGTCGAGGTCCGGGGAGATCAATAACAAATTTGATATCATTTTCATAAAAAGCGCCCCCCAAAACCTAATAGTCGGCCCTGATATCGATTAAATCAGAAAAGTTACAAATAGACGGAGCCCGGGAGAGGGGGGAGGGGTCACACCTAAAATCCGACATTATTTTCGTAAAAAGCGCCCCCCAAAACCTAATAGTCGGCCATGATATCGATTAAATCAGAAAAGTTACAAAAAGTCGGTACACGGAGGGGGGAGTGGTCACACCTAAAATACGACATTATTTTCATAAAAAGCGCCCCCCAAAACATAATAGTCGACCCAAATATCGATAAAATCAGAAAAGTTACGATAAGTCAGTGCCCGGGGGGGGGAGGGGGTCACACCTAAAATCCGACATTATTTTCATAAAAAGCGCCCCCCAAAACCTAATAGTCGGCCCTGATATCGATTAAATCAGAAAAGTTACAAAATGTCGGTGCCCGGGGGGGAGGGGACTGTATCTAAAATCCGACATTATTTTCATAAAAAGCGCCCCCCCCAAAACCTAATAGTCGACCCATACATCGATAAAATCAGAAAAGTTACGATAAGTCGGTGCCTTGGGGGGGGGGGGGAGAGGAGAGGGTCACACCTTAAATCCGACATTATTTTCATAAAAAGCGCCCCCCAAAACCTAATAGTCGGCCCTGACATCGATTAAATCAGAAAAGTTACAAAATGTCGGTGCCCGGGGAGGGGAAGGGGTCACACCTAAAATCCGACATTATTTTCATAAAAAGCGCCCCCCAAAACCTAATAGTCGACCCATACATCGATAAAATCAGAAAAGTTACGATAAGTCGGTGCCCGGGGGGGAGGGGGGAGGAGGAGAGGGTCACAACTTAAATCCGACATTATTTTCATAAAAAGCGCCCCCAAAACCTAATAGTGGACTCTAAGACCAATGAAATCCGAAGAATTAGCTATTAGCTTTTAGTTGAAGATACAGATAAAGATAATTAGCGGTTAGCGGTAAGAACAGCTAAAAGTTAACTTGCGCTAAAAGTTAGCGGCTTGGTCCCGCTAATAGCTAATTTAGTTGCAGTATTATCTGCCAGCTAATAGCTAATTTAGCTGTTATCTGTTATCTGTTAGCTATAGATAATTTTTGCCCAACACTGGTCAGGAAAAATAACACAATCGATATTTTGTATCGAGCCTGGACGATCGATTTCCAAAGAGGTAGGAAGAAGTATAGCTGGCTGCGGCACTGATTACTGAAGGCGTCATGACGTCACAAGAGGATTGTGGTAACAATAGTAAATGCAATATCTTTAAAGAGGAAGAAATTATTAAGTATATCAAAACTTATGAATTGTATCTTTGTAAATAATTGTCTATTTTTTCTGTGTTCTGTTTTTTTGGTAATTTAGTAATTTTTCTAATAATCATAGGTGATATCCGGACACAAATGTGTACTTTTTGAGTTATTCGCAAATAAAGTTTCTTTTCCTCTATAACTTTTTTTCCAGAAATTTCTGGGGGATGGGACTATTTTTCCCATGTGAATTAGAAGAATATTTTCAAAATAAGTTTTCAATCATCGGATTTGATGAAGATTTGGCGAAATTATGGGGTACCCACAAAAAAAAAAACCTTTTAAAAATAATATATAGGATTATTGTTTTTTATGTAATGTAAATTGAACTAAGGTGTATCATTTTGACTGTGAGCCACTGTATATTTATACTATTCTTTTTGGTAAGTTGAAACAACCTTTTTGTTAATGTTTCGACATAATGAAAGTAAATTAAGGTGTTGGCCAACAGATTTACTTTAATGGATTAATGAGGCCAGTTGCATTATCCAGCAATTGAACTGGCTTCTAATGTTAACTGTTCGACGATTCTAAATGCCAAAAATAAACGAGGACCGAGTTATCTACGTCCAATTCGAAATAAGTATTTTGAATAAGTATGCCGGGAACGAATTGATAAGTCGCTATATTTCCTATTAAGAACCGAAAAATATCCGATGTGTTCACTCCCACGACTTTCATACCGATTTCAGAAAAGTTTTTATATCTTTAAATATGTCCTTTAAAAGACAAAACAAAAAAAAAATTGAGGAGTTGATCGGGGGATGTGGTCAAATAAATATTAAATTATAGAAATAGTATTATTTAATTTTTATACCGACGTTTCGACCCACTTTGCAGGTCTTCAACTCAACCTGTGAGTAGAGTGTTTATAGCTCGCCAGAAACCTTCTCTGTCGCCATGCTTCTTTATCCTTCAAACTCAAAGAAGCTCTGGATGATGTACGTTTAGACAAGAAAAATAGTGTATATTATAACCTTTACTAGATTTATATAATTTCTGATCAAATTGAACTTACTCAGGACGAGGAATTCCGTTTGTACAAGGCAACTTTAATGAATATTTGGTTTGCTTTAAAGTCTTGATGAAGACCTGCAAAGTGCAAAGATTTAATATTTATTTGACCGCACCCCACGATCAACTCCTCATATTATCTCACGGCCAACCATCTCTACATAAAAAAAAAAAATTGAGTTAGAATTATATTCCCTAAAATCGATCAAAGATTTGAGTACTATTGGATAAGTATTATTTGATAAACTAAAGAAATGTAAACAGGATTGTGGAAGATCAGTATAAAAAATTCAATATGCTTTTATACTGCTAAACAAAAACTTTTTGCAATAGTCCAGTTTTTACAGACAATAATTTCTGTCAAAAGTAGAGGGAGAAATGAAGCTTGTGTGATACGTGCACCAGATTTTTTTTTTTTACTGTCATTACTTTTGATTTTAACTCGTAATCTAGTCCTATAGTATCCTTCAACAATAGCCCTCTTATCCCTGTCGAACAAATCCGATACTTAGGACTCCACCTGGACAAACGACTAACTTGGAACCCCCATACCAGACTGAAACGACTAGAAACCGCCCGACGTTTTCGACTACTGCAGCACTTACTAGACAAGCGCTCTAAGCTTTCAATCAATTACAAACGACTCATATATATGACAATAATAAGACCTATTTGGACTAACGGGATTGAGCTTTGGGGCTCTACTAAACCATCGAATTCTTCTCGTATTCAATCCAAAATCCTTCGTAAAATCCTCAACGCTCCTTACGTTGTCACAAATAAAATCATCCATAATGACCTTAATGTTCCATATGTTTCCGATTTGGCCCAATCCAGATACCTATCCTTCCTCAATAAACTCAAGAACCATCCGAATCCTCTCGTTTCAAACCTTGCTTTCTCCTCGATCCCTGATAACCCTCCGAGGCGTCTGAAAAGAAGAGTTCTACCAATGGGTAGTTTCTCTTCATGTTGTACATGTCATGTTACCATTGTCACATTTACTTGATGTATTTTCTATGTAATACAGTTGTAAATTTCAGTAAAATAAAAAAAAAACGTAATCTGACAGACAAAATTAAATAGCTGTTACTTCGTTGATAATTGTCCGAAATGAACGATTTTTATATAGTTTTGTAAGGAATTTCATTACCTTTCTAAGAAAGATATTGCGCACGGAGCACTCAATTTGTGTCGCAGACGTCAGTAATCAACCCTGCAAATTAAAAAAATTCGGTCTATTAGTTCCCAAAATAATCTTGGTACAAACAGTCAGACAGAACAATGGATGAAAATATATTTTTCAGACTGAGGGGGCTCTGAAACGTTAAGGTCCTTCGAAAACCGCTCATCGGAAATTTGACCCGATCACAATACTTTCCTTACCTTACGTAGAAGAAATATGAAACTAAAAATGTATATTGTCAAGATATTTATATTTTTCGATTCGAAGAATCCCAAATAAATATTAATTATTTTGAAATGTAATATAAGACCCTTAGGTGCCTGAAATTTACTATAGTTTGCAGGTCACCGATTTCATCCAATTTTTATCAGTGATATTACATCGAAAATAATTGATGTCGCCGGCGTTCTTTCCAAATAGCTGATAAAAAAATATTTTGTGTAATTCCTCACTATAAATATATATTATTTATTTTTGCCTTTGCTTTGTCCAGATTTTTAGGATATTAAATATCGATCGATTTTTTTTGGTGTGTGTGTGCAATAAGAAAAATATTGATTATGGTATTAAATGAGCTATTAAGTATCATCAATTATAAAAATCAAAAGGCAAAATCCTTACAGTAAAGTAGGCCAAAAAAAATCATTATTTAAAGACAAGTTAGAATCGATTTTTAATGTGCTTTGAAAGTCTTAAATAGGAATTTTTATAGAAATTAAAAATTACAAAATTTAGTACTTGTTTTTCTGTTTTTTTTGTTTTTTTCTGTGTTTAACTAAAGCATTTATAACTTCCAAAGTTTTTCTAAACTCAATGTTAGTACAATCCTTGAAAGCTGAATTGCTATTCTTTCAACCCACATCAATATAGTCCATGGTATAGACCCCTTTTTATCGAATTATTAACACCGCCTAAAACTTCGTAAATAGTTTCATATTATGTAACCTACATACAACTCTTGGAATTGGGGCGTTTTCAATCTGCCAATTTTGTCTATTTAATTAAGTACTAAAAACTCGTGAATGCCCATTTGCATTCTATTTGTATCGTAAGATAATTTGATCACAAAATCGATAAAAAAGGTGACCTACAAAAATATTGGCTCGTTTGCCCTATATAACCTCGTTATTTTGAAACTTTGAGGGTGTAGGTCACGTCAAACAGGCTTATATTTTTGTATACCACCATTTTTTTTTAACAAATGTTCTTATGATCCAATTAGAAAGAAAATTGGTAATCACAAGTTTTTAGGACCTAATTAAATAGACAAAGTTTGGTTATCTGCAGTTTGAAAAGCCCCAATTACAAGAGTTTTCGTAAATCCAATATTTGTAGGTTTAGATGTGATGAAGCTATTTAGAAAGTTTCAGGCGGATGGTAATATTTTGATAAAAAGGGGTCTGTACCACTGACTAATAACTTTTGGATTTCATTCCTTTTTAAACTAAGAATTAAGAAAAACTTCTCGAACATTATTATTTTTTATCTGTGATTCTAATTTCTTTACTGAGGCGGAGTTATCCACAGTTCATGTGGTATAAAGAACTCTAATTCCCTAATAATTTTTAATCATTATTTGTCTAATTAAAGCGTTCAGTATTAACAGTTTCACCACTGGAAAAGAAACACTAGGATATCCTGGAGTCCTGCTTCGCCTTTCATATGTGTCTGACAACGCTTGTCTTGGAGTTTCCTGGGTGAATGTAAATATTGTAGGTAGGAATGAGTATAAGAAGATATCTTTTTTCTTATTTATTTTTTAAAATATTTATTGTTATTTTTCTATTGTTTATATGAATAAGCACTTTTAGCCTTAATACTTACTGCTCTCCAAAAGTGGCAGATTGTAATATTATTCAATAAAAATATTTAAAAAATCTGGTGTACACATCACACGACTTTCACTTAGCATACTCTTCTTAACAGAAATAAGTATTTTCATACAAAGGGGAAATGATAGTAAAAATTATAGAAGCTATATTTATTTAAGTTTCATTGAGGGTATTTTTATATGTTTAAATACCCTTATATAGACAAATTTTAATTTTTATATGGTTGTATTCTATACAATTAAATATTAAATAATACCAACGATAGCATTTATGAAAACCGCATATGTATATGTACATAATATTGTCTGAGTCTCTATGATATTAAGCTCATGTTACATATGGAAGCCTGTTATAATCATTCGGTTGAGCTCGGGCACGCTCGTATTCCTTTGGTTCCTCCATTTCAACTATTATCCGTTACGATCTCTTATTTTCCTTTATTTTAATTATCAAATTTTCTTATTTTATATTTAACTATTTTTTGTATCAATGATTAGTGTGAAGTCCTTAATTACTTCAAATATAAAAAATTAAAGGAAGCTAATATTGAAAATTAGCCATTTAAGAGAGCATCAATGAGAATAAAACCTATATTTTATTAAAAAGTACTTAATAATACACTGATATACTGAGTAGTTTTATCCAACTCATTATAGCCATTTTTGAGAAAATCATAAAAATTTGTTTAAGCGATTATATAAAGTACCACTTCCAGTTTTCCGAATTTGACGAAAATATTGTTGTAACATCCAAGGATTTTTAAAACCTCAAATACGCAATTTGAGTTTCGTATGGCTTTTTCGTTTTTGAGCTACGCTGTTCCCATGCATATACCGACACACACACACCGTTTTGCAGGACTTGATTATTTGGACTCAAAGGATCTCAAAACGTGTATTTCCGATGAAAATTCAGATTCAAAAATTTTCACGATCCGAATACTTACCCTTACTATATATTACATATATATCTAAGTGAAAGTAAAAATTAAATCTGATTTATTAACTTTTACTTATGTTTAGAAATTGGTAGGTGTTAGCTAAAAACTTATCTTTGTGAGATGTTCTATTATCAGAATACACATATGTCATTTTTTCTTGTGTGTTCTCCAGAATCAAAACGACAAGAAAAGAATGCAAAAAGGTAATTTGTAAAATAATACTCTACACTATTAAGAGGAAATAACAAAAATAGTTTATTGTTTTACTTTATTAAACATTTTTATAAAGTATTTATAAATTCACAATTATTAATTTTAAAAACAGAAATAAATTTACATAGTCATTATATAATATTGGAATTTACAGGAAACAATTACCTATTAAACATATTATACAATGTTCCGAAGTTTAGTACAATTTTGTATATATATATATTTTTATTTTTTTTACCAAATTTACCAAAGGAACTTTTTAAATGCTAATTGAAAAGGCTTGATAATATCTAACAAGAATAATATTACAAAATAATTCCGACATATATAACAATTTATTAATTTAAAAATTGGTAGGCAAGAATTTTCTTTTTTAAAATCACTTAAAACATTAACAGTTTTGGAATTCTAATAATAAAAAAACAATAAAAGTTATTGAATATATCACAGTCGTATTGTCTTATTTATAAAATTTTTAAAGATAATTTCACATATCAAGTAGAATAATAAAAGGGTTTAAGAAAGACAAAATAGTTTTTGTATTCGCCTCGTATATATGAAATTATCCTTCTTATATAAACTATATAGATATTTACAAATTCTTATAGTTACATCAAAGTAAGTACACTGTCTATATCAATCATAAAATTGCTTACTATGTAAGCCCACCTTTTTTTTCTTTTAATTTATTTTTTTTTTGTTTTATTCACATACATAATAGGGACACCACTATTACTAATATACAAAAATAATAAGCCACCCGAAAAAATGGCACAAATTTGTTATTATACACAACAATATTTGTAATAAATTATTACAAATAAAATACACGAGTTTCTTATAAAACATAACATACATATATTTTTTTTTTAAATGGCATGAAGACTACACATCCAATCTTTCCATAATACAGCATTGATAGAGAGGCTTCGACTTACAACACCTGAATATGGCCAAAAATACATATACATAAAAATACATATGTACAAAAAGTGTAATCGTTGTTTGACGTGTTGTGCCAATAACACAAAAAATTAAGCTCACGATACAATATAATAAATACTAATATCCCTAAATATTTTGCACTTTCCAGTTTATACTCACTCTTAATGATGAGTCAACATGGCCTTTCTTACATATATATTTTTTTTTAAACTATTTACATTTTCTTAGGATTTCTCCAACACTTTGTACTTTTTACATAGTACTAATGATATTTTAAAAGTTCATAATTTCATCATACGGTGGTTTCATTCCTTCGAAGCGGTTGAAGTTCTCTCTGCAAGCGGTCAAAGTCGTTGTAATACTCGTGATCTGATTCTTCTTCAGAAGACTTCTGGTGCGTGAGAGGTGGGGGAGGTGGAGGGATACCGAGAGTCTGACCTATGCATAAATGGTACTCTGGGTTGTCAACCATCGATGTGCCAGCGGGAATGAAGTCTGGGTAAGTGTTACTCAAGCCATTAGCGTCTCCTTGTTCTGAAAAATAACAAAAATAATGTATTAAATTAAAACTTTTATTATATTCCATGCTTTAGATGTTTTATAATGTAAATATAAAAATGAATAATTAACTCTTTATTTATATAGAGAATATGATTTTATTTACAGGTTCGAACTACATCGGTATCTAATTATCATTTTCAAGAGAAATGGTTTTAATTCAAGTTATTTTTCACCAAAAGTAGAGTGTGGCACTTAAGTGAGTATGTAACTGTTCTCCTATTCTCAATGACTCAGAGGTGAGTCTGGCTGTGCCATATAATTATGTATTCTGTTTTAGTCCGTAGTACACACACCTTTTTATCAAATTATTAACATCCGCCTGAAACTTCGTAAATAGCTTCATCTCATCCTAACCTACAAATATTTTATCCACGAAAATTCGGGCATTTTTCATCTCGAGATCAGCAAACATTGTTCATTTAATGAGATACTAAAAAATCATAAATACCCATTGGCTTTTCACTTTAATTGCCCCTTAAAGTGCCCTTCAAAAATATTGAGCCGTTTGGCGTGAGCTAGACACCCAAAATATCAAAATAACAGGCCATGGCCCTTTTTTTGTGATCTGTTTGTGATCAAATTATATATATATATATATATATATATGTTATTTTTTATAAAAAAAACTCTTGTATTTTATTTGTAATAGTCTATTACATATAAAATACATATTGATTATTATTACCCTGTTCGCTTGCTGAAGTTGAGCAACCATAATCCATGAATTTAGACCGATCTAATGACTATGGAGCTATGGGGAAACATGGTCAGCTATGGATATTGGTCTGCCATTGACAGATCATGGTTTATAACACGTGATGTAGGAAGATCCCCTCCATGCTATCTTTGCTCTCGCAAACAATATAGGTTCATACGAGGATCACATTGTGCACCTAAAGATCTACATTGTATCTATCTATATAGCACCAACCGAAAAATAATATATATTTCTAATATTAAATGATAATATTTTGCACACTTACTGTTGGCTTGAGCTGCTGAATGTGTGTCGCCAATGAGATCCATGTACGCTGTTGTGGCTTGGCTCTGGTGGGGTGATGGCATCAAGTAGTCGTCTTCATCCAATGGCAGCTCCAGCTTCAAGTTTCCGATCTGGGCCTCCCGTCTGCTGGCGATGGTAGGGATACCATCTCTTTCGTCTACGACTATCTCTTCTGCAATGACAATGGCAATAGTTTAAGATAATTATTAAATCATATTATGATAGAATAATCATATTTTTGTGTAGGTAATTAAGATTAAGTCAAATTTACTAATTTATTTTTTTAATTTCTTTTTAATTAAAACTTTATGTTGCTCCATGAAGTGCTTTTAATTTGCTTTGCACCAAAATAATGGAACTTTGATTTTGTAAATTAAGAACAAAAAAGTTTAAAGTTTGATTTAACGAATCAATTATGCATTATGATATAGGAACAATTATTATATAGTATAGTATATAAAATCAAATTAATCCTATAGTCCAACTTTTGTTTTCACTACGCTATGTTTTCGGGATCTGAAGAGATACGCATATTATCCAGTATTACACCGAGTTGAAGTGACTCTACCCGTCCTATCCCTGTCAGTACTTCCTTGCTTTTGTGCAAAAAAAACAAAACAAGTTATCAGATCTCGACAACCCTCCTATATTCTAGAGAGCCTATAATATAAATCCTACATTCAATCTTGTCTCATTAGATTCTGTATGTCTGATCTCTATCCTCCTCATCGAATTGCTGCTTTTGAAAAATCTTTTTCAATTCAAGCAGTCTCTTTCTGGAATTATATCCCTCCCGATACTCAACATGCAAAATTAGTCTCCTTTTTAAGCACCTATTCCACTCCCAATCCACTTGATCATGAAATGTATGTAAGAGAATAAATCATAAGACGCTCTAAGTAATCCCAGATACTATTTAATCTTTCTCTGTTTATTATATATTTATTTATGAATATTTTTTTTATTTCTTTTTATTACCTGTGTTTTTACTTTACATGATCATTATTTTATAAATATTTAATTTAAGTTATGGACACACTAATATGTTTATTTCTATTCTGCATTTATAATTCGTTCTAAAGGGACACTAGCCCCAGAATAATAAAGATATTTTCGTTTTATTATTTATATATAAACCATGTTGTTTTATAAAAATTATGGCGTAACAGTTATAATAAACTTAAATATACATACATATATATAATATCAATAGGAGTAAGCTCAGTGAAAGCATAAAGCATAAAGCATACCTCTAGGTGCCAACGGGTCTGAACAGTATCGCCGTGGGTGGCCGAGTTCTCCCCAGCCGGGCGGCTGTACTGATGATGGTACTGGCGAGTCTGTACCGAGCGGGGGAGATGGTGATCCAGCAATGGTTTGCCGACTCTTAGGTTGCAAATATTCATCGGTATCATTTTCATTTTCGCCGATCTCAACAGAAGTCTGCTCTTTTTCTTCTTGTCCACCACATTCCTGTAACATAAAAAAAAAAAATTAGATAAATTGTGCAAATAATAATGAAATCATGACATAATTTTTAAAAGAATAATCCGTTCTGTATAAAATAATGTTATAGTAAAAGTCTCTTCTCTGCCTCTTAGCAGATATCAAACGAAAGGAAATTTCATGGAGAATTGATGAATGCGGGTCATGAAGATTCGGTTTAGTTTCCAATGAGTTTTCAAAATTAAAACATTTCTATTTATTATATATATTTGATGAACTAATAATCTGCTATTAAGTTAAATGGAGGAGAATAATTTTAAGATACCTGGAGCACTTTGGATAATATCGAAAGAAACATTTTGATAATTTTAATAAATAAAAAAAATGTTATATTACCAAAGTTAGACACGACACATTTTCTTGAAAAGATTTTTATTTGTGTACTATTTTTACTTTCCTACCTATACTAGGTAAGGAAAGTATTGCAATCAGATCAAATTTCTGATATGCGGTTTTCGACGGATCTATACGTTTCAGAGCACCCTGAGTCCGAAAAACACATTGTTAGCCATTGGTCTGTCTGTCTGTGCCAAGATTTTCTCGGGAACTACTGAACCGATTTTGTTGCTTCTTTTTTTATTTTGTAGGGTTTTGACTAATGATGCCTATGACAGAAATTCGGTGCTCCATGCGCAATAGCTTGCGCGCAATAAATGAAAAACATGTTTTTCTATAGACTGTAGCGCAAAAACAGCTCTAACGATTTTGATGAAACTTTCCTATGATGTTCTAATAATTTTCCTTTCAATTTTCATATATGGACTAAATTCTCGAGAAAATACAGGAAAAAATGCTATATATAAAAGAAAAAAGTTATGAGGCCTAACTCCCTAAGTATATATTATACGGTAAAATTCATAATAAAACTTTTGAAAAGTAATGAAATTCCCTACAAAACTAAATAAAAATCGTTCATTTTGGACAACTAATAACGAAGTTATAGCTATTTAATTTCCAATGTAAGATTACGGGTTCATATCCTGGTGTCAGAAAGGGGTGAATGAGAGAAAAAAGATAACTAAGTTAAAGTAAGAAAATCTATTGCCCGCATCACACAAGCTTCACTATTTCCGCTACTTTTAACAGAAATTATTGTTTGACAATACTAAGCTACGGCATAAAGGTTTTGATCAGCAATATTAGTGAGTATTGAAATTTTTACACTGATCTACCTTAAGCCGGTTTACATTGCTTTAGTTTATCAAATAAATCGTACTCGAATCTTTTCTTTGATCAATTATCAGGAAAATAAATCTAATTCAATTTTTTTTTGTTTCTTCATCAATATACGTAAAGGTATAAAAACTTTTCTGAAATAGGTAGGAAAGTAGTGTGAGAGGACACACCAGATGTTTTTCTTTTCAGATGTGTTACACATTTCATTAAATTAATTAGTGTGACAAAATCAGTGAAAAAAAGAAAACGAGTTGAAATAAAAAGAAAAATAACTGATTTTGTGAAAAACTGACAAGATCGTTAATAGAAATATTTATAATAATTAGATTGAATTGGCACATAAATGTTATCTTCCTGAATTAATATGTGCATAACCTTTCTTAGTTATGTTATGTGTTTGATTTTATTTCATACCCTCCGTATTAAGCGATGATCTCTCAGTCCCGACAAGGGTAGATAACGTTAATCTACTGAATGAACAATCATGTTTCGCTGATATCACTTATAGATTGAATACATTAGGGAGTAGGATACAGATCTAATGTTAGAGTTCTCGCTAGGGTATGCTAGTAATTATTATTTTATTATTTATCATAATTAATCAAACTTAAACAAAATATTCAACAGAAATGGAAAAATAAAAATAAATTACCTGAGATGAATAAGAGGGTAGCCTCATGAGCTTGTCGCCTTGGATGACCAAGTAGCGACCAGGATCACGGGCCATCTTGGAGAATTCATCGGTCAACTCCTTAAACGATGGTCTGCTCTCAGCATCCAACATCCAACACTTGATCATCAACATGTAGACATCTATCGTGCAGATGTTCGGCTGAGGCAATCTCTCTCCTTTTTCCAATAATTCCGGAACCTCTCTTGCAGGGACACTTTCGTAAGGGCGTCCACCGTAAGTCAACAACTCCCAGATCGTCACACCTGATAAACAAAATAAGCGTTAGTTTAATTTAGACCTTTTATCAATAATAACACAATTCGAAACTATTAATAATAACACATCTTGTCAAGTCAGGTCATTTAAGCTTCCTCACCATTTCTAATAATTGATTGAATATTAGATAGACTATAATTCAAAGCCTATGATACATTGGAAAATCAATAATTTAATAAGATTGTATAAGAATAAATACAATAAATGGAATGAGCCATTTTTTAAACGTACAGTTGTCAAGGAAACACATTTGTGCCTGCTTAAGCAAAAGTAGTTCCCTGATTTAAAAGTTTCTCTAAAGTGAAGCCCACTGATATATAGATCTTTACAAATATTCATACCCTCATTGAAATGTGTCTCCCTCAAAAATTTAAACACCATAAAAATGTAGCCTGTTGCACAATTTGCACCATGAAATTCCCTCAGCATTCTACCCAAGACATAGATTTTACTACATACACAATGCTTAATTTGTTTTTTGATTTCATATATTGTAATATGAAATTTAAAATTTTTTATCGAAAGGACTTTTTTTTTAACTCTCCACATGATCAAAAAACTAACATATCTTCAGTAATGATGAAGCAGTAAAAATCTATAAGGAATGACTTAATTAATGACTAAATATACTTACCGAAAGCCCAAACATCACTTTTGTGAGTAAAAGTCCTAAGCTGAATGCATTCTGGAGCAAGCCATTTAATAGGCATTTTTCCTCCTGCAGCTTTGTACTGATCTTCGTTAATGTCGAGCAGCTTGGCAAGACCAAAATCGGTGATTTTCACACAACTTGGAGTCTGGACCAAAACATTTCTAGCTGCCAAGTCTCGGTGCACCAATCTCTTTTCTTCCAGATAACCCATACCTGAATAAAAATATACAATGATAATTCACAACTATATTTAAAATAATAATTACTTTTTATTTAACTTCCTTATTTATTAAATGTAAGGGAAAGTATTGTTTTAATAATAATAATAATAATTCTTCTTTATGAATCAATAAATCAAGGTTAATCCAATTGAACAAATATTACTTACCCCTGGCTATCTGATGACACCAGTTGAGGAGTGGTTTCGACCCTATCCTGTCTTTGTGGTTCCTGACATAGTCCAGGAGACAGCCGAGCGGCATGAGTTGTGTCACGAGCATCATCTCGTGAGTCATACAAACGCCCAACAGCTGAAGCAGGTTCTGATGTTCGACGCTTGCCATGATGTACGCCTCGTCCAGAAACTCTTTGCTCGTGTTAGCTCCTGTCCGCTCACGAAGAACTTTGATGGCTACTGGGATCTTGACACTTTCTCCTTCAGGAACCCATACACCCTATAAAGAAAATAATTTAAATTTATACAACTTAGTTATTATAAATGGAATAATTAAATGTTCAATAATTCATATAATAATAATTCATTGACTATTAGTTCTGCTTTTAACAATCTTGATGCTTGTAGAATAATACAAAAAACAAAATAAAAACATACATAAGTTGATTTTATATAAAGTTATAAATAATATAATTTATTTCTAAAATAAATTAATTTCACCTAAATCAACGAAAGAGGATACATTTCTTAAGAAAGTGACTTTTTTGTAAAAATTAATATCTAGTTCATGTCTACGGACAATTAATCTGTAGTATGATCGTGACTATTTAAAAGCAATTATGAGAAACAAATGTGGATCCGAGATAGTAAAAAATTTATCATATGTGACATGGTACTAAAGATTAAAAATACAAATAACTTGACTATATTACGAGAAATTCTTGTTTTTTATTTAGTAGTGATTTCGCCTATGTTAACTGATAATTAATTATTTGTAATGCTTATTTTTAAATAACAATTTAATAAGATAATAAGAATAGTTGGGGTGCTCAGTCAAAAATTTTTTGACTGAGCACTCCAACTATTCTTCTCTTCATTATCCACGACAGTCAACCAATTACCAATTATAATAATATAATGATTTTATCTTTCGCAAATCATAAAAATAGTTTGAAAAGTCTAGAAAGTACAGAAAAAGAATCATGAAGATTCTAAAAAATTTAGAACATTCACAAGTCATAATCCATGACTTCATCAATATGTTTAATAGATCTCTAGGATTAATTTTTACAAAGAATGATTTTTAAGCGTTGGTCTATGGAAAGTTATCAGTACTATCTTGGTGTAAAGGTTATGTAGTTTACAAATAATAATGATTTTTTTCAGTGTCTTTGGAAAACTATGAATTATTTTATTTATATTGTGAAGTGTTTTTCTGTCAGTAACTGGAATTAAGAAACAGTTATATTTTAACTGCTTAAACCACTAAACCACTGGTAAGAATTACAATTTAAAATTCAAAAAATGTAGTATAATACTTGCCTTGTATACAGTTCCAAAGGCTCCATATCCAAGAACACCTCCTCTCCTCATTTCAGCTTCTTTGATGATACGAAGTTTTGCGAGGTTAGGCTTGACGTTTGTTGGATGGAGAGGTTCTAAACCCTGTAGCATCATCGACATCTTCGTGGCATTCTTTTCTTTGTTTCGCAGCCTGCACTGGTACACCAGGATGATGAGGAAACCGAACAGTATCAGAGCTCCAGCGATTACGCTCATGAAAACAATCGGCATTCTCTCACTCTCAGCTCTGTAATAAGAAGCAAATCAAACTTATTACATTCTACATTAATAACATAACTAACCAGAATTTTTACTCGAAAATATAAAAATCCTATTTCGTTATAAAATAATTCAACTTACATTCTTGGTTCTGGTTCCACCGAGCAGTACGGTTCTCCGTTCTCAGGGAACACTCTGTGATTCCTATCAGGTGGGCATGTTTCGGTACAGTTGAATAATGTCGTATTGTCAGCGAGGAGTTCACTCTACAACAGAAATTTATAAAAATTAAATTAATACATAACCATGATGAAAAAAAAAATAAAACAAACTTGTCAATGGTTAATATGAACAAATGCTATCTTGATCTCTTTAAACAATATGTTGATAAGGATATATAACATAACATTTATTTCCCCAGACTTCATGAGAAGTAATAACCTCTTAGGAGAACCTCAAAATCAATTAGTCAAGATAAGCCAACCAAACTTCATCCAAAACACACCAAGTTGGTAAGAAAAATTTGAAAAAAAATTTCATTAATTGAATTGGAATAACTATGAACAGCAATAAAGTATATCAAAATAAAACAATTTTTTTTATATAGGAACATTTTTCATATATAACTTAAAGGAGAAGCATTCCTCTTAATACAAGTGATTTCTTGCAGAGACTCTGTGTTGGAAGGAAGGAGATGCAAACCATGACAGAAAATATTATTTTAGACTCGTTAGGAATCCTCCATCATCAGATATATTGATCTTGGCCTTCGCTTATTTGATTCTGTAAACTGTTCTTGGCATATTTGATATGTATTCCAGTGGTCTCACCTAACTCTCTTTAATTTTGTTTTTTTAATATTATCTGTTGATTGTAAACATGTGAAGACGAGTATGCTGTGTGATTTAGCAACTCAACTCAGTTGAGCAGCAGTGCAACGTTATTTTATTTATTTCTAGTATTAAAATTTGTCATATAGCAAAATATGTCTAATTAATATGTTTGTATTGCAAAGATCGAGTAAGATTTTAACATTAAAATAATCAATAATAAAGAAAAATTTACTTCCCAAGGTGAAGAACAAACTCTCGTAAACACCTCTTCTATGGGAACCTCGGGTAATAATGAAAATTTTATAATAAGCGTAGAATGTAACAGTAGAAAACAAAAGCAGTTGAGTAACCTACTCCTTATTCCAACATGCCCGATACATTTTCTTCCACTACTTTAAATTATCGTATATTAATAGTTGAAAATAAAAATACTAACAGTGAAAATTTTAAAGTTTCGACAGGCGATGCAATGGCTGTTGGTAGGTCCCGTGCAACCACGACACTCTGGAGAACATGGAACACACTGCTGGGAAGATTCGTCTGCGTAGTGGTCTTGTGGACATTCATCCTCGCACTGTTCTCCTCGTTTATAATTCGTACACTCTTGGCAGACCTATTTAAAAAAAAAAAAAATTATAATGTGTGCTTAAGACCATATGATAGAAGTGAAAACATCAATACGGGATTAATAATATGAAATATAAATATTCATTTGTGTTCTATATTCGGAAAGTAATAACATTTACAATATATACAAATTCTCTGGTTAACTTTGCTCCGACTGATACAAAGTCAGGATCATAATCTAAAATGAAACAATAGATTTATGATAACTGAAATATGTGATGATCGAATATTTAATAAGAGATTATTTAGTATGAAATTTGTTATGATTTGGTTTTTAATGCTATATTTTTCCCTTTATTGCCTCTCTGATGGGACGTCACATCAAGATAAAATTTTGAATAATAGCCCATTACAGAAAGGATGAAATACTGAACAGTCCTCTCATGAACTAAATGCACGTCCGATTTTTAGTTTATGAGATATTTTAATCCATAACTGACTTTACCCGAGCGTTACACATCGGAAATCTGACAGCTCAATCTAATTCACGGAAGTTCAAAACGCGCCAATTTTTTTTTAATTAAAGAAGTCTTTAATTAAAAAAAAATTGTTTTAAAAAACAAATTCATTCATTGAGAAAAATATAGCTTTATAACTATAAGTAAGGATTGGTACCTGAACGTGGAATCCATATCCTGTACACTTGCGACACCTCGGATGGCACTTCCGGCATATTGTCTTTCCTGCTAATGGTTTCAAGGCTCCCTGTTCTTGCGGCTGGACGTACTCATTATAGTAACCATCTGGACACGACTCGTTCTTTTGCAAGCACCTCTCCTGCAAAGAAAATAACAATATAAGTAAAATTATAATCTACAATAATTTCAAGCATTAAAATAGATGAATATTTATAAAATAAAATAACACTCACAACAATAGTCACTTCTCCATTAATGATAGCCTTTTCACAGGAATGGCATCCAGTAGCACCGATGGTGTTCTGCGGGCCACTGCAACCATATACGCAATTAGAATGACATGGTTTACATTCTCCGTCCGCATTATACTTCGAAGCTGGACATTCGGACACGCAGAACGGCCCATCCCGAACGTTTTTGCATCGTGTGCAATTTCCTGGCCCAGGACCTAGACAAGTCGACTCGCATTCTTCATGACACGGCATGCAGATCTTTTGGTTAGATTTGTACATGCTGAAAAAAAAAATAATATAAATTTTCATAAAAGTACAAACATCGAATAACAAGAATGGAGTTCTTATGAATTAAATAGTTAATAAGATTTTTAAATATTGGAAAAGAAACTCTGTAATGTATATCAATAGAAAAAGCTTTTGGAATTCAAGTTAGATCCACTAGAAAAATTTAAACACTTGTGATGTGACAAAATAATAAAAGTACATTTAAAAGGTTTTAAATCTTCGGAAAATATTGGTAAATCCTTTAAATGAAATAAAATTGATAATTTAGTATTGAAAAGTAATACTCTAGAAAATTGTCTTTGATAATTTCAAAGTACTTTACTTTTAAAGTCTTTTTGATACTTTATATTCAAGTTCCTTGACCAAAGCTTTGTCTTAAATAGTTAAAGATAAGTAGTTTGGTTTCCAACCACCAGGGGAAATCATCACAGACTTAATAAGCCCTTTTACATTGTCAATTTTCTAGAACAATGCCAGGATCGTTGTTAACATATTTAGCTAGGTAAGTAACGTTACCTTGCAGCTTTATTTCAAGTGTTGTTTGTTATTTGTGTTAATAAACTTAAGACTGAATTACCATTTCCATTAATTGAACTCCATGCATAGGGTTTTCCATAAAAAATGGGAAATATTTAAAGAAGTGATAATAAACCACAAAGGCAAAAAAAAAAAAAAAAAATTATATAAGCAATGTAATGTTGATCAGAAATAATCATTCCTTTATCAATTTTCAAACTTGGTCATGTATCCACCCCAATATTTGTACTAGAAAAAGAATATAATAATGCGGAGTCACAGTGACAATAACACAATAGAAAAATAAGTCCTATTAAATGTAATTATACGAACAATAATACTTTTAGATATAATTTTTTAATATTTTTTCTCATAAAACATGGTTAAATTTTAACATTTTTTTTTTTTGGGAGGGGGAAGAGCTTCTGCTCTAAAGCCTTCCCCGTAGACCCGCCTGTGCCTCTACGGAATCAGAATATTGTTCACTTAATGTAACTATTTTCCATGTATTAAAGGGTTTTGATAAAATTACTGTGTTTCGGTACGGATCGAAATTTACAAAACGTACTTAAAAGTTTAGCTCCATTAAAACAATGTAACTAATGAATTTTTAAGAAATATAGGAGATGTTGTATGTTTATTATATAGGTCCGAAAACTTAGGAGAGGTCGACATTTCTTGAAAAAGTCAGCTTTGATCAACAAAATATAGATTAATTAAGATTCTCATGTTTTTTTTCAAAACTCATATTCATCAAACACCTTTTACACAGGGGTACACAGCGTGTTTTGAAGAATACCATGTTTCCTGAACACAATAAGCTCTGCTATATTTTGGTAAAAAAATTTTAAAATGTTGGATCTTTTTTTTTATAGTTTTTCGTATAAAGTAAGTTGATCAAAGAAATTAAACTGTTTTAAAGGGTCTTTATAAATACAGTGTTTGACTATATGTACAGATAATATTTATCAAACTAATGTTATCCTTACCCAGCGACGGCGTCGCAATCTTGAAGACAAGTGTTGCCCAATCTGTAATTGTTGCAAGAGAGACATTGATCTGGCCCTGGGCCCCAGCAGCCTTCGGAGGTACACTGAGGATCGCACACCATTCCTTCTTTGACTGGAAAATAGGTTTAAAACATTTTTTTTTAAATAATTATTTGATAAAATAATGAATCAATCAATTAAAAGGAATTTCATAAGAAACATACTGCACTGGTCTTTCGGCTTATTGTTCTGTAATAAAGTATTGTGTTCAGCAGTCCAGGATTTCTTCACCTTTGACCAGTCGATCCCTTCGGCGAAACAGAGATCTTTGTTCTCGAGGATCGCTATACTGCCTGAGTGGATTTTCTTCAGTGAGCGGAGACCGAGTGATTTAAGCGAAGTCTTCACGATGTATAGAGAGGAGAAATATTCTGTCACTTTCCTTCCACCGATTACTTCTAAGTTCCTAGATAACAGAACGATTTATTTTTTTACTAATCATTCATTCACAAAATAAATACATATTTATCAAAATAAATTTAATTACCTAAATATAAATTTAATTGTTAATTTCAAAATAATGACGGAATAAGTAAACGTAATAACTTTTGAGGGAGGAAGTGTTAAATCTATTTAAAAGGATTATTGAAAATAATATTTAAAAACTAATAAGCTGTATTTTTTGGATAATAATCCATTTTTGATTTTTTACGCTGGTAAGATAGATGCTGAGATTTCGTATAGAATATCTAAGGCGAATCAAGTATATCACCAGATTGCTAGCAGTATCCTCAGCTGCCGTGAAGTGGATAAAATACCAAGATGCACGTCTATAAGTCTGTATACCTTCCTATTCTCATCTACACCGGAAAAAGTTGGACAAACATTATAGTCGCATAACAGCAACGGAAATGCGATTCCTACATAGATCGGTGGGCAAAACTAGGAGGGATCGCATTAGAAATGAAACTATCAGAGAACAGCTGGAAGTGCCTGAACACAAAACTACCTTGGAGAACAGGCAATTAAGGTGGTTTGGACATGTCTGCAATGACGAGGACATGGACCCTATAAAAATATTAGAGGCTCGACCCACAGGGAAGAGGCCACGAGGGCGTCCCAGAGTCTCATATCAGAAGTTCATGGTAGAAGAGGCAAATCCTTCAACCAAATGAAGCGGTTAAGCAGAGACCGGGAAGGGTGGCTGCGTTGGATAGAGGCTCCTCAACACTAAAAGTGGCATTGTGAGGAGGACAAAGAAGAAGAAGAAGATTTTTGGTTTACAAAGAACTTGTATCACTTTTCAAATTATTATAATAATATAGCGCTGGTTTTGATAAAGTATTTACAGATTTATGGCATATCAAAAATAGATCGATATTAATACAATTAAACTTATTATGATAAAATATTTTTAGAATTTCATTAGGTATTGTTAAAAAATTATTTTTTGAGCGAAAAAAAAAATTTCTTTTTTTAATATTTTGATAGTGATATTCAAATTAATCTCACTAAAATGGAATATCAATTTCTCTTTTTATGAACTCTATATCGTTTTTATTAATAAGAATCACATTTAATTGAATAAGGGTTTATGAAGTCTTTACCCTACTATATATTTCTTAAAGATAAAATCCATAAATTATTACAAAAAAAAAATTTAGTTACCTGAAATAAGACAAGTTTGTAAAATTTGGATGTGAGCCTTGAATATTGACATATTCAGTGACTTCTTTGAGGGTGCTGAAGATTTCTAATTTGTCTGGATGCATAGCTGGAAACCATTCACCGTAAGAGTAATTGGGGAAAACCTGCTGGAAGCCGCTAAAAGTATGGTCGAGAATCGTCAAGGATCCTTCGATGATGGTACAATCTTTGAAGGAAGCAATGTTGCCAGAATGGATTGAAGTAGTCCCGGGGCAAGTTTTCGGACACGGTCCATCACAAGGAACACATTCACCATTCACAGCCTGCGAAAAAACAAAGCATTTAAAAAATATATTCATAAAGATTTAGAATTCTATATATATTTTATTAAACTGAAAAAAATAAATCAAATTGAACAGATCTTCGTGATACTTACTAATTCCACGAAGCTTGTACAGAAACAAACATCATAAGAATATAATAAAAACATTAATATCATAATATACCTTTGGTTATTCATTAAAGTATATTACCTTTTTCTTTGGCGGACAGCTCCGTACGCAGGCACCGTTATCTTTCAGCAGGTGTTCCGGACAGTTCTTTACGCATGTAGCACCGTAAGCGTATTTTCCATTTGGATTCACTTCCCATGAATATGATATCGAGTTATATCTTTGCATAGGAGGACATTCTTGCGTGCAGACACCTTCATCGTAAAAGTTACGACAAGCCTGAGAACAGCAATAGATACAATATATATGTCAATTATCTTTAAAATGTTGCAGGTATTGTTAACCTTAGATCTAATAGTATGAGTTGTAGGGTATGAGTTAAAATATCAAATTACACAAAAATAAGAAGTCTTATTTTGTATGTACAGATTTTATGACCTAAGTTTGAGGGCTTCAACAAGGCTATTAATACCAGAGATTTTAAAAGAAGCAATCTGATTTAATAAAGTATGTTTTGTTGAGAAAACCTGGCAATTGTAGTCCTAATGAAGTCTTTGAATTTAGGCCAAAGATTGCATTTGATACGATAATTAATAAGGATAAATTATGTAGATTTATATGAAGATTATATATTTAGATTATTGAAGGAAGCTAGTCGACCGTTCGAAGCTGATCATGGGTGATAAATATTCAGGACGGTCATTATAAAAATTTTTTTTTAATTGTGCCAACGTTTCAACCCAAACATATGGGTCATCATCAGAGGTGGTTCGAGCACTGAAGGCTTTCAAGTACTGACTATTTAGATTATTATTTGAAGAGTTCAAACTTTAAGATATTAATTAATTTTACCATTTCAAACATTGCAAGTCTGACCAACACTTCAAGACAACATTAATGCTGACTACAAACAGATAGGCAATATATTATCGGTCTCAATACAGTCTCCTTGAGACTGTCAAATTCCATATTTTTAGTATTGACAAAAAAAGTTCATAGTTTTTATCATATTAGGATTTTTTTTAAAATTATATAATAGCAAGTGATATACAGTATAAAATAAAAAATAAATAGAATTTAAACCAAGTTATAAATATCTAACAATAACAAATAAATATCACCTTTAATTTATAAAGTATATTTATTTTTAAAAATACTAACTATAATCAATGTTATAGATAAATGAACAAACGAAACTCACCAAACAATCGCTCTGTTTTGGACCCGTGCAGCCACCGGCGCAGAACAGGTGACAACAATCCCTTGGTTCTGGTCCGAAGCAGCGACCCTGGTAACATTGCGGAGAGCAATTGATTTTAGAGAAGTTTTGACAATTTTGCGGACCTTCTCCCCAGCAACCTGCCTTACAGGACTTGTCGCAAGGAGGGCACTCTCGCTCAGGCTGGGTGAAGTTGTAAACGTATACGTAGCTTGAGTTCGGGCCGGTAATGATCTCGTCCCAGTTTATCGATTTTACATGGCATAAGTTGTAATTATTAAACATGCCAACGCTACCGGCCAGGATATCTGAAAACATAAAAATAGATTTTAGAACATAAATATTTATAGACATTGAAAATAAACAAAAAAATTAGTACAATGGCAGTATAAATCATTTTTAAAATATATAATACTAGTTGGCCCGTTCGAAAAGTTCGTAGCAAATTTCGTTTAGTGAAGAAATAGCAAAACGATATGGAATTAAGTAGTTCCTATGTATTATGTAAGGAAGGAATTAATATTTTTTCCTTAGTCGATTACAATATTCCATTAAACATTATAGACCAAAATGTCTATACAAAATTCTTTGATAGGACCTATTTTTAAACACTGACTGGAAAGATAATAAAATTAATAAAGACAAAATAATGCTCCGATCATAGGATATTCTAAATTATTAAAAAAAAATAAAACGCAAGAACAAACAATGTCTTTAAGAAATAATAAAGTTTATAAAAGCCAGGAAAAAAAATGTAGTAGACTATTCTACTCCTAAATGCAATATCTTTAAACAGGAAGACATTATTAAGTATACTAAAACTTTGTTAATAATTGTTCAGATTTTCTGATTTTTTTTTTGTTTTGTAGGTAATTTACTAATCGTTCTAATTATGATGGGTACAATCCAGAAAAAAATTAATACTTTTTGAGTTATTCGCAAATAAAGTTTCTTTTCCTCCATAACTTTTTTTTCCAGAAATTTTGGGGAAATGGTACTATTTTTCGCATGTGAAGGAGAAGAATATCTTCAAAATGAGTGGTCAATCATTGGATTTCATGAAGAATTGATGAAGTTATGGCGTACCAACAAAAAAACACCTTTTAGAAATAAAGTTGAATATCGACAGTCACATTCCAAAGCAAAGTATACACGTATAAAAACAAAATATAAAAATATTAAAGAGATTAAAAAAAAACTACATATTTATTAAGGTTAAATAACATAAAACAGTCCCTTATTAATTTTTTTAATGAAGGAACTCTCAGTTTCCAGCACCATATTCATCCCTTCAATCCTCATTCTTTCAGTTGAAGTTTAAAATTTGAACTATGTTTTTCGTCTAGTTTACATTATTCTTAACATAATGGTAACTGTGACATCTGTTTTCTGGATACTATCATATTTACTATATGATACTCAGTTATTTATTTATTTTAGTATAGTAATAGTTATTATTTTATTAAGAACTATTTGTATTAACTACATAAGCTCGTCATTATAAGAGACATAAAATAATAATTTAAAAAGAGACTTTCATATGGTATACAATCTGAATAATTAGTTATATTTAAACAGCCTAATACCATCTAGTAAATTGGTATTTTTAATTTTATAAACTAGACTTTTTATTAATTTTATTTATAACAAGGAAATATTGTTTATATAACTATCATGGTTTATATTTCTAATATTCATGAGGCTAAGATTGAATTGAAAATCTCTTATAATTTTTGGTGTTTTCTTCCTTGTCCAATAAAACTGTTCTTAAAGGTTTTGCAGTGTGGCTATCGATATAGGAAAAATAAAAAAAATTCAATTCAATTTTATTACTAAAATACTTTATGTTGAAGACACTAGAGTTAATCTGTTAGATAAATAAACTTTTAGTAAATAAAACAAAAATAATATCAATGCATCAAATTGAAATATATGTTTTTTTTATTCTTATGGACATTACTTACTTAATGTTACTTAATGAAGAAAACGTTACTTAAACAATATCCTTATTTTATAAACATAACAATAAACATAAAAAAATTATGTTTGTTAGATTTCTTATCAGTGTTATCACTAAAACATGAGAAATAAATAATTACACATCAACAGCTTCTTATCAGATGAGATTAGCTTGACTAAATATTTACCAATGATTCAGAACTCGTTTGTTATATTTATATTGAACACGAATAAAATAATTTACGATAAATTAAATGATTCTTTAGTTTCGTAGTTGGATAAAAAGTTTTTTTATTTTTTAAGTTAATAATATACAACAGTTTAAAAAAAAAGATTAAAGCATATTTTAAAATCAGCATAAAAATGAAGGCACATTTTTTCATGCTATGTACATATTAAAAGACAAACATGTTTATAATATAAAATTAAAGAATAATACCTCGGAGTGCAGGCATTTCGAGGGTGTGCATTTTCGATAGGGTGACAAGAAGTGCGAACTCTTGGTCGTAAACATTTAACTTGAAGAGGGTACGTCCTCTGATGATCTGCAGTCGCGGCAAGACGATTCTCTTGACATCTACATGTGATATCAGAACATGGCCTGTCACCTCTCTGAAAGAAAGAGAAATTACATTAATTAAATTGAACTTAGAAATTTACTAGTCTATATTTTGTAATTTGAATGAAAACTTAATAACATCACTTAAATATTGGGTCATAAAAGAATATATTTAATTGTGTACTTGTAAGGGGAAAAACTCGCATAAATTTGAGTTATAATAGAATTCAAATGATAAAAACCAAACATAAAATTGAATTCTGCTTTTCAAATAATAAAAATAGGTTCTTATTTAGCTAAAACCTTAAAATAATACTGTTTCTTTGAGTTTTGGTGGGGATTTGAGTTGTGGCCTGAGTCCGCTGTGATGCAATATATACCTACTGCCAAACATGATGCTATCAAATATCTTTAAGCTTCACCATTATAAACATGCATTTATAAAAACTAATAAACTACATTTTAAACCATATATTTCTGTTTAGATAGGATGAGAGATAAAATGGAAAGATATTTCTTGGATGGATTTTGAAGTTGGAAAGACTATTTGAAGCTAAATGTATAAGATACTTGATGTATGTATAAGATAAATGTATGAGCTAGTCGCTTGCACGTCATGAAGTAGTCATGTCTCAACGCCCATGACTTAGCTCAACACCCATCACTTTTCTTTAATTATTAATTTTTAAATAATTTATATATATTAAATAAATAATTATCTTTGCAAATATGCATAAGAAACATTTAGGACATTTGCTATTTTTTTGTTATAACATAATCATCATCAAGAATCAAAAATTGAAAATTCATGCAAATTTATTCTAATTAAAGTACACAAGGAGCATCATTACTCCTCTAGTTAGTGTGGGTTAATCTTCAGTTCGCTGACGGGCCATACCTCGGTGGAGATAGTTGCAGGAATCTTGAGTATGCTTACAATGTTCGACATTTGACTTGGATTAAATATTTGAAGTGCCTTAGCACACTCTACCATCCCAACCTCTTCTGCACTATACTAACATGAAAGTAAAAAAAAAACGGACAAAAGCTAATCATATTTTTATATTTACCTTATATACTGGAGAAAACTGAGATCTAAATGTTCGTCCTGAACCCAGGTCAGCTCGAGGTTCCCATCCACATAGGTACAATTGGTGTATCGGTCCCTCAGGTTGCGATAATGGTGCTCCTTGTTCGAAGGAGAGGACATTCTCCCGTTCGTCCCGATGCATACTGTAACAGATAACAAAGGAGTCGATAAGTAAACATTTTAATTTAAAATTGATTATTTAATAAATTTAAAATAATAGTAGTTTTAAATGTCAACAGTTATAATGTGATGAAATTTATTTAAAAAGTCTAGATGATATTGAAGTTACAATTTATTCTCAATTGATTAAGAAGGATAGCGCACAGCTGTCAGTTTTTTGTCTTCAATCCATAAGAGCATTAAAAACAAGATAGTCCAGCCTGATTCAGCAATTTATTATTAGTATTGAAGATACTAAGTATTATAGATATTAGAATGTATAACGTTATATTGTTTTTTCAAGAGTATGTTACATTTGTATTTATTTAATACAAGGCCTCCAATAAATATCATATTTTAAAATATTAATTTAAATTGTAATTCATGAAATAAACGATACATTTTTAATTTTAGTTTATGTTGTTATTTATCAAAATTGCCTGAATGACATAATATTAAGTCTGACAATCCTAAGCTGGGACAGAATGAAATACAAAAAACTATTATTTTTGGCGCCTGAACGAAAGTTGACTGTCATTCCTTCCTTTACATGTTCTTTCCAGGTATTTCTTATATGTTCCCTTTTCTTTCTAGATTCTGGTTTATATAGAAAAACGTTTTCGGTCAACTGTTGTCTTCCATCGTCATTAAGTGGCTAGATCAATAAAGATTCATAGTTTCGATATTATATAAAATATTCCTTTCCTAGCCTATATTCTTCATAATATTGTACTATTAAATATATGCTGAATCTGTTTACTTTATAATAACTATTTTAAACACTTTTAAGATTCTGAACTGTCCATATTATGCATAAATTAATAAAAGAGAACTATAAAATTGCAAATTACAAATCAATGATAAATACAAAGAATTCAGAAACAAAAATGCCTAAGGAAAAGTGAAGCAAACATCACTTATTCAATAAATTTAACTGGATTTGTTTTTATACATAAATAATTATGGGTGTTAAGAAATTGTTTTTTAAGATTATTTTTAATCATCTAAAAAAGTAATCATTATCAGATATAAGTAAGTCTGTAATCAAAACCTGTTTGTTCATGTTAAAGAAAAAAATATTTGGTATACTAACTAGAGAAAATGTGACTAAAAAAACAACCAACCAATTAGAAAGTGCCTTTGCAAAACTAGTCGTATCATTAAAATATGTCAACTTATTTATTCAAAATAGTTGCTGGTATTCGATGCTGTTTGATTTATTTATGATAATTAACAAATATTTAACATATATAATTTAAAGTATTTTGATTAATTTTTTTGTTTGAAAATATGAGTTTGTGTAAAAGTAAAATCGAAATATAACATAATTAGAACCAACCGAGGATAGAATCAAGCCTTCGAGGATAGAATCAAGCCTTCGTTTTGAACGACGCATATAGTATAAATTATAATCCGATTACATTACAGATAAATATTAGGAATTTGGAAGAAATGTCTCTTTCATAACAATAAATTTTATTTTTTTTTTTTTTAAGTGTCAAACCTATGAAAAACTACAGAAGGACAGTGAAAAATTGTGTTAGACATAAAAATCCAATAAAATATTAAATTATTATAGACTTATTTTCATCCAATTATTAACATCTTCCTAAAACTTCGTTAATAGCTTTATCTCCCATGTGAAATAAACTCACTGTTGGTACTCAGTGGATACAGAATTTGATGCTCTACAACTTTGATTCTATGAGTTTTTTCCTCTTCAGGAACTCATTTCCAAGCTACAGAGCCATTTAGACTGAATTATCTCCGTTTTTGATAAATTTGGTAAAAATCAGCGTTCGTTGACCGTGGTTTTCTACCTTACTACTTAACCAAATTAATAAGTTTTGGTACTCATTCTACGCACAATTTAACGTTTTTAATTTATTAAGGGTTACATTTTTCGCTTCGATACACCGTTTAGGAGTTGTATATGAAAAAACAAAAAAAATATCTAAAAAATATGGCTTTTTCGGCTGTAAAAAAAAAGTTCTTCCATGATTGCTAGATTTAGAAATTTAGGATTCTACATACTTTAACGCATATACAAAAGTTAAACAAATAACAATTTTTTAAAATATATTTCCCGTTTCGATATTCCTGGACCTAATAATCTTTAAATCAGCCATTTTTGAAAGCAGCGGCTCTGGAACGGCAGGCAAACTTCATTTGACTTATAATAACATATATTTCGTAATTTGCATTCATAAAGTTACCCCATCTTACGGTGCCTAATTAAATAGATAAAGTTTGCCGATCTCCAGATCGCAAACGCCCCAATTACGAGAATTGAAAAAAAAAAATTAGTATAAATAAAAAGTTGTAGGTTACGATGAGATAAAGTTATTAACCAAGTTTTAAGAGGATGTTAATAATTAGATAAAAATGGGACTGTATCCCGGATTAAAAATACTGTCAGTCCGTCTCTCCTACTCAAAGAAGTGTGGTTATTTTTGTTTATCCTTAATTCTATTAATTACAATCAATGAAATGATTTCCGAAACAAATAATAATACTAACATCTATTTTATTTATTTTCTTTCGTCAATCATAATTTTATATTTTTTCCACTATTTGCAATCACTAACCAGGATTTAATTTTTGGGGGGGAGAGACTTCATCCCCTTATTAAAGTCCTATTAAATGTAATTAGACGAACAATAATACTTTTAGAGATAATTTTTTTCATAAAACATAGTTACTACTTCTTAGATTCAAAATAATCCTTCTAGGCATCTGAAAAGAAGATGGCCTCGTGATCTTGTGTTGAATTATTTAGGCAGTGCTACCACTGGGTAGAATCTCAACAAGTCTGTACATCTCATTATTTCTAATTTGTGCATATTTACTAAATGCATTGATTTAATACAGTTGTAAAATTCAATAAATAAAATATATATAAAAAAATTGAAGGTCTGAGGTATTATTTCGGTTGTATTGCCTAATGGGAAACCATCACGATATGCAAATAAGACAAATTATAAAGGTGGCAATAAATAAAACGAAATGTTAAATAAGGAAAGTAAAAAGTGTTACACTTTCGATATTTGTAGCAAGGTGGAGGGGGGTAGGTGTCTGGAGGAACCGGTTTGCGGCCCCCCCCCCTCTCTCCTTCGCCACTCACCAGGGCCAATTATATAGACCTTCTCTGGACGGGCCTTTCTTCTCATCTCTAGCTCCTCGATAGCCGTCCCAAAAATCGATTAAATATCGAAAATTATAGAGAATAATTATAAACAACTGTGTGCCAAATCGAAGACTTAAGAGCAAATATTTTAAAAAGAGACGCTTCTAAAATAGCCTTGAATCTGCTGGCGTATCTGAAGATATTTGTAGTTGTATTCCAGACTGATAACGCTGAGGGCAGCACCACTGTTCCTTAGTTTCCGATATACACATCACATGTCCTGTAGTTCTATATAGCTCAGTAGTTTTTAAATTACAAATGATTTATTTAATTCGGTTTTTAATTACTCGGTAAAAGTACGAGTCAACCGGAAAATTTAGGCGGTTACACAACTCTGAGTTGCTTGAACTATGTCCGGTTCATATAATTGAGATGATAAGTTGAGGCGAATAAAATGGGCATGTAAAAGTACCGTCTGGCAAGCGTCCGAGGGGTAGACCAAAGCGAAGGTGGGAAGATTGCGTTAAGGCTGAGATCTGGCGGAGTTGGGTTTAAACGGAGCTGGAGCTCTGCATCAAACCTTTGATTCTTTTGTATACAATTTTGAATTATAGCTAATTACAAAGAGGATTAAATGTTGAACATTTTCATAAATTACAGTACGCAGATCCAATTTTTAGTTTCTGAGATATTTTAATCCATATGTTCAACAAAAACATTTCAATTAGTCGCCTGGAGTCGATTTTACCCGAATGAAAGTTACACATCTGAGCCTGACGGCTCTGTTTCATCCACACGCCGCAAAAAAACGTGGATAATGGATACAATGATGGATTAGGATAAGTTCAGGAAATCTGTGCCTTACTGTTTAACTATTAAACTTGAAGGATATTTTTCATTCGGACAAGCTAATCAATTATGAAGCGAATTGTTGCTTTAACAGCCATAGGAAAGAATGAAACATATAACGATAATTACTTTGAAAAAAAAAAGAAAGATACTAACTACCTATATGAAATGGTGATTAAGTGATTCTTGAAGTTCTATTAAATGTAATTATACGAAAAATAATACTTTAAGAGATAATTTTTTTACCATAAACATGGTTACGTTTTACCATTTTGAAGGGGGGGGGGCTTCAGCCCGAAAGCTCCCTCCCCCCGCAGATCCGCCTGTGATCTTGATAATTTACTGTATGTACAAAAACATGTTATGCTGACATCGCAAGTGGTAGAATGATAAATAGACATCTAATGTAAGTTTTCACTCGAGTATACAGTATTTTAAATTAATAAACTGAAACACTATAAAGCTAAGATTCGAAAGAGTATGCATTCCTTCAGATCTACAAAACTGCTTACTCTGTACGTTTAATTCTTGAATACCGTCCTAAAAAAACAAAACGAATTATTTCGTCCCTCCGGACTCGAACCCATGACAGCCGAGGAATGACGATAAATCAGTATCTTTGCGAGCCGAAGAGTCGACAGGGACATAAAACCGAGGCCATTACCGAGGCTGACGTTGCAGAGATTAGCGTTAGAGGGCTGTACTGTAGGAGAGAGATTCTTAACGCCCTCCCCCCCCCCTCCATCCTCACATAGTCAATATATTAATAAAGCCACGGCCTCCTCGATTTATGTTCCATGACCCCTGAGCTGGAGGCTATTTAATATCTAAGCGAGGAGCTATTTGTCGTTGTCGTTAATGGCTTTTATATCGCGTTATTATGTCCGTGAAGTGAATTATGGCATTATCTAATGGAAATAGCATAAATGCATACCAGGCAAACCACATCTCACATTAACATTCCAAAACAAACTAACCGAAACCAGCGCTCTAGGTGATTCATAACGTACTGTATATACAGCATGTATATAGATAAGCTAATAAACAAAGGGTTTCTTTAGTATTGTAACATTCCGAGACTGAAATATATAACAAACAACAATTATCCACAGTAAGCAGAGGTGTCCATCTCCCTCAAGATGGCGCAAAAACTTATCTTCCCCCTCCCAAGATATTTTATTGTCCACCTTTTCTTTAAAATAGAACAAGCAGACATATAATTAGAAAAATTATTAGATCATATACAATTACACTTACTGTGATCTGTCTCATGTTGTCCCTTGTCCCTTAGTCTGAAAGTTTTCATTCCGAAAAATCATAACCCCGTCGAAATGTGCCCCCTCAAAAGTTTTGATTGCGCAATTTGAGGCATGAAATCCACTTCTGGGCACCCTAGACACTATGTATATCTCATTTTATTTCTTTTCACGAACGAGATATCAAAACAAATAAAATTTCATGAAGAACTGACGAATTCCAATTTCGTTTAGTAAGTTTGTTTCTACTCCAGCTCACAAGGCCAGGTCAACTCAGAAGTGACTTAAAAAAAAACAGAGTTCATCTCATCCTCGGATTGGCCCTCAGGAAGCTCTGATCTCAACCCACTAGATTATCGGCTATGGTCCGAACTTAAGAGGATATGCCATAGAGCATACCCTTAACTTGGAAAGCCTCAAACAATCCCTGGTCCGAGTAGTTGAGAGATATCCTCAAGAAGTAATGCGTGCTGCTATTGATGACTGGTCACAGAGATTAAATGCATGTTTCAAGGCAAAAGGGGATGATTTATTTTTTGTTTTACTCTCTATATAAATACATTCTAATAAAGTTTTTGTAAAAATTCATGACAGGACTAGCTATAGTTATTATTAAAAAATTATATTTACAATACAAAACACACACATATATATATATATATATATATATATATATATATATAATCTGTTATTGGTAAGAAGACTTTGTAGAGGCAGAGGTGTTAGCCCTCTCTCTTTGTAGTTAGGCGGGCCGAAGTAGTTAACTATAGACACGTTACCGATAACCGATTCCACTAAATTGCACAGGCTATCGCCTTGAGTGTTTTCGTGCATGACGCCCGAGTTAAGTAGTAATTTCGGCCAGCAGAGTTAATGGGAGGATACCACGCGCGGCCTCGGTTCCTGACCTTCCGCGTCCCTTCGGGTCTTACCCTCTTTCCAAAGCAAGAAAGAAAAAAAAAAACAATTAACGTTTTGAATTTTACTAAAAGACTTGTTTTTTAGAGGTACCCACAGAACAATATATCGCAGTAACGAAAAGTTATTAATTGGAAACTTTAGCCAAAAAAATAGCACCTTTATTCGTAGTAATAATATAGAATACTTACAGAGACCGACAATATGGCGACTGGGCAAAAGACACATGAACATAAATCGCAGCACAGTGTGTAAATAATCGCGTTAATGGAAATTTATGTGGCTGTATTAAAAAAATATCGAAAAAAAAACACGAGGAATCATGATTATCGATGTTAGAAAACATGAACATTGCGTTCATTTTGATCAAACTATTTTGACATTCGGCTTTTAATGTAATATATACTATACGAACAAAACAAAACGGTTTAATGTGTTACCATGGAGATCAGTCGTTAAATATTCGATATATTCGTAATGTCTTCTACTTGTGTGTTTATGTGATTAATAGCCATGTTTACCGTAAGTACCTAATATATCTCATAGACCTAAAATTTTATATTGCTGTTATGAGGAGCCTATATTTGTCAATTAAATGGGTATTATTCAGTTTGGTATTTCTACTCCGTGAACCTGTAGCTCGTTAGCCATGGGAGATAAATACACATATATATTTATTGTAGGTCGTGCTGTCGGCTCCGTGGATCTGATAGCCTCGGGAACTTACCTCTGCCTCTTTGGCAGATACCTCCCTGGTTAAAACCTAAAACGCGCTACTCCTGAACGACTAAGTCGCTATTTTCTCAACCTATTTGTTATTTAGTTTGTTTATTATATCTTAATGTTGATTTTATTAATATCGTGAGTTAATTGACAAAACTAATTTAATAATGATGATTTTTTTTTCTATTTTCTATCACAACTGTTCTTACTGTAACTAATTTTGATACATGAAAGATTTCGTGTCAACTTGCTCTACAAAAATTTATTAATTGTAAGTTACTTTTAAAATTGAACCTAATATTATATATATATTGCATATTATGCAACTTTCATCGAATTTTGTATTAAAAGGAATGAAAAATGATTAGTGTAAAATTAGAACAAAAAATAGTTATGAAGATATTAGTTGAAGGAGATATTAAAGTTGTTGTTTGATTGCAAATTGTATTGTAATCTTTTTTCTGGTCTATTAATATTTTAAACTGGAACTTTTTGATGAAATATTTAGACACTTTCCATTTTTTATTTATGATAAAGTAACATTTAGTTTTGACTTTTCAAAAAAATTTGCTATAAACATATTTTTTATCTTTGTAGGATAAGATTAATATAACAATAAAGTCTCGAAAACTCACCAAAATATAACTGTACATTTAATAAGACTTAATAAGAAAACAATTTATTTATTTATTTTTTGAATATTTAATAGTTGACCGTTACATTAAGAAGGAAGGAGATGGTCCGGGGTGGCGGTCATAAATAGGCTAAATAGTGGTAAAACTATTTTATTAAAAGCTAACGTTTTGATCCGACTTTGCAGATCCTTTGGTTTTCGGTTTTCTTTTCTTTCTCCACATTCCTTTATGTCTATTATTTCATATTTTATCCTTTTCTTTTTCTTCCTATCTCTGCTGTAGGTTTTTAGAAGTATATTCACATTTGGATATATTATATATTACACTACAGCAATTGTTACCATCTATTTACTTCAGTTTAGGATCTTGTTACTTAGCTTACTCTGTTTATATTTTAATGTACTTACTGTTTATAATTTCAATAAGCTCATTCACATTGTTTATAATTTTTTGTCTAAATATTATGTAACTTACACAATTCTCTATCTTTTTTTATCTTGTCCGTTCTCGCCCTGAAGAAGACCTGAAAAGTCGGGTCGAAACGTTGGCTTTTAATAAAATAGTTTCACCACTATTTAGCCTATTTATGACCGCCACCCAGGACCATCTCTTTCCTTATTTATTTTTTCTTTTAAGTTATTCCGTTTTTGCCCACTGTATCGTATTAAAATTATGTTTGTTGTATATTTTTTATAAAATAGATTGCACTGATTAAGATACATTAAAAAATATCTAATTTGTTTAATTACAAGAGTGAAGGCATATGTAATCAAGTGTAAAATAATTTTCTGTAGTAAAAATGTAAATAAATAAAATTATTTTTTTATTTATTTATTTAGCCAGAGCCAATAGAAGTTAGCAAAAATATGTTTCACAGAAACATTCTTAGGTTTTTCCGTTGAACTAGGAGAGAAATGTAATCGTGGAACGGAGTGCTGGAGCCTCTCAAACAATGACAGGACAGGTACCGGTACCCCAGCCAGGTAAAGGCTATTATGCCCACCACTCCACTTCAGGTAGGCAATCTATTGTAACTAACCATTAATACAGGAGACCATAGGTGTCTGTCTCACCTCTAGGAGTGTGCCGACTCTATACGGATACTCCCGAACACGCTTCGCCCTCTATCATGTGACCTAGTCCTGGCTATCCATTATATGCTAATCAGTACCCCGGGATACAATTAGCTCGTAAATGGCCAGGTAGGCAGGTGCGAGGGATTTAATAATCGTCTTAATCACCTGGTATAACTAGACCGACTGGAAAAATTACGTCACGTTTTGTTTTATCTCACCCTCCACGTTTTGGTGACCATTTTCCAATCACAATAGGACGGTATTTAGTAGAGGGGGAACGAATTATAAAATATACAAAACTATTTTATTAACAGTAACAATGATTCATACTTTCTACAGAAAAAAAACAAAAACAATATGTTGGTTCAAGTATCTTCAATAAACTCCCCGCCCCCCCAAAAAAATCCGAATATCCCCACTAATATATACTAAAGTTTCTTTGATATGAATTTTAATTCTGATCTTAATAAATATTGATTTATGATATTTTAGATGATCTGAACACTAAATTAACAATTTTAATCTTAAATATTTAAATTATATAATAACTCTCACATTAGCGAATCATGTTCCTGTTATTTATGGCTTAAGAGGCGTAAAACCCCGAAGTCATCAATGCACAATCTAATCTTCATTTCAATTATTTTAATAATAAATTATTATGAAGAAAAAAAACAAATTCAAATTTAAGTTTTGTTTTGTCAATAATCATTAGATTTAAGAAAATCAACCCACATTTTCTTCATCTGTTAACTTATAGTTATCAAATGTAACCTTTACCAGTTTGTTATTCACTCATTTCTCATCTTTTATCACAATCTGTTTACATTTAATTTACTCGCCATATTCACCCTTATTTTTTATTTTGGTTTGCATCTTATATATATATGTAATACTTGATATTTTAACTACACTGCCACCCACTATAATCTCTGATTTCATCTTATTATTTCTTTATGAGACAACTGTTTCTTATGTAATATCTACTTATAATTCATTTATTTTCACCATGTACATTTTGTATCTCTTGTAGCCCAGATGAAGACTTAGAAAGTGGTCGAAACGTCGGTGTAACGATTAAAATATTTTAAAAATTTAGCATTTATTTGACTGAACCTCTCCTCCCCCCTCCGACCAACTCTCAAGAGGAATATAGTGTAGAGTGTCACGCACTTAGTTTGAGAATTCCTATTCTACTATAGGAACGTCCTCTATTCAAGTGGCACTGCAATGCATTGCTAAACGTCGGCAGTGACTCGATAAATCAGAATTCGATTAAATCGATTCTCATAGGAGACTTTCCAAAGACTGTGAAAAGCCCGGCTAGATGTGCCTCTATTGTGATGCTGCTCAGAGCGTGTGATACCCTCTACTATTCGTGCTCGGTGGACGAGATACGAACTAACGAGAACAACACAACAGCCTATAGAAATAAATAATAGGAGAGGTAGATTTATTGTAAAAAGGAAAAAGAACGCGTACATCCCCCCCCCCCACTCACGCCACACACACACACACAGACACAAATGATTGCTTTATTGGAAGGCTTTTCATCGATAGTGGAAGGCCTTTTTATTTCCCCTTAGGCGGGAATGGAATCGTGACGGAGCGATATTCCTCCGAAATTGCTCGACCCGAGATCAGGATGGCCTTCGAATCCAGCCCGGAGCTTCTTTGTTTCTCACGTCCTGGAGAACTAATGGGGTTGCGAGCAGTCGATGTGAGGTGGCCTTCCTTATTATCTCGGGTAGAGAGGTAATGGTCGATTCGGATAATAGTCGTTCCTTCGTGCCCATGTACAATTCAGAACTTTATAATTTTTATGAAATTTTTTTTTTTATTTTAATGAAATTTACATTATCGATAAATCGGTAATAATTTGTCCGAAAAATTTGAGGTTCGTTCGGGCTTAAAACAGGGGGATTCTCTTTCGCCTGTCCTGTTCAATTTGGCATTAGAACATGCTATTAGGGAGGTAATGCGAACCGAGAAAGGGTTGGATCTGGGCGGGTCAACATCCGTACTGGGCTATGCTGATGATCTGGTACTGTTAAGCGAAGACGTTGAAACTATAAAACTAAATACGACAACGTTAATGAAAGCCGGTAAAGAACTAGGACTCGAAATAAACGTGGATAAAACAAAATATATGGTTAGCTGCAAAAATGGCGATACTACTGGTGATATCTATATAGATGGTATTATGTTTGAACAGGTAGATAAATTTAGGTATCTAGGTTCTACGATAACTAGAAAAAACGAAATTGAAGAAGAAATTAAGGTTAGACTGAAGGCGGGAAATGCTTGTTATTTTTCTGTAACAAAACTACTTAGTTCGCGCCTCTTGTCCCGAAACTTAAAAATTAGAATCTATAAAACAATTATCTTGCCTACAATTCTTTATGGATGCGAAACTTGGCCCCTTACATTAAGGGATGAGCAGCGTCTTAAGGTTTTTGAAAATAAAGTATTGCGTAGAATATTCGGACCGAAGAAGGATGAGTTAACCGGAGAGTTCAGACGGTTACACAACGCCGAATTGCGTGAGCTGTATCCGGGTAATATAATTGAGGTAATTTCATCGCGGCGAATCAAATGGGCTTGTAAAGTTGTTGGGCTTAGTAACGAGAGAATTCCTAAAAGGTTAATATTTGCTGTGCCGAATGGTAAGCGTCCGAGGGGTAGACCGAAGCGAAGGTGGGAAGATTGCATTAAAACCGATCTGAAGGGACTAGGTTTGGACGGCGAACGGTGGAGGGAGGTGTGTAACAAGCGATTGGTGGTGTCGGCATCGAACCTTCGGGTTCGCTAAGCCTTATTATTATTATTATTATTAATGAAATTTACAACTGTATTACATAGAAAATACAATAAGTAAATGTGACATTGGTAACATGACATGTACAGCATGAAAAGAAACTACCCATTGGTAGAACTCAAATTAAAGTTCTATATTAGAAGGTCCCGAGGCCAACTTCTTTTCAGACGCCTCGGAGGATTATCAGAGATCGAGGAGGAAGCAAGGTTTGAAACGAGAGGATTCGGATGGTTCTGCAGTTTGTTATGGAAGGATAGGTATCTGGATTGGGCCAAATCGGCAACATAGGAAATATTAAGGTCTTTATGGATGATTTTATTTGTGACTAAGTAAGGAGCGTTGAGGATTTTACGAAGGATTTTGGATTGTAAGGATTGGATACGAGAGGAATTCGATTGTTTAGTGGAGCTCAATTCCCTAAGTCCAAATAGGTCTTATTATTGTCATATATATGAGTCGTTTGTATTGATTGAGAGCTTAGAGCGTTTGTCTAATAAGTGTTGCAGTAGTCGAAAACGTCGGGCGGTTTCTAGTCGTTTCAATCTATTATGGGGGTTCCAAGTGAGTCGTTTGTCAAGGTGGAGTCCTAAGTATCGGATTTGTTCGACAGGGATAAGAGGGCTATTATTGAAGGATACTGTAGGACAGGATTTACGAAAAATAAAAATAAAATAGAAAGAACAATGGTTGAAGAGACCATCGACTATCGAAGACGCTTTTATAAGGTATGTGTTAAAGTCGAGAAACTTATTAATTAATGTATGTTAAATATGGTCGCTAGCAAACTCGATTTTAATGCAGTCGGTGGTCCTGTAAAGTAGTGCTAATTTCGTAAATGAGAAGAAGAAGTTTGTACAATACCAATCTACCTATAAGTCTGTATGATACCGCGAACAATTGAACAGAAATTGTCTGCTGTTTTAGTGTATTTCATACTAAGATTTGTCCTTATAAATTGACCACATCCACAGACCTGATGAGATGTATTTAATATATAAGGCAATGTATACATATATATGCTGCCTTATATAATGATTTATAGCTACATAATAATGAAAATGTACCGAGTGGATCTCAAGAGAGAACAATAGGAAACGAAGCCATGTAGGCGATAACTGTTGGCTTGTGGCTAGATATAGATACAGATGGAACAAGTTATAAACAATTTTAGTTGCTGTGTTTTATTTTATTATGTTCTGTTTGTCTTTTTATTAACCGCTTGCTTCCAAGACTGTTCTGTTTACTGTATGGCTTTCATTTTCTTAGGCCTTACACGGCTATTTTACAGAAAAAAAAAAAAATGATTGTAATAATTTAAACATATTTTTCTGTGCTGTAGCCAACTCCGTTAATATCCTCCTTAGGGAGAGGCTTTTGTAAATAATTGATGTCAATAAAGCTTATTATTATTATTATAACGAAAATTACGAAAAATAAGTTTTCCGAATAGTATCTAAGTTTAAACGTAAAGTTACAATACTAACTTTTGAATGTTTAAAGATAAGATATTAAAGCAATAGTCCGTGGTACAGACTCCTTTTTATCGAATCATTAACATCCGCCTGAAGCTTCGTAAATAGTTTCATCTCATCGTAACATCTATCTGGAGGGGGGCCAATTTTTTCTATTTAATTTTTTCTATTTAATAAGATACTAAAAACTCGTAAATACTCTCATTTGCTTTCTACTTAGATCTTAAGATAATTTGATCACAAAATCCAGAAAAAAAAAGGCGATCTTAAAAAATATTGAGCAGTTTGGCGTGACCTACAACCCCAAATTTTCAAAATAACGAGGTTATTTAGTCGGAACGGTCCAATATTTTTGAAGGCCACCTTTTTTCTCGATTTTATGATCAAATTATTTTACGATTCAAGTAGAAAGCAAATGAGTATTTACTAGTTTTTAGTATCTAATTAAATAGACAAAGTTTGCTCCCCTCCAGATTGAAAACGTCCAAATTCAAAGAGTAAATAAAATAGTTGTAGGTTATGATGAAATGAAGTTGTTTACTAAGTTTCAGGTGGATGTTAATAATTCGATAAAAAGGGGTCTGTACGGACTATAAACACGCCCAAAGAAGTTTTTCCTTCAAAAATATGTTGTTTTTTTTTAAAACACTTTAAATTATCATGGGATTTTATTATATATATAATATGATGGAAACTTCTAAAACTAAGATAATTATTATATCTTAGATATATACTAAAGATTCATTTTGTAGATAGATATGCCAACAGCAGAAACATCGTATGGTTATCATCCTTTTGATAATTTTTGTATATTTAATTTCGTCTAATTTTAAATATAACACAATGTTAAGATAAAAACGAAATCAATTTTCGATTTTATAAAAATCAGTTTCCTTGGCATGGGACGTTAGGAAAGAGTTACGTAACTTTTAGGAGGGGGGCAAACTCGACTTTATACTACTTCGGCGAAGATTTCGATTGGCATCAACAATTCGTAGAAGTCTCTGACGTAGAACTTCTCCGGAACGATTTCTAAATCCTTTTACAAAATTGTTTTGCAACAAATCTTTAGAAAAATACAATCCTTTCTATGCTGTTGGAATAGAAAATAGTTAATTGAGGAAAAGAATTAAAAGTTCTATTGATAACATATTTAAATTGATAAAATTAAAAAAATTATTAAAAAATTGACGTTTTTATATTTTAAAATTTTACTAGTTTTAACTCCAACGGTTCAAAAGTTGGATCAATTATAAGTTTACAAGTCAATTCCGATAATTTGCAGAAAAAAATAATGTTTTTTATTTAATAATAATACCAATTATTTTTTTCTACAAATTCTAGGAATTTCCATATAAAGTTATAGTTGATTTAACTTTTAAACCGTTGAACATAAACTAGTAAAATGATATATATATATATATATATATATATATATATATATATATATATATATATATATATATATATTCTTGAAGAAAATTTAATTATTAAAAATTTTCTTCCTCATGGCTTCATCGTAGAACGAAGCAATCAAGAGAGCTTGTTAAATACAGTAAAAAAACATGAGGTAAAATTTTTTTTTTTCCAAATTAGCGATGGTTGAGAACGGACATCGGCGAAAAGAAGTATATCATCAAACATATTTCAAATTTTATCTGCTTTAATTTTGTATATATAGTTTTCCTTATATAAATGAAAATCCGAACTACAGCTATAAACATAAAACATAAAAGATTTTTTTTTTCGTTTAAATTAGCCATAATTGAGAGCGGGTATCCATTTGTTTTTCACTTGGATTGTAAGGTAATTTGATCCCAAAATCGAGAAAAAAGGTACCGTACAAAAGTATTGGGCCGTTTGACCTATATGACCTCGTTATTTTGACATTTCGGTGTATAGGTCACGTTAAACTGGTCAATATTTTTCAAGGGCAACATTCTTCTCGAGTTTGTCCTCAAATTATCTATCGTTCCAAGTGAAAAGCAAATAGGTATATAGTTTTTGGTACTTAATTAAATATACAAGGTTTGATGATCTCCAGATTGTAAATGCCCCAATTTCGAGAATCTCTGTAAATAAAATATTTGTTGGTTACCATTAGATGAAGCTACTTGCGAAGTTTCAGGCGAATGTTTATAACTTAATTAAAAGGAGTCTGTACCACGGACTATTAAGCGAGGAACCGAAAAAAATATATAATGAATCATATTGCAGATTTTACCAACTTTAATTTAAAATAGAACGTCTTTGTCGATACGATGGATAGTTTTCGATTGTATTTGGATAAGCGAAAAAACGAAAAAAGTGATCTATTATGTAATGATCTTCCTCCCAAAATCTGGCTCACGCCATCTACGAGTGGGGACTTTTAATATGTTTACCTCCTTACTAGTCCAATCATTTTCCTAAGACAAATATTTAATCTCCTCTATTTCTTTCTATACCCTCTTGCTGGACTGGATGGACTAATAATACATTTCACTAAATTATTTCTATATTATATTTTCAATCGTTCTCTAATTAATATGTTATGTGAATTATTCGTAGTAAACTTATATTTTAACACCGTAAAATGTATATTAAATATAAAAAGAAGTAAACTATTTTAGAAGAAGAAGAGGGCATTTTAGATATTCTTTATCCTCATAGTTCTCATCCTCTCCTTTGAATACCTGCTTTCATGGAAACGACTCCAAAGTGGCGGTTTACGATGGCCTGGAGGCAAGAGAGATTGCTGAGAGGCTGGAAGAGCTACGCCACCGATAGCCTGGAGGAAGGATCTTGAACAGTAATCAGAGACCTTCAGGAGTGGAAGGAGTGGAGGAGATGGTATCGAAGGATGGTAGAGCTCGAGGCAGCCCCAGGACCTCTTCTTCGTTTTGTGGCCTCGAGGCAGATAACATTCTTCTTCCCTGCCTTGTTATTACCCCGAGCCCCCCACCTCTCCCCTTCTCCCGATATCTGTCCATCTCTCACCTCCCAGAGGTCGTTATATCGTTTAAACATTATCCCGATTGTTACAGTTAGTTATGAGTCTCGTTATGGGCCTCGCACGAAACTCCAAGTCGAAAACACTCAGTATCGATGGGTTTTTCGATCCGGTACTAACTAACGACTAGAAGTGGGCAGGTAAATCGATTCTAAAAGTCGATTTCTCTGAAATAATCGTACTCTCAGATGGATCACACGAAAGAATGACGATTCATTCAAACTTAAAATTTTTATTTTTTTAAAACAAATTTATTGAAAATTTACAACTGTGTTACATGAAAAATATATCAAGTAAATATGAAATAAGTAACATGACATTTACAACATAAAGAGAAACAACCCATTGGTAGGACTCCTATCATAATTCTACAGGGTGTTTCAGGGTTAAATGGCCAAATTGAAAATATGAATGATTTTGAGGTCCTTAGCCATAAACAAGAAAAAAATTTCTTCTGAAGGTATGTCCGTAAACGCTTTGTTTAGGAGATATTCACACCTAAAGATTTTCGTTGTTGTGAATTATTTACGTTATATGAAATAAATAAGTTATTTATTTGTTCCAACTACTTTATTAATTTGTACACATGAGAACGAGGATTCTTAATTTTAATAAAAAAAAAAAATGTTTTACTTAAAATATTCTTTTTTAATTTTTTTTTCTGTTGGCATTCCAGATATTGTAGATATTTTATCGCTTCTTTGTTGTTGATTTTATTTATCCATTACTAATTGGACTTCCACGTTGTCTTTTGCCTTCTATTGAGGCATTCATTGTAGCGTATAGGCTTCCAGATGGATCGCTACGAGCAACATTCTCCGCCCATCTTAACCTCCATGATTTCATATCGTGGGATATTGATTGAGCAGTTTCTGTAAGCAGTTCTTTATTGGTCTTTCTTCTCCATATATGTTAGTACTCTGATCCCAGATCGCTCCAGTTATCATGCGAAGGATTTTTGTTTCAAATCTTTTAATTCTTTTTTCTACGGTGCTTGATAGTGCCTAGGTCTCACAGCCATATATTAGTATTGGCCTTATCATACTAGTTCTTTTTTTAATCTAAAGAATAAATAACATGAAAATAATCGAAGAATCATTCATAAGTATCAATTCACCACAATAATTGAATCGTTTCAGCTAAAAGAATCTTATTTATGATCTCTACTAACCACCTACAGTAGAGATACCATGGTTGAACCAAAAAGGGATGGTGAAGAAAATATGGATAAATATGATTTTTAATTTGGCTCCAGACTTTTAATTTGACTATAATTCGAACCCTTGGTCCAATATTAGAAAAAGAAATATTGCAGACCTCAATACTCCTTCACCAACTACAAATAAATAGAGCAAATATTTGATAACTTATCTATACTAGATATGGCGTTATTATTGTTTGATATTTGCGTGACTACTCGTTTCAGAAAAGACCTAGATCTACACCGAAATATTGATACGATGCAACGAGATATATATCTATTGGGAACGGGATAGATCAGAGAGTAAGGTACTGAGTACCTATTCTCCGAGTTTAAGTAAACGGCAATAACAGGTAATTATTTGTTCTGTTACATCTGTAGTGGACCAATTGTGGAATCGGTAGACTCTCCTAGGGAACACCATGACTCAAAAAAGTGGGTACCTATAATTAAATAATTAATTAAGGGGAGAAACCTAGCGATTGAGCGTGATCTTGGCCCGATGACCTTCCTGCATAAACTTAAGACTTGAAACAGTATCCCCTTACATAGAACTGAATCCAAGATCCACTATGGGTTATAGTAGTACAGGTTGTTTTTTTTGTTGTATATATATTTACATTCCTAAAGCCTATCCGGATGTATTTGGTGCAGAATTTTGGGTGGTCTTCCAAAAAAACAAAACAAAAATAAGCAGGGACAACTTTCTTAAATTGATTTACATAGTAATCGCTGTCATTGGAATAAGGCATCTTGATCAAACAACGAAAGGCTAATTTTTACATTTTCTTTTTTTATTTCGACGAGATAAGAGTTGATAATATTTTTTTTTACATCATCACAGAACGTTAGAAAGCTTTTTATTCATAAAGGTATTAAGAAAAAATGTTTTCAGAATCGAAAATTTTCGTTCGCGTTTTAAGTTTTAAAAATCAAGAAACAAATTTAGTTTATGAAATGAAAAGAAGAAATAATTTTATTCTGGGACTACTGTCCCCTAAGAATAATAACAGAGTTACAAATTTATGTATTTTAGTCTGACATAATAAAAATACAACTAATTTACTGTTAATTGTTATTTCAATTGTGCAATGGATTGAAATTAAACATTGTATAGATGCAAGTAATTTTACATGTTAGGGGAAGTTTGAATGTGGAGTAGGTGTTGGAACAGGAGTTGTTTGAAGGAATTTGTGGACCAGGATTGACGCATGGAGGTAGGAAGTGAGTTCCATAAGGAAGCAGCACGAATGACCAAGGATTTGCTGAAGGAGGAAGTTTTATGGGAGGGAATATATAAGTCTATAGGTTGAGACCTAGTATTGAGAGAGTGGATAGAGGAGCGCAGAGTAAGGAGTTCCAGGATGTAGGGAGGGTTTTTGGTTCTGAAGACTTGGAAAAGGAAAACACCAAGGAGGAATTGTCGTCGGGAAGTAGGATAAAGCCACTTCAACGTTTATGTGACGAGTATAAAACATAATTGTCCGATTTTGACTGGTACTTGATACCAATGATTCTATGTACATTTCCTCATATAAAATCTACTATTTCTATATGAGTAAAATTTATTTTCCATGATTCGGCGATATTTACTTTTGCTCCTTCCCGACATTTTTACTATAAAAAAAATTAACAAAACACATTTTCATACAGATAATAAAACTCTAAAAAACACGGCATGTGTATGTTTTGAAGAATTGTAAGTTTTCAGAACACTGAAAGGATTGTTATAGTTTGGTCAAATATTGGTCCTGCGTCGTAACAATACTAACTTAGAGTTAGTTCATCCAGAAAGCTAGTCGAGAAACTTGATCGTTTAAAAGGACCTTTAGATATAAATTTAATTTAAAATTTATATTGAAATAGTACATCAGATATAATAAAATGTTTTATGGATATATAATAATATATTTCATACACCTTTTCCATAAATTTACTACACTTTATAACATAGAAGGGTCAATCACATTTCCATATATTTGGATTTCATCGATAAACTGAAAACAAGGAGAAACATAACCAATTGGCTCAATGCAGTATATCTTAGTTAAGATTCATCGACTCACTCTTTCCCTTTACGAACTCGTTTCCCTTGTGGGACAGTTCGGTGTGTTCGGCAGCCGCGACCACGGCGGGCAGCAGGATGAAGAGGAAGCCGAACATCCCGGCAGCCCATGACACCTCCTTCACCTCATCGGGTGGCGGCTCCAACTGCTCTAGGATCTATCTGCAACAAGAGGAAGAACAATTAAAAACAATGGTACAAATAAGAACTAAACTAATAAACAATAAAATGAGACTAATATAATTGTAAGTATAAGGAAGAGTTTAGAAATGTTTTTTTTTTTTTCTTAACCCCAATGATATAATACAAATGAACAATTTTTTATTTTTGTCTTGAACGCCTTTTACTGTAACTATGTTACATTTTAAGGCCTTATTGAAATTGTGTTTATGTTTTGTTGTAACAATAATTATTAGATGTATCAGTAAAGGTTATGGGGCTCACCCATTTTTGTGTTTATAAGGATCTTATTACCACTTAATAACTAACTTACTATCTAAGATTGAGAGAAGACTGAACTTTGCCACCGAACTGGAGTCGGTCCTGGAGTTAGCGTATCGAAAAGAGGATTAGGGAGTGCTTTCAGGGAGCCCATAAGTTTTACATGTCGTTTTAGAATGAACTGTTCAATCGTGGGAAGTTCAAAGGTTTCTTGCAGCTGATCTACTTTTAATTTTTTCAATGAAGTGGATAGAGTCATTTTTCTCAATACACTGTTTTGGTATCGTTGGATGTGTTTTAGTGTGTCGTCAGTAAGATGTGTGAAGAGTGGTGCGCCGTACATCAAGGTAGGTCGTAAAATGCTTTTATATATTAGCAATTTAAGTCTAAGTGGCAGTGTTGGGGAAGTTAGAAGATGTTGGAGTCTCTGAGTTTTCAGTCTTACAGATTTGGTTTTGTTATAAATGTGAGTCGACAGTTTCATATGTCGATCTAGCTTAATGCCAAGGTAGACGATGGAGCGAGACGGTGGCTGAGTTGTTTTTCTAATTTTGAAGATCTTTGGTAGCCTACATTTTTGAAGAGAGAATACTACACAATCGGTTTTTGAGCTGTTCACTTTAATATTTAAGAGTTACAGCTTATGTATAATTGTATGGCAGCCTCGGGTTGAGCTAATGCTTTGTAGGGTTTACGCTTGCACTATAAACGGCTATATCGTTGGCGAAAGCGGCAATGGTAGCGAGTTTGTAGTTCTGACCTATGATGTCCGCCGTTTAGATGCAAAATAATAGTGGTGAAAGAACTGCTCAAGAAATGTTAGATTGTGCGCGCGATAAATATATCGATACATCGAATATACTCTTCGTGAGGAATGGAGAATCCCAAAAAAATCATTTGCTCAGATGTTGCATTTTACATTTGATACTTTTTATTTGTCGGCCTGAGATTTCTACTGAAGTCCTATAATGAACCTATTGTTATGAATTGAAAGTTGTTTAAAAATCAGTGAAGCTCTGGACCAAATCGAACCGTCCTATCGGAGGAGGTCGCCGTGACCAGATTAAGGTTAGGACACACAAATCTGACTCATATACATCTCATCACTAAGCAGCCACCACCAAATTATCAACACTGCAATGGCCTTCTCACTGTCAATCATATTTTCCAAGAATGCTCTTATTACAGAATAACGAATCAAACATAAAAACAGTAATACATTTTCTTAAAATCCATAAGCCATTAAATAAAATATGGAAATAAATATCATATCTATTTTATTATTTTTTTTTTATTCCTATATATTTAATTTTGTAGATGTTTTAAAAAATATTTTTTTCCATTTATTATTCTATATTTCTATTATTAATTTTTGATTTATTTTTGATGTATATAACAGACTCATAGGCGTTGATGTCCCTTAGGTTTTACGCCTTAAAACCTAAACAAACAAACTCTATTGATATATTATACAAGAATGAAAGTTTGTATGTGAATTATTGTTATTATTTTTTGAGGGGATATTTATTTCAGTATTTCTAATATTTGCTGTATTTTAATATAACGTGATATGAGTCCTCGATGAAGTTGCATATCAAACATTTATCTTTTTTTAATAATGTTATTACATCTTATATTATTTTGCACATTATAAATACTTGAACACCTGTACTGGTAACATGTCCTGATGATCACCCACAAACTTTGGTTGAAACGACAATAAAAATCTTTATGAAAATAGGAGGTAGTCATTTTTTAAAAAAAAATTATAGCCAACGTTTCAACCCACGTTTGTGGATCATCAGGGCATGTGACAGCACTGAAGCTGTTTAAGTACTGATCATGTATTGACATCTATCATCCATGTACTTGTTTCTTGTTGCAGCCCAGTAAATTTCACCTTCAGTCCTGGCTTTGCTTCTAACATCATGAAGTCCGAGACAAGTATGTAGATGAAGAGCTGTCATTTATTCTTATCGACATAGTGGTCATACTGCTGATTCGACAACTCCAATACAGTGGAGGTGGCTTTGGAGATATTAATGTCTGGTTTTCATCCTAAACTATGCAACGGCCTCACTTCTAGGGAAATCTTTTGATACTCTTCCATTTTCTTCTAGTATAGCCATTTCTGTTCCAATTCTCCAATGATTTTGATTAGTTTTTTTGCCGTGTCAAGAAATGTATTGACAATCTGGCTGATCTTTTCCGGCACCTTCTTTTGCTGATTGGTCAGTTTTTTTCATTACCTGGCAACCCACAGTGTGTTGGTATCCACAGTAAAACATCTGTGTCTTCTAAAACCAGCTCCTCGACCAATTCCTGGTATATATAAATTTGATTAGTGGAACAGCAGTTAGGATCTGAAATGGCAATTATTACAGCCTGCGGATCAATGAGGAACACAGCTTTTATTCCGCTATCGAAGCTACTCAGTTTTTTTATTGATATTTATAAAATAAATATAATAGATATATGGTCAGAATAATTATTGAATTTTTTTATCCTAATAATATTTTTGGATCTCATTTTCTATATTTTATAAAAAAATCTGGTGACAAGCAACAGGTCACAAAGTGAAGTTTTACGGTGTCCCATCCTGCCGCCCGTTAAAAATTAACGTTTCGGACATTGACTGGCCTTTTGTCCCGCTCGTGGAAGACAGAGATAATAGATGTTAAGGAGTTGTGTTAACGGTAATCCCTCTGCTGGTAGTATACATAATAGAGAGAGAAAGAGAGAGGGGGGAGGGACATTTTGTATCGAGATGGCCGTGATAGGCCGAGGCACACCTAGGAATGCGGTGGCCTATAGCTAACAAAAGGCTCTATAGAGAGTTCCTTTATGTATTGTGTGGTCTCTCTCCTCGTCTCCAGGGAACGAACGCTCTATGTTCCAGCGATGTGCCCAGCTGGAGGATACGTAACAAGGTTAGACGCGCCAGCGCGTGCAGAACCGGTCCCAACCCGCTAGAGTGTGTGTACGAGTGGCTCCCTCTTGTAAGGGATACACAAGTATGTAATATGTATGCGTGCCGCGTACAGGGGGCGAATATATCTGTCAAGACTGAAGCATCAACATGCTTGATATGGCCTCCTTAAATTGTAGGTGTCACTACGCATAATTTTATTATTCTTGAGATTCTACATATAATTCTATTCTGTAAAATTCTGCCCCGCCCAGAAAAAAAAAAATGAAAATTATAATAAACTGGTTTATTGTTTCCAAACAGTTATATATATATTGAATATGATTAAAATTCCTTCTATTTTATTAAGAAATATAAACAATAATCTGGTCGATAGCTTTTTAATATCTGTAAATATCTGTAAAAAATCGTATAATTTCAATTTTTGTTTTGTAGAAAATTTTATCAACTTTAAAATAAGTGTGTACTTCTTAAGTTATCCGCAAATAAAAATTGCATTCATCTTAACTTTATTCCAATATAATTTAATTATTTCCAATAAAGCTGCCTTTCAGTACAGAAGAACAATTTTATTCTCTTTATAGTGTGCAACTGCTATAAATGGTCTGCTAATTAGGAAAACAACAGAAGACAATAAAATATGAAATTACACTAATAAATTATAAAGAAATAATCGGTTTTTATGCTCCTCTGTAAACAAATTTTTACATACGACATTTTGCACTAACATTAGCGATATATATCTTCACGGGTGATAAATATTCGGAAAAGTTTTATAAAGTTTATATTGGTTCCTACGTTTCAACCCAAACATGTGGGTCATCATCAGTGCTCGAAACACGCCCAGGTGATGACCCACATGTTCGGGTTCAATACGAATACATGTCATAACTTCAATACGACTTTAGCTATCTATATAAAATTTATTAGAAATTTGACTACACAAAATGACACCAACAGAACCTTCGCAAACAAACTACAAATGGAGATTAAAAAAAAACTAAAAGGAGATTCTGTTTTATCATTCCTTATGTAGGTATTAAATAAAAAAAAATAAAAAACATTCATGCGTCTTTGAAGAGCAATAATTCAGTTTTCCAACAGATATAGTAACATCGAATTTGGAGAACATCCTGAAGAGTTATGGATGATCGGAACGGTGTTGTGTTCCACCAAGACATTGCACTGAGGCCCCACGCCTCATTGGTCACACAATAAATTATTGAGCCTTGGATGGGCTCCCTATTCACCAGATCTAGCTCCAAGAGACTACCACTTACTCCGTTATCAGCAGAACTCCACGAATGTAAAGAAATTCCAAAAGAAAGAGGACATTAAAACTACTTAGATCAGTTTTTTAACAATAAATCCAGAAATTCTATTAACATGGCATTATGCAGTTAGTGGGAAAAATTCATATTAAATAATGACAATTAATATATTTTAGATAAAAATTAATTTTATGTCTATAATACATTCAGTTTTATTCCACACTAAAAAACCGAAAAGACTTATTTGCCAACCCGATCTTTTTAATTCTCAAGCATGCATGACAATAAGATGTTTGAAAAAGGAAGCATTGATTTTCTTTTAAACGTAAATAACATAAAATAAATAATATAAATCGTTCTATGATTATTTATTCAAAATGGAACAATAATTAGAGCAATTGAACAGTAGCGTTCGGTAACGATTCAGTTGAGAATATAAATAAGAGGTAGGAGTTGGAACGAGAAGAACCGGCCTCCCTAAGGCGAACCAGCGCAGCCTTGGCACACTTACTATCGCTAAAGGTTCCACAAGGATATCGCTTCGAAATCCCGCGTATAAGTTCCTTATTTTGGAAACGTAAAATATTGTAGTAATTTGAGTTAGTGTGATGTATTCTTAACATCTTATATAATATTTTATAAAGAAAATTAGAGGCGAAACAGAAACATCTGAGAGCTGTTTTTTTTTTTTTTTTTTTTTTTTTTTTTTTTTTTTTTTCCAAAGGTAATAAAAGTAATCCTAATCAGGCCAGATGGGTTTTCTTCAAAATATAAAAAAATAAAATAAAAATCAGCTGTTTTTATTTAATTATTTTACATTGCACAGTAGCGCATCTAGCAAATTTGATGTAAAATTATTTAATCCGTGGTGCAGATCTCTTTTTATCAAATTATTAACATCCGCCTGAAACTTCGTAAATAGTTTCATCTCATCGCAACCTACAAATATTTTATTTTGGAAAATTCTCGGAATTGTAGCTTTTTCAATCTGCAGATCTGCAAACTTTTTCCATTTAATTTTGTACTAAAAACTCGCAAATACCCATTTCCTTTCAACTGGAATGGTAAGATAACTTGAGCACAAAGTCGAGAAACAAAGGTGGCCTTCAAAAATATTGAGCCGTTTGGCCTTATATGCTCGTTATTTTGACAATTTTGGGGTGTAGGTCACGCAAAACGGCTCAATATTTTTGAAGGCCATCTTTTTTTTCCCCTTTGTGCTAAAATTATCTTACGATTCAAGTTCAAAGGAAATGGGTATTTACGAAATTTTGCTACCTAATTAAATAGAAAAGGTTTGCCAACCTATAGATTGAATACCCAATATCGAGAATTTTCGTAAATAAAATATTTGTGGGTTACGACGAGATGAAGCTATTTACGAAATTCAGGCGGATGTTAATAATTTGATAAAAAAGGAATCTGTATCACAGACTATTATTTTAATATATTATCTTTAACCATTCAAAATGCTAAAGCAATTGCAACTTTATGTTTAAACTTCGATACTATGCAGAAAAACTTATTTTTCGTAATTTTCGTTATTATATAACTATAAATAATTATATACGATAACATACATATGTATACATTGCCTTATATAATAAATATACATATACATATATATATATATATATATATATATATATATATATATATATATATATATATATATTATATACATCTCATTAGGTATGTGAATATGGTCAATTTACAAACCTTAGTATGAAAGTTTCTGATTTTTTTTGTATATATAAATAATGGTCTTGATTTATTGATTTATTGGTGAAGCAGCAGATCTCTGGATCATTTTCTTTTTAATCTGAGTTTAACAAGTAATAGTAAGGAGGAAATCGATGGAACGAATAAAGATTGAAATGTTGAGTATTTGTTTTGGATGTAGTAATATACCATAGCGCGTTAACAGTATTATGTTGTATTCTGTTTTTCTGAGTCCCTTGGATAAATTGATCTCAAGCTTTGTAGAGTGAGTAGCTTGTTTTGTGAGTTAATTGAAAATCTTTAGTCGAGACGAAGTGAGGGTTGGTTAGTTCTATCGTTCTATCGTCTAGTCAGTTCTTGTATTTTTAATTTTGTATGTTTCTTCCAAGTAAGTCTTTTGTCTACGTAGAGTCCAAGGTATTGTAGATAGTATTTTGTAGAGATTGAGTTGTTATCAATGGTTAAAGATAAATAAGAACCTTTTTCTAAAGAAAAAAACAAACGTTGCTTGATCTAGAAGCGTTGATTTTCATTTTTTAATTACAGAACAAATTATAATTGCAATATAACAATCAAAACTGTAAAATTAAATGCAAGTTCATAGAATCTTGAGATATTTTAAAAAGTACTCAGATGTTGAGGTAACTTCTTAATTATTGCACAGGATTCTCGTTATTTGATAAGATATCTCGAGTAAATAGAAAACTTCTCTCGTTATAAACTTCTTGACAATTAGATAACTGGTTATACGAATAATAAGTATTTCGACAACAAAAAGATATATGTACAATATTACAAAAAATGCATACACATTATTATACATATATAACAGTAACGATCCTACAGTTTATCTCAAGTACCAATCTAGGTACTTAGAATCCAGGTACTAACAAAAAAAATTCCTAAACAATTCACCAAAATTAGATTAACAATAATATATGATATATTAATAAACATATACTTGATTCCAGGGGTGTTTTTTCCTTTTTAGAACTGTTACAGATTTCTCAAATACATATGATTTAGTAAATTATTAAGATTCTATTAACGTGGTTTCTACTTTGTGTTTATCTATTGTTTAATTTTCAATAAAACATTTATTTTAGTTTTTAAATAACAACTCTTATCTTAATAAAAGTAACTGTTACTAAATATAACAGTTACTTTTAAATATGAAAACGATACTAATGTAAAAAATACGCGATTTCACATATACTCCCCTAGTCATTCCATAAAGTTCCGTCAAAAAGGAATACTTTTAAGAAACTCAATGAAAAAGGATTCATTTCAGCCAATTTGATTCCAGATATATTTATATATAACAATAAAGCATAAATATAAATAATAACAATAAGCATATATAAAAAAAAAAACAGATTTTACTATTAAGAATTTACATTTTTTTTTTTTTTTTTGTATTTTCTCTAAAAGGGTTTATTTATATTTTACCATTGTACATAGTTTTAAGTATCTTAGTATGGTTTCGAGAGTTTTGTATATAGATTATTTTATTTTATTTTGTATATATTATGTATAACTAATATTTTTTTTTTGTTTTTTTACTGATTTATCTTTATCTTTACTTTTTATGTTTGTTTTTATCTGGCCAGATGTAAAATTTTAATTTCTGTACTTTTTTGTTATTCTGAAGGGACTTCGTCCTAGAATAAAATTATTTTCTATTCTATTCTATTCTAAAGCAATTTATAATTGAAACAGTTCTGTTGCCTGCTTCACTTACTTGATAATAAATCGATACTTCAATGCATGTTTCGATACTTTACGGTTTTTCCTGCCAATGTTTAAGAGAAGAGGATTAATAATAGTATTCCTTTTTTTTTTTTTTTTTTTTTTTCGTAATATTCAAGTGGATTTTAAAAAAAGGACTATCCATATCAGGTAGAAGTTTTTTCTTTGAAGCATAAAACGTAAAATGCAAGGGGAAATTTTCTATCCTCTGGAAAAATATTATTTAATTCCCTGCACGAATTCAATGCATGTAATTCCAACATTCAGAGTACTGAGGAAGCAAAAACTGTTTATATTCTCGATGAATAGGATCTATCTTTAGAAGTTTATGTAACGAAGATTCTTAGTAAACTGTTCTGTTTGCAAATGATAAGGAATTCAAATGAAAAATTGTTGTGTTTATGATCGAGATGCATAATTTTATTTGCAGAACCATCTTCTAGTTACAAAAAATCTGTCATTTCATCCGTTTATTTTTAAGCGAAAACTTATTTTGTGGCGAGTGAATTAGATTGAGCGAGTCAGATTTCCGATTTGTAACGCTCGGGCAATGTCGGCTGGAGTCGATTAATTCAAGTGTTTTTGCATATGGATTAAAATATCTCAAAAATTCAAAATCGAATCTGCATATAACCCTCCCCCCCCCAAAAAAAATTAAATCCTAGATTCGCTAGTGACTCAAGTCTGTACGAGCTTCACTGATTCTCTGATATGAGATATGAAGAAGAATTTCAAGCTCCTCTGCGTTTTTTACAGAGATACCGACCGGTATTTGGAAGACTTTAATATTTATAAAATAGTCAAACATTTGATCGTGTTTATAAAATTGTCCGCTAAGAGAAATTTCACTATATATTATGGCCTTCCCCTATAATTGAGATAGAAGGATGCCCATGATTTTAAGCTTTGAAAATGAAAATTGTTTACTTATCACACTTTCAAATCTTTTACGAGTTTCTCTTAAATCTTGTGGTGGATCGGCTATCCTGAAAAAGACATAGAACCGGCGGCGGAAATCAAAAGATCGACCGGAGGAGAACAGCCATTAGCGAAGACTTCGAGGAATCCAGGGAACGATCCTTGGCCTTCTTTCCACATTCCCATTGGCCATCAGGACACTCTACCACTACCAGCACCAAAAGGACGACATCAGAGTCCTTCTTGTTTTTGTCTGAGATAATCTGGAGGAACTATGAGACTTCCTTTAGTATAAAAATAAAATAAAGGAGTCCGAAGATATAGAACCTCCTTAACTATTTGTTGAAGGATTGGATTTAGAATCACTAGCGGATTCAGGATTTAATTTTGGTGGGAGGGGCTTTAGTCCGAAGGATTTTTTTTTCATATATATAACGATAATTTATTTGAAAAAAAAAGAAAGAAACTAACTACCTATATGACATGGCGTCTTAGGATTTTAGAAGTCCTATTAAATGTAATTACACGAACAACAATAGTTTAAGGGGCAGTTTTTAATATTTATCTTTTAAAACGTGGTTATATTTTACCAATTCGGGGGAGGGGGACTTTAACCCGAAGCCCGCAAGAAACATAAAAATGATTTTAGCTATGTTCATCACAAGTGTATGTTTGAATTAAATATGATTAGTAAATATGAACAGAAATATAAGCAATGTCATGAAACATATTTGTCCATAAACTACCCAATGGTACCATATTTTAATAGCTCTAAGCTAGAAGGTCATCTTATTTTCTGATGACTAGGAGGATCACCAAGAACCGAGTAGTAAGCAAGGTTGAAAATAAGTGAGTCCGGATGGTTCTAAACTTTATCACGAAAGGATACGCATCTGGCGATATAAATATAATTATTTTAAACTCCAAATAATTCCGGAATATATTTGGTATTTTTGTTGCACGAATAAAGTATCGAATAAGCAAGTATGATCCTCTGGAGCGAAGACTTCAAGTGGTGAAGAAAAACGTTAAAGAACTCTTGAAGAGTGGCAATCGCGAATGAACCATCGAAGAACCACAGACCACAAGCTCATCATTAGGCCATGATGATATGTTTGAGCGCATAGGTGTGCCTCAGGGACCGTTAGTGATACAACACTATAGTCTAGGTTCAAGCCCCGCATCTTAGGTCATTTCTGATCCGTGTAACAGTGGATTGAACGGATCATCTTGGAACGTCTGTGTTGGATGAAGTGTAGTAGCCCAGGTTTACGAGGTTTAAAGATCTTAAAGATCAAAATAGTGCCTCGAACAAAATTTTTTTTAACTACACAAAATTATATTTTTATTAATAAAGTCTAAGGATTAAATGCACCGTCGACCTCTGATGTAAATTTTTTTTTTGGGGAGTGAATTAGATTGAGTCATCAGATCCGATGTGTAACGCTCGGGTAAATCGGCGGGAATCGATTAATTGAAATGTTTTTGCATATGGACTAAAACATTTCAAAAACTGAAAATTGGACCTGCATACTATAAGCGAGAGAAATGTTCACCATTTCGTCCTCTTTGTAATGAGCTATTATTCAAAAGTTAATGCGACGCCGTATTAAAGAGGCGAAGAGGAAAAAATAGTGTCGAAAAACAAATGATAACGAGTTTTATTGAAAATATGAATAAACATATCGCGGAAACTAAAATTCGGACCTGCATACTATAAGCGAGGGAAATGTTCAGTATTTCATTCCCTTTATAATGAGCTATTATTTATAATTTATATTTCATAATATTAATCTAGTCTTGTTGATGTTTTCACTTCTATGGTGTGGTCTAAAGCACCTAGGTTTTTTTATCAGGTTCAAACTTTGACCTAGTCATGATATTGTCTTCCCTTAGTGTATTAATAATGATAGGAATATTGAATTTTGTATTATTATTTTTTTTTTAACCTTTATAGAAAATTTTCTAATAGTTTCTAAAAATATATTGATAAATAATTAAGGTGATAAATGGTCAGCACGCAGTCAGCATTTAAGATTTTTATTGTTGCCAACGTTTCAACCCAAGCTTGTGGGGCATCATCAGAACATGTCAACAGCACAGAATGTGTTCAAGTTTTTAAATATATATATATATATTTTTTTTCTTCTTTTGTTTACATTACAGACCATGTAGATATCCCATCTTAACCTCGTGCCTTAATATCATGGGATATTGATTGACCAGTTTCTGTAGCAGTTCTTTATTGGTATTTCAACCGTGTGTTAGTACTCTGATCCCATATCGCTTCGGTTATCATGCACCTTTCTCTCAAATCTTTTAATACTTTTTCAAGAGTTCTGGTTAGTGTCCAGTTATCGCAGCCTTAAATCAAAACGTATATACATATACATTGGGTGTCATTATTTACAACTATGTTTATTGTCAGCTCTTATTTTTTTAAATTGTGTATGCTATTTTTTGCAGTTGAGTCTTTTGCACAAGTATAGTCCAAATATATTAAATATATACTGCTGGACTTGAAACTTCTTCCTGAGAACTAATTTTCAAGTATTGAATTGCTTCGATGGAGATTGATTCTACACTTCTTTTTTTCGTATTTCGAGTACTCACTATCGAGTTCCCACATCGCAGAATTGACCACGTCATTGCAGACTCCATTAAATCCTATTTCGACCACTCACAATACCTCGTTTCGTCCTTTTTGAGAAGAGGACGTTATCTTTAATCAGAGGCGATTCCCGCGATGTAATTCACAACGCATTTTATGCCGAGCAGTTCCATCAGGGTACCAAAGAGACGGGGTAAGTACGTGAGTTATGAGGGAGCTTTGTACGAGGGTGGGAAATGAAAAAGGACCATGAAAACAGAATGATCCCGAAGACGCTGCGAACAACACAACAACACGGAGCGGATCGAAAGCTGAGCCCAAGGGTTCTATAATTGTCTCAACTCTATACGATCCTTCCACTATACAACAATAGCTCTTATTAAAATACCACAAATTGTCCCCATGCCTCTCTATACGCTATATACTACCTCCTATCTACTATATACTCTAGCTACAATATACAATATAATTGTGTATAGCTACTCAACAATGTCTATTGTTCGATATGGACTCATCTACCCCAACCTATTCTATGGAAGGTCAGTAATCCTTGACGGTGTCGCCATTTTGAAAGCTTGTCTTCTTGTCATGAAAGATATAGGATTCCTCACTTCTGTTAAATTTCAATATTAACCAAAAATTTTAATAATGAATTTTTATTTTCTTGAAACAGTAGCTTAAAAAAAGAGGAATTTGCACTTAGAAAATATTAGTGTTGCCCAAAAGCGAGACAAAGACGAATCTCAGCTTCTTGCTATTTATTAAACATCTTAGAAATAAACCAGACTGAAACGACAAGAAAACTTCCAATTAATTACAAAAGACTCATATACATGACTATAATAAGAACTATTTGGACTTACGGAATTGAGCTATGGCGCTCCACTAAACCATCGAATTCCTCTCGCATCCAATCCTTACAATCTAAAATCCTTCGGAAAATCTTCAATGCTCCCTACTTTGTTACAAATAAAACTATCCATAATGACCCAATCCAGATACCTATCCTTCCATGATAAACTTCAGAATCATCCCAACCCTCTCGTTTCTAACCTTGCTTCCTCTTCAATTCCTGATAACCCTCCGAGGCGTCTGAAAAGAATAAGGCCCCGTGATCTTCTAATGTATACATATCATTAGAGTGCTATTATCGAGTAGTTTTTCAACAAGTGTTTTCACGTCATTATATCCATATGTTCAAATTTACTAAATGTATTTTTTTAATAAAGTTGTAGACATCATTAAGAAACAATACCAGACAATCATAGAAACTTTCGCTGGCCAAATATTGGAGACTTAGCTTGGACAAAGCAACTAGAGTTAGAAGTATTGAAGTTAGAATTAGACAAATTAGCGGAAAACCTTTATAAAATTAATACTCAAAGGTAGAAAAAGATCAGTTCTTCACTTGTCTACATTAAATGAAAATGTATAGGTAACTCTGATACTACATATAATATAAAATTCTAGGAATAGTAAACTCATAGTGACCGATATTAGGTAATCGAAAATATTGATATTGATGGTATGAAACTATCGACACATGAGATAGAGAGGTGACTAAGGAATCTATATCAAAGGCATATGTAAACCAGTCGTATTAGTCACCGTTGATATCAGACGATATCAATGTATTTGTAATCGATAGCTACCTAAACATCTTCAAATTCCGTTTAGAAGACACGAAAATCAATACTTAAGGAGACATATGCCCAATGCGGTTGCCATGAAATAGTTATCACTTGTCCTGCAAAATGGTCTGTATGTATGTATGTGCCTAACTCAAAAAAAAAAGCCTTACGAAACGATTTTCGTCAAAATCGGCAAACCGAAAGTGGTACTTTAAAAAAATCGATTAAACACATTTTTATTATCTTCTCAAAAACCGCTCTAACGATTTTGATTAAACTCAGTATATCATTGCATTATTAAGGATTTTTTTTTTTTTTTTTTTTTTTTTTAAACTAGTAAATCTAGTCAGGATGTGCTTGACGGAGGCACTCAATAAAGTTAGAATCGGTAATAATTTTTCCGAAAAATTTGAGGTTCGTTCGGGCTTAAAACAGGAGGATTCTCTTTCGCCTGTCCTGTTCAATTTGGCATTAGAACATGCCATTAGGGAGGTAATGCGAACCAAGAAAGGGTTGGATCTGGGCGGGACAACATCCGTGCTGGGCTATGCTGATGATCTGGTACTGTTAAGCGAAGACGTTGAAACTATAAAACTAAATACGACAACGTTAATGAAAGCCGGTAAAGAACTAGGACTCGAAATAAACGTGGATAAAACAAAATATATGGTTAGCTGCAAAAATGGCGATGCTACTGGTGATATCGATATAGATGGTAATATGTTTGAACAGGTAGATAAATTTAGATATCTAGGTTCTACGATAACTAGAAAAAACGAAATTGAAGAAGAGATTAAGGTTAGACTGAAGGCGGGGAATGCTTGTTATTTTTCTGTGACAAAACTACTTAGTTCGCGCCTCTTGTCCCGAAACTTAAAAATTAGAATCTATAAAACAATTATCTTGCCTACAGATGAGCAGCGTCTTAAGGTTTTTGAAAATAAAGTATTGCGTAGAATATTCGGACCGAAGAAGGATGAGTTAACCGGAGAGTTCAGACGGTTACACAACGCCGAATTGCGTGAGCTGTATCCGGGTAATATAATTGAGGTAATTTCATCGCGGCGAATCAAATGGGCTTGTAAAGTTGTTGGGCTTATTAACGAGAGAATTCCTAAAAGGTTAATATTTGCTGTGCCGAATGGTAAGCGTCCGAGGGGTAGACCGAAGCGAAGGTGAGAAGATTGCATTAAAGCCGATCTGAAGGGACTGGGTTTGGACGGCGAACGGTGGAGGGAGGTGTGTAACAAGCGATTGGTGGTGTCGGCATCGAACCTTCGGGTTCGCTATGCCTTATTATTATTATACATCTATATATATATACAAAATATTAATTTTAAGATAAACTAAAAACAAACAATTAATAGAAAATGGGCTATGATCAATAATTTGTGAATGTACTTTGTGTACTCCCATCATATAATAGTAAACTTTATTTAACTTATCCATACAATCGATATTCAATATGGTTTCGATGTTGTGGTTATCAGAAGATTCTGAGATGAAGTTTTGAAGGAATTTTTATCTATAGTCACTGTATGCTGGGCAGTGAAGGAAAATGTGATGTAGACTATTGCAGATAAATTGACTGCATGATATACAAGTTTCTTGAGACTCAATCGAAAAAGTTCTGTTTTTTGCATAGATTCTGATATGTTCTAATAAAGCAAATTTCTTACTGAATTCGCTTATACATGGAGTACATTAGGAAGAAGGATAGTTATCTGATGTGACCATACATTAATGAGATTAGTGTTTTCCGTACTTTAATTCTTGCTAAGAGTTTCTTAAGATCGGGTTCTGAAACAGAGCTTAGAGGTACGAGAGAAGCAATCCGGCGAGAACGCCAAAGAGATATAAGACGAGTCGTGCAGCGAGGGCTACCATAATCTCTAGGAGATATTTCCTGGAGCGGACTACAGTTCGTGGAGCACACCATCACGACCGATCGTGGCTGGGGCTAATTGGAGTCTCCTTTCAGCACGAGTGTTCCTTCCCCTCCAAAGAGCTACCGCCATCTTATCTTATACCTCTTTGCTAATCCTAACCTTCTTAAAGTTGTTACAGTTGGAATTATTAATAACAACATAAGGAATAGAACAGGCGTTAAACTGAACGTTCAAAAAATGCAATAATAACGGAACGGTAGCGGGTTCAGGATTTCATTTTGGAGGAATCGGCCAGAAAGCTTATTCCTTATTACTATTATTTACCCATGATATTTACAACTTTATAAAAAAAAATACATCTAGTAAATTTATACAAATAGGTAAAATGACATGAAGATACCTGTTGAGAAACTACCCAATCGTAGAACTCTAATAATATATCTACATTAAGAGATCACGGGGCCATCTTCTTTTCAGAAGCTTCGGAGGATTGGGATGGTTATGAAGTTTATTATGGAAGGATATGTAACTGGATTGGGCCAAATCTGAAACATAAGGACATTATGGATGATTTTATTTGTAACAAAGTAAGTAGCATTGAGGAATTTGAATTGGATACGAGAAGAATTTGATGTTTTGGTGTAGTCCCATAGCTTAACTCCTCAAGTCTAAACAGGCCTTATTATAGCTATGTATATGAGTCTTAGTAATTGATTAGAAGCTTAGAGCGTTTGTCTAATAATAAGTGTTGAAGTAGTATGTACATATATATATATATACAACGAATATTACTTCGGAAGAAAAATAAAGAAACTAACTATCTATATGGTGTTTAGGTTTTTCGTTAGGAAGTCGTTATATTTTATTATTTTATTCTGAGGAGGGGGGAGGGAGGGCAGTTCAAAAGTCGTCGCCACCCTTCCCCGTGGATCCGCTTGTGTAACACAATAAAGATTAAATAGGAAAAAGAGGGAATAAGTGACACAAACTAAGTTTCGAGTAAACGAAGGTTAAAGTAAAACCTATCCAGTAACTGCAATGATTTTTCAAAACTACAGTAAATAGCTTCATATCATCGTAACCTGCAAATATTGTATTTGCGAAAATTCTCAGAATTGGGTCTTTTTCAATCTGGATATCGGCAAACTTTGTCTATTTTATTAGGTACGAAAAACTCATAAATACTTATTTGCTTCCCTCTTGATCGTGAGATAATATCAACACGAAATCGAAAGGAAAGGTTGCCTACAAAAATATTGAGCCGTTTGGCGTGACCTCCACTCCCAAAATCTCAAAATAACGAGGTTATATAGGCTTCTCGGATTTCTTCGATATTAAAATATACTATTATATAATCACAAACACTATATATATTACTTTATAAAAATATAGACCATTACAAGATTATAACTACATTGACAGCATTATTGAACCTACGCTTCCGATAACAAAATAGTGAACTTCATAGTCGAAGAGTTGATTTAACTTAAAATAAATTTCAAAAACTAGCAATAATTTTATAATCACATGTTGAACAAGTTAATTAATTTGTCTTTAGTTCTCATTATTAAGTCCCAAACGACCAATAGTTCTTATTAATATATTTGACAATAATCGATACTAGAGGTATCGATATTATTGTTCGATATTTACATCCGATACCTGATTTTTTTTAATGACTAAAAACATCAAAAAGTTCCTCTGTATTTTAATACCAATGACGCGGCTGGGATTCTGAATCCTGTTTTCCACTACGGATAGAGAGAAAAGCCTGGTTCGTAGTTTTCCTTGAATAATTTATGTATATAATTTAAATACATACCAAAATGGCAATAACTTAATAGAACAATTATATTATCCGTAAATATCTTCAAAATATATAGAATACAGATATTAAATAAAATAAAAATATATAAAATATTAATAAAAAAACGGTAATAATAAGGGATGAATTGCTCTCGACCAACAATAAGAGTTTTGATGAGGCCATCAGAAGACGGAGTGATGGATGACTCGGCCATTCTCTTGCAAGGCCTTCAGGAGCCGTCACCTTCGACGTCGACGATGATTGCTTCTTGAACGCCTCTTCGATTAGCGTGACCTCTGGCCGTATCCTCTCCCAAGAGGTAGGGAAATAAATAACGGACATATATTTTATAACCTCGATGGAGGCTGAAATATATCCGCAATGGCGTACGGCGTTAATTCCTCGGCATTCCGACACGCACCTCACAATCTTCTTTTTTTTTCTTCTTCGTCCTATTTTATCTCCGCGAGTTTTGCAAGGTTTCTCAGTTTTTGTTCACGATTATACCTTATTCTCTGAGGTTCATTTTGTAATATAACTAGTTGTGCTCACCCGCGTAACATGTCGATTATATATCTGATGATCTGATAAGTATGAGTTCAAATACTTCTACTGAACAACAACAGAAATTATGAAATAAATAAAAGGACCAATAAACAAATAAAACAAAAACCGACAGCATCTTCAGTTTTTATTATACCGACTTTTTTTTTTTTTTTTGACTAATGTTGAGGGAGAAGTGCAGGGATCTCCTGGAGTCCTGCTTTTCTCCAGTTGGAGTGACAAGTCTGGCTCGAAGTTCTCTCGCCAGATTGTAAATAGTGTATATAGGTATGTATGTGTTCTTTTTATTTATTTATTTTTAGGTTATTTTATTCTTATTTATTGTATATATATTATTTTTCTGTATAATTTATTTTATTTATTGTACATAGAGTGTGAATGTGATCTCTAAACACTATTATAAATGTCCTTTGAGACAGATTGTAATATTTTTCAATAAATAAGTTTCTCTCTCTCTCTCTCTCTCTCTCTCTCTCTCTCTCTCTCTCTCTCTCTCTCTCTCTCTCTCTCTCTCTCTCTCTCTCTCTCTCTCTCTATATATATATATATATATATATATTTTATGAAAAAATTCACTTTTTTTTTTTTTTTTGCCAGTTCTAACCTTACAGCTCCCTAAGTTGTTGACAGTTTTCTATTGATAAACTTATTTAAGTTTTTTCTTTTTTTCTATCACGTAAACATTGCATAACCTTTCTAGAACTGCACATTTTTCATATTTTGAACTGTACTAATTTGTCTGTGGGAATAATTTGCTTAGTTATATTGGACAGTGAACAAACAACAAAAATACTAAGAAAATAAGGCAACGTATCGTATGATGGAAGAATCAAATTTCATTTGTAATAAATATATATATATTTTTTTTCGATATTTAGTAACTTTAAAATAAAATATATACTTTGTACAACTAACTTTATATTCGAGGAAATAATGTAAATATTTTACTAAGTGTATACGAATGGATTAAGATGTAACTTGATGTTTCGCGTTGAAGAGAAAACGTTGAGAGGTTAGGAGAATTTAAAGTGCAAATATGAAACAGTTGCTCTGTTGATAAAATATGCTAATTTATTTAAATTTAAAAGGAGCACTTTAAAAACACGCAACAAAAAACCGTATACTAGTAATAGAAAGCCTTATATGTTTATTTCAACGATTTAATTTGAAATGAAAAATGAAATTCCAGATTCGAAGGGGGGCATTTTCGAAACGTCCTGAAGAAAATAAATACATAATAAAAACGCATTCTATTAACATTTTTAAAAATTCTGAATATATAATTAAACAAAAAACTATTAATACATAAATAATATTAATATTCCAATATTGAAAAATATATGTTTGTAATAAAAAAAAAAAAATAAAAAAAAACTGGTTGTATAGTACGAGCTGACAATAATTTATAACTAAATAAGAAAGCAGCTTCATATAACTCTTTTTAATATTTGTATTATTTAAAGAAGTAATATTATAGAATAAATAAAATAAATTATTAAAAGAGAAAATGAGTTAATATGTTTACGAAACTTTATAAATTATATGTTAATTTTTATGACAATTAATATTTGACATGATGTTCAACATCTTTCTAGCTTTAAACAATTATTATTCATATTACAACTTTTTAAAAATTTATTTAATGAAATTTACAACTGTATAAAAAATACAACTAGTAAAAATGTGCACATTAGAAATAATGACATGAACAGAATTAAAGAGATACTATCCAGTGGTACTCTCTATTTAATTCTAGGTAAGAAGATCACGAGGCCATTTTCTTTTCAGACTCCTAGGAGGATTATCAAGAAACGAGGAAGAAGCAATGCTGGAAACAAGTGGATTCGGAAGGAGTTTATCATGAAAGGATAGGTATCTGGCTCGGATTGAATCAGAGACATATCGAACATTAAGGATTTTACAAAGGATTTTAGATTGTAAGGATTGGATACTATAGGAATTCGATGGTTTGGTGGAGCCCCAAACTTCAACTCCGTATGTCCATATAGGTCTTATTATGGTTAAGTAGATGAGTCTTTTGTAATTAATTGAAAGTTTAGAGCGTTTGTCTAATAAGTGCTGAAGCAGTCAGAAATATTACAAAATTATATACTACATTCATAATAAAGTGAAATTTATTAAAATTATCCAATAATGAATGTAGGCTTGGAAGAATTGAAGAAAAATTTCATTTTAATAAATTTAAATTTCCAAAATAAAATAAAAATTGTTTGTACTTATTATTTCTTTTATTCATTTTTTTTTTTGGGGGGGGGGAGGAGAGTGTGTGGTGTATAATTATGTATTTTGGTTGGCTGGCAATTAAATATTTTTTTTTTTGCTAATCAGCTGTTTGATTATAACCATCTTCAGATGTGTTACTTCATTTTTCTTACGGTATGCGATGTCAAGCAGATATGTGAATTGGAAAAACGGGTTATTTTATTATTTATCTGCAATACCTAAACTAACATATGTTTATTATTATTGTCACCTTTGCACGACAGTACGTCGATTCTTCAAATTTTATTTGTTCAGAGGAGTTTAAAGATAGAATTGAAATCAACTTAAAAAAGAATTCTCGGACAAATTAAACGTATTATCATTTCCATGAAATATTCCAATGATGCGTAGCTCTCCAGAGGTGAATCGTCGGCATGGGAAGACAAGAAGACCCGTAATCCCGGCACTTAATGGTTGACAATTGCACCTCTGCTGGTAAGGGCCGTTCTTGTATAATTGCTTTTCCCATCTACCGACCACTGGCTTATTTAATTGCTAATGCGTTTCTTCTCTCCTTCCCGCTTAATTATTTTTATTATTTTATTTTATCTCCTTAATCTCTCTCTCTCTCTCCCTCTCTCTCTCTGTTCTCTTCTCTTCTTCTCGGCGTTTATAAATAGATTTAATTCTCTCTCCTCTCTCTACTCGGGAGCTAAATTGAACACTAAAACGCCGCGCGTTGGCATGACACTCCAACTGGAATTGGCTCTGAACTCTAATTAAGGTATGAGATCTCTTCTTGGAGTGGATGGAAGAAGAAAGGATTTTATTCCGGATGGTAGATTGGCTCCTAGAAGAGGGAGAAGATGACCGTGCAACTATCTAATGGCATCGCCGAAGATTTGTCATCATCAACATCATCAGGCGAAGCATTCAATCTTCAATGGCGGCTCGGCTCTGATGGAACGCCGCAATGCCGGATAAATTGAACTCCATTTATTCCATCGACGTTTCGAAATTTAATTAATTATTAAGAAGTAGAAAAGGAATTTCATGTGAGAAGAAAAAAAAAAAAAGTCACTCTTCTAGATTGGAAAATATAAGTTTTACAGTTAACAAAGAGTGATATTTAAAAAAACTTGAATAAAAGAATTATATAGTTGTCCATGGATGGAAAAAAAAAAATAATTTTTTAAGTCGACTCCAAAAAATTTAGAAGTCCGTCCCTCTGCTGTATTTGCGACATAGTATGGTATATATAGTATGGACCTTTATATTCAGATTTTATTTTCATATCCATATCAAGACAAGATCAATAATATGAAATATTAATCATAAATAATAGCTCATTATAAAAATGGTAAAATGCTGAACAATATCCTCGCTTACGGTATGCTGGTCCGATTTTCGGTTTGTGAGATATTTCAATCCATATCTTCAATTAAACTAGTTATAATCTGTTTTTCGACAATATTTTTTCCTTTTCGCCTCTCTATCATCAGCCTCAACTACTTTCGAACTTCTGACATATTTACTGTGAATTCCAGACAAAATCTCCAACATATTCCCAAAATTCCTGTCTGCTGGACATCCTCATTATTCTTTTGATAAGTTACGGAGAATAAAAAAACATCTAAGATATGTGCTTTAGACCACACGATAGAAGTGAAAATAACAACAAGGCGAGATTAATAATATAAATTATAAATAATAGCTCATTATAAAGAGGATAAAATGTTCAACTATTCCGTAGCTTAGAATATGCAGGTCCGATTTTTAGTTTCTGAGATATTTTAATCCATATCTTCCATAAAATTTGATTTTCGACAATATTTTTTCCTTTTCGCCTCCCTAACACTGTTTCGTGTTACGATATAATTTTGAATAATAGCTCATTAAAGAGAGGATGAAATGCTGAACAATTTCTTCGTATACAGTATACAGGCAGTTTTTGAGATATTTTAATACATATTTAAAAACACTTCAATTAGCCAACTCCAGCGACTTTACCCGAGCGTTACACATAGGAGATCTAACAAACAATTCATTCTCCACAAAAAAATAAAGTACAAACGCGTCTTAAGAAGTTTTCACATCAAATAATTATTAAAATTATAAATATTACTAAATTAAGTTCGAAGAAAAATATTGACTCATTTGTACATACAATTAGTAACTACATTTTCTAGGACAAATGGTCTTGTAATATATACATATATATATTGAAAAATTCTGATAAATTATTAGATTCTTGCAAAGTTGCACCTTACGTGTATTTTTTTAACGTGATGTTTAATTATGTTGAAATTTAAAATTTAAGAAGCAACCCCCATACCAGACTGAAACGACTAGAAACCGCCCGACGATTTCGACTACTACAGCACTTACTAGACAAACGATCTAAGCTTTCAATCAATTATAAACGACTCGTATATATGATAATAATAAGACCTATTTGGACTTACGGAATTGAGCTTTGGGGCTCCACTAAACCATCGAATTCCTCTGGTATCCAATCCTTACAATCCAAAATCCTTCGTAAAATCCTCAACGCTCCTTACTTTGTCACAAATAAAATCATCCATAAAGACCTTAATGTTCCATATGTTTCCGATCTGGCCCAATCCAGATACCTTTCCTTCCATAACAAACTGCAGAATCATCCTAATCCTCTCGTTTCAAACCTTGCTTCCTCCTCGATCCCTGATAACCCTCCGAGGCGTCTGAAAAGAAGATGGCCTCGGGATCTTCTAATATAGAACTTTAATTTGAGTTCTACCAATGGGTAGTTTCTCTTCATGTTGTACATGCCATGTTACAAATTTCTCATTTACTTATTGTATTCTCTATGTAATACAGTTGTAAATTCCATTGAAATAATAAAAAAAAAAAAAAAAAAAAAAAAAAAATTAAGAAGCGAATTTAAATTTAGCTATTTTCTATAGCAGTAGACACATTTTAAGGGGGAGAGAGGGAAATAACCCATTAATTATTCCAAGATTTTCGCAATAAAATGTTTAAACTTTCTTTACTTGAAATAAAAAGAAAACATGAATAAATCTTATGCTCACTCCGGACTCGCCATCGAAGGATATATGTTTAGGTGTAGACTACATTGAGAGGGGGTGGGGGAGTTAAGGACTGTGGGATAATTGGTCAGTGGAGGAGAAGGATATTTTCCCATCGCTGAAGAAGGTTGGATGTAGAACAATGGAGGTAGCTCCAGAGGCCGATATAGGCTGGGCCGGCAAAAAACAAAATTGACAATATACCCCTTGTCGCTAACCTCGCTTCATTATACCGCCTTCCTCACAGGTGGCGCTGTATATATATATATATATATATATATATATATATATATATATATATATTTTATTTATTTTATTTTTTAAGCTAGCTCAAAATATGTATGATGTGGATTAGTTAATTAATAAAAAATATATATATTCTGCGTTTATATTTTCATGTTTTATCATAACATTTTCATAAAACTGTTTGCAAGATTGGTTGGAACTCTTCATACTTTTTTTTTTTTTTTTTTATTCTTTATGTAATACATTTACAACTGTATTACATAAATACATCAAGTAAATTTGGACATAATTGATATAATGACATGAATACACTTGCTGAGTAACTACCCAATGGTAGCACTCTAATGATATGACTACATTAGGAGATCACGGGGCCATCTTCTTTTCAGACGCCTCGGAGGGTTATCAGGAATTGAAGAGGAAGCAAGGTTAGAAACGAGAGGGTTGGGATGATTCTGAAGTTTATTATGGAAGGATAGGTATCTGGATTGGGCCAGATCTGAAACATAAGGAACATTAAGATCTTTATGGATAATTTTATTAGTGACAAAGTAAGGAGCATTGAGGATTTTACGAAGGATTTTGGATTGTAAGGATTGGATGCGAGAGGAATTCGATGGTTTAGTGGAGCCCCATAGCTCAACTCCGTAAGTCCAAATAGGCCTTAGTATAGTAATATATATGAGTCTTTTGTAAATAGTTAAAAGTTTAGAGCTTTTGTCTAGTAAGTGCTGAAGTAATCGGAAACGTCAAGCGGTTTCTTGTCGTTTCAGTCTAGTATGAGGATTCCAACTTAGTCGTTTGTCCAGGTGGAGTCCTAGGTATCGGATTTGCTCAACAGGGATAAGTGGAGTATTGTTAAAGGAAACTGTAGGACAGGAAGTCGTTGGTTTACGACGAAGGGTAAAGGTAATTTGGTGGGATTTATTGGAGTTTATTTTAATTCTCCAGTTTTGACACCATTCTTCTAGATTTATGATGTGTGATTGAAGCATTTGGGATGCAATTGCTGGGTCATTGTTTACTGATAGGATACATGTGTCATCGGCATATGTGGTGATGACATGGGTTGGGATAGGTAGGGATGTCAGCTGTATAAACTGTGTAAAGGATAGGACCTAGGATACTACCTTGAGGAACACCAGCGGACTGGGAAAAAAAGGGATGAATAGGCGTTATTGTGATTTACTTTAAAGTATCTATCAGTAAGGTAGGGACGGATAATGAGGAAGTAGGTAGGTGGTAGGAATTTTCGGAGTTTGTACAGCAATCCCGGGTGCCTTCTTCATACTTAAGTTGCTTTTAACAACACTACTTTCTCTTCACTAAATTTACCGTTAAATTCTTTCGAAGAATGTATTTTTAGTTCTGAATTTTGGTTTCTTTGCTAGTTTTGTTGACTTATCTGAATGTTGTCTATTTTGAAGTGTATCTTTCTTCGTTCCTTAGTTCGCGCCTTTTATCCCAAAACTTAAAAAATGAAATCTATAAAACAATTATCTTGCCTACAGTTCTTTATGGGTGCGAAACTTGGCCGCTTACATTAAGGGATGAGCGGCGTCTTAAGGTTTTTGAAAATAAGGTATTGCGTAGAATATTCGGACCGAAGAAGGATGAGTTAACCGGAGAGTTCAGACGGTTACACAACGCCGAATTGCGTGAACTGTATCCGAGTAATATAATTGAGATAATTTCATCGCGGCGAATCAAGTGGGCTTGTAAAATTGTTGGACTTAGTAACGAGAGAATTCCTAAAAGGTTAATATTTGCTGTGCCGAATGGTAAGCATCCGAGGGGTAGACCGAAGCGAAGGTGGGAAGATTGCATTAAAGCTGATCTGAAGGTACTGGGTTTGGACGGCGAACGGTGGAGGGAGGTGTATAATAAGCGATTGGTAGTGTCTGCATCGAACCTTCGGGTTCGCTAAGCCTTTTTATTTATTATTATCATTCTTCGTTCCAAATTCTGCTAAATTCATCTGCACCTTTCCATTTTAAATGTTTATTGCGTGTTTGAAAATTTAAATATATTAGTTCTGAATATTTAGTGTAAGGTATATATTATTTATCGATGTTTGTCTATCCTTCAGAGTTATTATATCATTATTTTATCTTAGCTTCTTTAAAAAAAATATATATATAGAATTATTTGAAATGCACTTTTACGTATTTATTTATTTATTGGTAACGCTATTCTATTCTGGATGAAAAATTTTCTGTATCGTGCACTAAATGAAGTGTACATATACTCTCCCATAATACACATCTCCTTTGTATTATTCGAGGCGACAGGTTGTCGCTGCCACAACAGTTCTCTTGAATCCATGTTGTTTCTGGAACAAGTGATGGACAAATGAGTAGAGAAATACCGAATAATTTCCGGCACCTGAGCAAACAGCTGGAGAAATAGAGCCTGGGTTATTTTCTCATCAACTTCTTTCGTCCATAAATACTGAATGGAACCTTCTATATTTTCAAATTTGTAATGTAATAATAATTAGTTTTTAATAGTTAACCTATTGTTTATAAGTTGTGTAGTTATATATATATATATATATATATATATATATATATATATATATATATATAGAACATTCATTAGTTTATTAAATAATATATATATATATATATATTTAAACTTCACTATTTAATTGGGAATAAGGTCACTTAATTATTATTTAATAAACTAATGAATGTTCATTGAGAGATATAGAGAAGCTTAATATATATGATAGTGGACGGTGCTGAGACTGTCGGTGTGTCCCTGGCCTGATCGAAGCTCTATTTTTTAAAATTCTAGCTTTGATGAGGATCCCATGGTTGACTAATAAAAAGAAAATACCGGGATCGAAACGTCAATAAACAGAAGAAATGAACATTCATTAGTTTATTAAATAATAATTAAGTGACCTTATTCCCAATTAAATAGTGAAGTTTAAATTTAATACTCAAAAGTCGATTAAGGAAAAGTTGTAAATATATATATGCAATTTTTTTTTTTTTAATCACAATAATAAGTATTTTTGAGATTTTATGATCATTTGTTTTTTTTCAAGTGCTTAAATTATTTATTAGTTAGTTTCGGTCATATTTGTATTTTCTTCTGTATTTGTTCATCATTGTTATTCTAGGAGAACTTATTCCCAGAATAAAATTCAACTTTCTATTCTATTCTACGTGTAAATACACAAGTAATATCGATTGTCTTCTTCATCGATTATTGCGAGGAGTCCTCGATTGCAGCTTTCTCTTCGAAGCCAAGTGACCCCCGAAGCATGCCATTCCTCCCGATCGGCGATCTTCGAGTTCTTCCCTTACCACTCCTCCTCCATTGCTGGAATATCCTCCAGTAATAAGCGGTCATGAGACACAGCGAGTGGAAAGATTCTGCTAATGACGGTACTCCACCTTCCCCGAGCATTCCTCCTTCCCTCTCCCGGCAAATAAGATAAAATAAAACGAGTTCTCCAGCCTTCCAGAGGAGAAATATATTTTTTTGCCGCGGGTTCCCAGGCCTGACCTTTCCACGCTATCAGATCTCGAGGCCCTCTCCTCGTCTCTAATTATCGCCGAGGAACGCGGACGAAAATATTCCCATCTTAGGCCTATTTGTTAGCTTGGAGACCTGTCTGTCCTCACTTATGCCTTGTCCCGAGATAAGGTATCTTCCCGATGATGTCTGGATACACGTGTCTACTTGTCGAGATAATTCAATTTAAAAAAAAAAACATACAACATTAAGACTGAAAATCTTATGATCGTATGCACATTAGCACATTAAGGTGCGTTATCACATTACATAGTAAATGTTTAAAAAATCAGTATTTCCATAATTAATTTACTCAAATAAATGTCAAATCACAAGCAAAATTAGAAATTAAAACTTTATAACTTAATTTTTGGTTGTTATTTTTGTTGAAAATGAAGACACTCTGGAATGACAGAATATCATATCACATAATTTTGCTCAACCCTGTTCTAAAATAAACCTCAAATTTATAATTAAAGCTTACTAAACAAAGAAGTTTTTATAAAAGTGTAGTATCTGTAAAATAATAAAAAACATACTAAATAATCCATGATTTAATGAAAAACACTACTTGCGTAATTTGGCCTCTCAAAAGCCCCCATTAAATGGTTTTGTCAAAGAAAAACTCTACTTGTATTTTAAGGAAATTTTGTCTAGTTTAATATGAACCTATTTTGAATTAGCTGTGTTAACTTATTTTTGGAACCATACATCAAATACATTTTTTATTTGTGGGTTGATACTTGACTGTAGTGAATAATGAAGAGAAGGGTAGTTGGGATGACCAGTCAAAAAAAAAAAAATGACAATAACAAGAACTAAGAAGTAAATAATAATAACGGTTACAAAATATGGACTTATGAATTAACGTGAATGTTGTTTTCTGTAAAAATAATAAGCCCGAATTTTGTGGAGTACATAATGAACGAAAGATTCTTCGATGTTTAAAATTACTAATACATAATTTAGAGTGATATTATAACGGGCATTAGAATAAAAAGACGAAGTGAAAGAAAATCCGATAAGTTCCGAAGGATCTTTTTCCTTTTTCTATGCACGAATCGTTCGCGAACGACGTCGTTCGTGAATTATTACCTCGAGGGATAGATGCTTTAGCAGCCTTCGATACCATCTCGCAGCTTCGAGCGGCCGTTGACCCCTGGCCGTGACGCTCGGGGATGATAACAAATAAGAAGAAGCTATGGAAATAAGAGGAGATTTGATGAAGGATGGTGGATCACGGACTAGAGAAGAGGGGCTACAATCATCTCGCTACAAATTGCCTCCTATTCCACCTTTTAGCTTTTCCATTTCTTCCTCACGTTCCCAATCCCATCCACTTCATTCCGGGGTGTCTGTTGTGTAGCCCCGGGCACTGCCTACCTCCTTATTACATCCACCATCTTACCCGCTTCAAAGGGTGGGTCACGTTTAATATTTTTTATTTTTTATCTGTCAGATTTTTTTTTTTTTATATATATATCGTGAGTTGATGAAAATAATCAAATATAAAAATAATTTAGTCAGAGTCATATTTTTACCATATATTTTATTCTATATTGTTTCATTGAATACTCTATAGTTGACAGTTGTATAACGACGAAAGATATTCAATTATTTAGGGAATAATTGAAAACAATAGAGTTAAAGAGAGAGAAGTGAGAGAAAGGGAAACTAAATGTTAAATAAAAAAAAAAGCATGAACAATGAAAGGATGGAAAAAGGAAAAAGGAAAAAAAATAAAAATAAATAAAATAATTTTTTTTTTTATTTCTTTATGACATTTACAACTGTATTACATAAATATATCAAGTAAATTTGGACATAATTGATATAATGACATGAATACACTTGCTGAGTAACTACCCAATGGTAGCACTCTAATCATATGACTACATTAGAAGATCACGGGGCCATCTTCTTTTCAGACGCCTCGGAGGGTTATCAGGAATTGAAGAGGAAGCAAGGTTAGAAACGAGAGGGTTGGGATGATTCTGAAGTTTATTATGGAAGGATAGATATCTGGATTGGGCCAGATCTGAAACATAAGGAACATTAAGATTTTTATGGATAATTTTATTAGTGACAAAGTAAGGAGCATTGAGGATTTTACGAAGGATTTTGGATTGTAAGGATTGGATGCGAGAGGAATTCGATGGTTTAGTGGAGCCCCATAGCTCAACTCCGTAAGTCCAAATAGGTCTTATTATAGTCAAGTATATGAGTCTTTTGTAATTAATGGGAAGTTTAGAGCGTTTGTCTAGTAAATAAAATAATAAAAATGTAAAATATATCTTACTAATATTAACTAATACTTCTGTATATTTATATATTCTGTAAGTTCATATATTGTCTTAAGGATAGAAGAGTATACTGTGTATATAGCAACCCAATATAATTGGGCAGCAATCCTTTATATTTTATGAAAATATAGTGTTTCTCTCTCGATCATCAAAAAAACATAAAATATTAAAAACTTTATCAAGCCTACGTTTCGACCCAACTATGTTTTCATCAGGGCTAGAGAGAATATACTTTAAATAAAATAAAACGAGTTTTTATAAAGTAAAATGGTTTCCACTGTTTTCAGTTGTTTCCTTTTTTTTTTTTAATGCAGTATTCCTTGACCATCTCTTTTCTCTATATTGTACCTTTACATCAGTTACGTTTCGGCTACTATGCCATCTTCAGATTCATTGTTTATGTTACTTTTAATCTAATCCAGCAACACCAGGACACAACGTTAAGCCTAGAGATGGCATGTAACGATCGAAACATAGCTGATAAAGGAGCAATATAAAATAAAATACATGATAAAAAATTTGAATTCATCCTGAATTCTATTAAGTAAATAACAATAAAAAATAACTGTTAATTGTCAATCGAAACAATATCTCTATTAATACTATTATTATATCATTACTTAGTTTCATTTCTATCATTAATTAGTTTAAAAACATAGTTAACTTTATATTTCTCATGGTCTGGACTAGTGTTGCCCAAAATCGGTCTAGGTCTTGCACTTCGCGAGACCAAGACCATAGCCGCCTAACTGTTGCAAGACCAAGACAAGGAATGGTAAAAAAAATCGATTTTTTGAATAAAAATTAAGGCAAAATAGTTACTAATACTTGACAATCTTAGTTACTATATGTAAATAATTGTAATAACCAACATACTTTTGCATTAAACTCCTCTAATTTTTCATTCAGGCTTCGTTAGGTTTCTCCTATCTAAAAAAATACTGTAATATCTCTATAGTGATAAGCTAATAAGTAACTGCAAGACCGTTGCAAGACTCTTGCACAAGACCAAGACTCGTCTCGGTCTCGCATTAGGGCAACACTAGTCTCGACCATTGTGTTCTGAACCATCAACATTAATTTGATATGTTAAGTGGAAATTTATATTATATGATAGACATTTATATGAGTTTATCTCCAACTTTGGGCCAAACAGACAAATGAAACAGACAAGCAGTTTTCAAAATAAAGAGTTATTAAAGAAAGTATGTGGCATTTCATAAAATGTATGAAGAATCATAAAGGCATCAACTTGCATAGCCCATGAAAAAAATGTCAACATCGGATAAACCAAAAAAAGTAAAAATCATAAAACGCGATAGCTGTTTTGGTGATGCTTAATCGCTTGATTTCTTCCTAATCCCATCAGCAGTTTATGTCTGCAGTGTCAGAATAATACATATATTTAATTGTTGTACATACATACATACATACAATAATACAATAATACATACAATAATACATACAATAATACATACAATAATACATACAATAATACATACAATAATACATATATTTAATGAACAATCTGCAACAGCTGAAAGCGAACTATGGATTGAGAGAATATGAGCATAAGGTTTTACTCACTGAGCTACTCAGCTAACCACAAAAGATATTGAATTTAAAAAAAATATATGTATTAAGAAATTTAAAGATTCATTGAGTCATTACTGAACTAAGAGTATACATTTTTATTTTATAAAACATAAATTGATTGAACAACTATTTAAATAGACAAATATAAACTGAAAATTTAAATTTTAAAGGCTCGGGAACCTTTAGCCATAATATCTGGAATATATTAACATGTACTTATTTTAAATGCAGATTATAATAATAAAAATAATAATATAAGGAATAGCAATTTATAAATTTCAAATTAGTTTCGAAACAATTTGAATAATTTATTTGCGACCTACATGACACCTACAAACCCCTTCTTGTTTGCCCGAGCACAAGGTCGCCTTTAAGGATTCCTTTAAGTCGATTGCATCTATCGAGTTATAGCCTCGGGGGAACAATCGATACCTTCAGCGACGAAATAAAAGGCACAGACCCGCCAAAGCATACTTGGTCGGATTCCTCAACAGCCAGAGAGGTAGAAAAAGGAAGATTCAGATTTCGAGATAATTACACACGGAAAGCTATTCCGTTTTATCCTGCGCCCCCCTCACCATAATGTTTGGCCTAAACTCTGGAAAGTAAATATATGTACTCCGTCCTTTATCTTAGGTAGGATTCTTTCGTCTTTTTAATCCTGTGTGTCTGCCATAGCACTCCATTCCAAGCATACTGACCTTCCCAGTGTCTCATTTCCACTTATTTAAATATTTTTTTATTTTAGATAACTGCTCGAAATGATCTTTAGAACATATCTTTTTTTTTTTTTTAAATTCTCAGGACATTTCTAACTCGTTTCAAAGATATGTATCATCACAACGATTTAAAATATGTGGTCATTTTTAAACTTGACTGAAATATAGGGAATGCCAACACTTTCAAATATAAAGACTTAATTACAAAGGGCATCGTAAAAGAATGCCACAGTGATCTTTTTAAATTATTTACATAAAAAAAATAAAAGAATACACAGAGCAAACCCGGAGGCCACGTAGCAACAAAAAACGGGGTCCCACCATATTTCTCCTCAAGATCAGATTTAATGTTATCCTCATACCCACGCTTCGGTTACCTGAGGCGTTCTGTTCCCAAGCCATAGGGGACCACCTCTCAGATCTATAATTAACTTCTGAACAGTTTACTAAGTTTTAATATGAAAAGTTAAGCAATTACGAAATAGTCTTATTGAATACGATTATTTAATGAAAGTCGACAACTCAAAAAAAATGATAACAAGTTATTCTCCCATAAACTAATTTAAAAAATCTGGTGTGTCCACTCACACAACTTTCCTATCTATTACAGAAAAGTTTTTATATCTTAACATATGTCCATAAAGAAACAAAAAAAAAAATGGAAATAGATTTATTTCCCGAAAATTTATCAAAGAAAAGATTTGAGAATCATTTATTTGATAAACTAAAGCAATGAAAACCTCTAATATTGCTGATCAAAAACTTTTTGCCATAGCATAATTTTGACAAAACAACAATTTCTGTTAAAAGTAGAGGAAATAGTGAAGATTGAGTGATGAGGGCAACAGATTTTCTTACTTTCACTTAGTTATCCTTTTTCTCTCATTCACCCCTTTGTGACACCAGGATATGAACCCGTAATCTTACATTGGAAATTGAATAGCTGTAACTTTGTTAATAGTTGTCCGAAATGAACGATTTCTATATAGTTTTGTTGCGAATTTCATTACGTTAAAAAAAAAAGTATTTTTTTCTATATAACTTTTTTTCCTGATTTTTTTCGGGAATTCAGTCCAGGAACGAAAATTGAAAGAACTATTATCAGAACATTATAGGAATGTTTCATTAAAATCATTAGAATCGTTTTCGGGCTACAGTCTATAGAAAAACATGTGTTTCATTTAATGCGCAGGAGCTATTGCGCATTGAGCATCCAATTTTCGTCACAGGCATCAGTACTCAGTACCCTACAAAATCTCAATAATAACTAACGGTCGGAAATAAATAGACTTATTTTATAAGTACAGAGCTTTCATCTTTCTTTGAAGTTATTGAAATTCCGACAAATATATCTATATAAAAAAATATCAATAAGGCTGGGAGATTTGGACACTAATCAGCACTTTAGAAAGAAGTGTTGAAATATTGGAGAGAAAAATCCTCCATACGATAACAGGAGCGATCTGTAATCATAGTACTAAGGCATGGTTAAGGATCAATAAAGAACTGCTTATAGAAACTGGTCAATCAATATCTCTGACATGAAGAAAAGGAAGTTAAGATATGTGGCGCACGTACCTCGCAGAAGAGTGCTTAAGGCGAAAAGATATACAAGGTTTGTAACGCCAACAGAAATTAAAAAAGGTATATTTAAAAAAAATATATTTTTATATATGGTATGTTTTTTCTCGATAAAGTAGTTTCAATTTAAACTTAAGTTCACACGAAGTGACTGTGTGACAGTAGCTACCATAACTGTGGAAACGAGACTCGACTAGTAAGAGAGGGGATGACAGATTAGGATGAGGAGTACCTCAGGGAATGATTTATGGTCCCGTGTTATCTCCTTTGTTCTCAACTCCTTTATCAAGATCCTCCTTTTCCCCTTTCTTCTCAGGACCCCGACTCCATTATCCTGGACCACTATTGTGCCCCCTCTAGCCCAGATCTCTCCTTAAGACGAGGGCCTATTTCCATAGAAGACAGTTGACTATTTAACACAACAAACAGATGAGCTGAAGCAGTAGCAAAAGCCTTATCTGTCTTGTCTGTGTCTTCATCGCTACCAGTGGTTGGTCATGTTTACCTTTGACTTATGTTTGTATTATATAATTATATCTTAACAACGACAAATAATTGAATGGGTTATTATATAACTTAAAATACAAAGAGTCCTGTAAATAAAGAGAGATATTTGAAGAGGTTATAACATCCCACAGAAAAAGCTAATATAAACTATGGTCCAAAAGATTTATCGTAGAAAATAAGGAAATTTAAATGATAACAAAAAATAATATATAATTTAATTTAAATAGTTAAAATTAACTCATAATAAATCAGATAAAATTTCCTTCTATGTCAAAATCATTTAAAGTGGGCTTTTAACCTGCTTGACAACTCGCAGTTATACTTTCATAAATTCAAGAATTACTCACTATTTTTTTAATCAACATTCAACTGCAGAAAAAACGCCTCACTTTTATAATAAATTTCTTGTTTAATAAGCTTCAAGTCAACATTAATTGAGTTGAATTTGTTTTATGAAAACTTATGTTTTACCTATTATTGTGACTCAAAATTAAACAGAAATGTAATTATAATTATGGGTTGATGGTTAAGAGGATCAGCCAGAAATAAAATGGCAAAAATAAATAATTATATTTATTTTAACATTTGCCGACGTTTCCAACTGAAATTCAGGTCTTCATCAGAGCTATATTGACTTTATTCAAGCAATCTCTTCAACCTTGATGAAGGCCTGTACTACACGTCGATATTATAATAAAAGAAATATTATTATTTATTTTTGCCATTTTATTTCTGACTGATCACAAAAACCATCCTTCTCTTCAAAAATGAAATTAAACTGCACACGATTTGAGTTAAAAAAAAAAAAAAATAATGCTTAGAATATACATTAAAAAAAATTAATTATTATAAGAATTATTTTATAAAATGACCAGTGAAGGTTGATTACTAGACTTTAGAAAATATAAATTCCATTAATTATTATTATACACGTATACACAAATCGAACATGTACAAGACATGGTTTAGAATATTTTTTGTTTGTAATTTTTAGCCTAGAAATATTTCTTTAACAATGAAAATTCTGTGTGATTGATTTTAATGATTGAAAGATAATAATGAAAAATTGATATTTATCTAAATTTTGAAACTTTTATATAATAATAATAATAATCATTTGTATCTGGGTAATAACTGCGTAATTTTAATTGAATATTTAATAGTTGACCGTTGCATTATAAAGGAAGGAGATGGTCCGGGGTGGCGGTCATAAATAGGCTAAATAGTGGTAAAACTATTTTATTAATAGCCGACGTTTCGATCCAACTTTGCAGGTCTTCTTCAGGGAGGTTGTGTTCAGCTAGGAGTTTCACTTAGAACTGAGTACTAAGTTCTGAGTTTTAGTTCTAAGTGAAACTCCTAGCTGAACACACCTCCCTGAAGAAGACCTGCAAAGTCGGGTCGAAACGTCGGCTTTTAATAAAATATTTTTACCAATATATAGCCTCCATTTATGACCTCCACCCCGAACCCTCTCCTTCCTGTGTAATTTTTTTTCTTCTAATGTTTTAATTGATCATAGAAGGGAAGAAAAAGGTTATAATTAAAGCAACAATAATGCTAATTGAATTTCATATATTTTTATATGGGACTAAGAATGGACATAGATAATCTATATTTTCCTTACAATATTCCATATTTTAATTAAAAAATAAAAACTATCGTTTTCGGAAACCAAATAGGAATTAGACATGAACCTGATGGTTAGAAAAAATATAACTCATTTTACATGTTTCATATAGAATGCAGTGCGTAGCAGAGAAAAATATCGAGATTTCGATCGAGTTGAATAACGCTCGAAGGATCCTTCTTAATCAGTAAACTTAATTTGCCCAAATTCGGACCAATGAAAAAAAAAAATTGTTTTTCCTTTTTTGAGCTTCAGCCTGAAACCTCCTATCTAGTAAATCCGGGGGTGTATCTTAGCAATACATTTGAATACTAGATCTAGAATAATTGAAATTTATGTTGTAATGCTCCAATCAAGGAGGCAGCATCAAAGTGTGTTATGTATTAGGCAAACTTATGTTCCCTAGTATCGTAGGAGTCACTACACTGACGACCATGAGCTTTTATTAGTAAGGAATATTTAGTAGGCATTATGTAAGGAGAACGCCTTCGAATACATAAGATCTATAATATGTATTTGAGTTTAATAATATTGTTATAATGGAAAATCATTCTAATAATGCCACTCTTAAATAAAGATTCGGACAATCGGAGAACCATAGAGGATCTCGCGGAGAGCAGAGATATGAAGTTGTTGACCTGCGAGAGGCGGCCATAGAGGTAGAAGGAGATGGACTGACAACAGCCTGACGTAACGACCACCTGCCCCCCACCACTCCACCCTGTTGCCGGATCTACCCTCTCCATAGCTCACTCCTGGTCCTCCTTTTCCGGAGGAGATCTCTGATCATTGGGCTCGAGAAGACGTGTAATGTATGGGAGGATAACGGGAATGATTAGAGAGGCATCGAGGTTCAAGTGTGGATCATACAACTTGATCGTCATGGTTATCATAAATTTTTATACCGCTATAATAGTAATGTTATAATAGATATCCTCAAATAGAAAGTAATTAGGTTGCAAGATAAACATAAGCCCAAACTCCATAATGTCAATTTTACCAAAATTATAATCAATACGAGTAAGCAGAAACGCCCTTTTACACGGTCAAGTTTCTCTGTAGATTTCTTGTATTCCAGAAACAAAGATGCAAAGAGTATAGTAAGGTTGCAAGGCCAAATTGATTACGCAGGAAATTTTCCATCAAAATAAAGCAGCGCTCTCTAACAATCTCCACTGGCTTTAGTACCAGTAACGCGGTTGAGAGAGTAGCGCAGAGATCTCCTGGAGTCTTGTATTTCCTACCATAGTTAGATGGACAAGCCTGACTCTGAGTTCTATCGTTTGTTTGTAAATATTGTACATAGATATGTCTGTAATTATTTTTGTTTAATTATCTTAAAGTTATTATATTATTGTATTTACCATGCACCCTCATAACAATCATGTCCTGATTACTAACCATTTGACGTAATGTATTATTATATTACCATGACAACAGTATCAATAACTTTATGATAACCTTGACGGACAAGTTTATTTTATATACTCTTTTATTATTATTTAGCTGTTATTTTTTTTCTGTTTATTTTATATTTTCTGTATATATAGTGTGAAGTGTAGTCGTATTATTCAATAAATAAATTTAAAAAATATTACTGTGTTTACCTCCATTTTTCTATTTTATTTCTTTTTTTTTTAAGTTAATATATCTGGTTGGGGCCATGGCTTAAATTGTAAAATAGATTGAAGTTATACACAATCCTTCTCTGAATTGGAGTTGAATTAATGGAATTACATTAATTTATTCTTGATTTTTTTAACAAGAACAACACTCGATTTTTACTTCTAGCTTTAGCTACAATATTAATATGCTTTCTTGGAAAAATATGGTAACTACAATATTGACATTTTTTTATTATTATTATTGAAATTTACAACTGTATTAAATGATAAATACAACAAGTAAATATAAAACAAGTAACATGCCATGTAGCACATGAAGAAAAACTACCTATTGGTAGCACTCCAATTATATTTCTGTATTAGAAGGTCTCGAGGCCATATTCTTTTTAGACGCCCCGGAGGGTTATCAGGAATTGAAGAGGAAACAAGGTTGAAAACAAGAGGGTTCGGATTGTTTAGAAGTTTATTATGGAAGGATATGTATCTGGATTGAATACTGACATTAAACCTAACCATGTAAATAGGCCTTTAAAATTTGTGATCTCCCCTGGTGTTTTAAAACCAAATTATATTACAAACATTTTTTTAACAATGCTTTGGTTGAAAACCGTGTAAAACTGCCCTGAAGGCACATATAATCGATTCCAAACGGTCATATCGATCAAACTATAAGGTTGATACATTATTAAATAATTAATATCCATAAGTAGGATTTATATAAATATTTATTAATAAAAAAAAATGCATCATTACAAAATATATATATATATATATATATATATATATATATATATATATATATATATTGTTAGTATTTATTATTATTTATAATTAATTAAAATTCGTTCCTCGTATATATATATATATATATATATATATATGGACGAGAAACGAATTTTATTTAATTATAAATAATAATAAATACTAACAATATTATTAGTTTATATTAATAACATTCCGCAGACAGAGTAATATGAAGATGGCAGTACACAATGGAGGCACTGTTCTGAATAAATTTGTTCAAGTTTGTAGGACAAGAAAGGAATGTAGAGTTTGTTGTTCTTTGCATTACCGTTATCCGTGAACGAAGCGATAGTGAGTGAACCACATGTCAGCCGCTCCAACATCAAATGCCATACATCCAGTAGAAGAGTTATTCAACTGACATTTTAAAATGTATTTGGTTATTATTTATTCAGTTTTCAGCAACGAAATATAAAGACAACGTTGTTTGAAACGATAATTCAGAAATGGTAAGTTTGATGACATTTTTTCTTTATAAACATCAGATATGATATTAAATTTGGAAATGGGTATCCATGATTGTTTTAATAAATGAAGCTTTCTTTCACTTGACCTCTCAATTATTCACGATTCATAGCATAGCAAAGTCTAGTAAAATTAAAAACGTTTATATTATATTAAGTTAAACTAAAATTTTTCAAAAGTCTGTTACAAAACCTCCCTTAAAAATTGAAAACTAGAACAAAACTGTTTTAAATATTTTTTTAACTCATGATTAAACAAAAAAAAAAAAAAAAACCATGAGTACGAAATTTGAGATCAATAATATTATACTAATGATAACAGAAATTCATTATCATTAAAGGTGTAATGTATAATCTATTAGTATAAATTAATAACCAATAAAAAGAAACATAATAATACTCAAGCATTATAATTATAGTTAAAACTGAAAAACATATGACGTGTTGAAGTAATGTTGACAGTGTTTAACACATCAATCGTTCAAGAACGACTATGTCCCTAGTTAACCAGTCAGGATTTTCTATAGCCAATATTCAACATATTTTTGATGTTAGAAGAATAATAAATTTGTTGATTTGTTTTCTCGTATTGTCATAAACAACACGTATTTACGCCATTAGTGTTGTACCACAAGCTGAGTCATGTAAACATAAAAAAAAAAAAGACTGAAAATTTTTCAGAGGAAAGCAATGTTTGCACCAAGATCTCTCTTGTTATGTCCATGTTTACTTTTTTCATCCGATGTTTGCGATGGGTTTTGTTTTTTTACTATTCTTGGTCGTTTCGACTCGGGAATCTTTGCCATGACAATACATGGATGTTTCATTGGGAAAACCAAAAACTAATAGTGGGGTACCTAGAATATTTGGTACCCAGAGAGTATTAAATTGGTTTAGACCACACGAGAGAAGTAAAATCAACAAGATGAAATTAATAATATGAAATATATATGTATATATTTTTATTTATTTTATTATGCTATAGGAATATATAGCATGATAAGAACTTGTGAAGAATTGGTAACACTTCAAAGATTAGTTTAATTTAGAAGGTCCCTTGGCCATCTTCTTTTCAGACGCCTCGGATGGTTGTCAGGAATTGTATTGGATGAATGGTTATGAAGTGGAGGATTGGGGTGACATAAAGAATTAGGGAATTAAACGAGGAAGGTCGGGCCAAGTCTTCAACAAGAGGAATATTCAGGTCTTTATGGATAATTTTATTTGTGACATAATAAGGAGCATTCAGGATTTTACGGAATATTTAGATTGTAAGGATAGTATAAAGGAGGAATTCGAAGTTTTTGTAGAGCCCTAAAGCTCAATTCCATAAGTCCAAATGGGTCTGAGGATGGTAGTGTAAATGAGTTTTTTGTAGAATATTGGAAGTTTAGAGCATTTGTCAAGTAAGTGTTGTAGTAGTCGGAATCTGTAGGCAGTTTCTTGTCTTATAAGTCTGGTATGAGGATTCAGAGTAAGGCGTTGTCAAGGAGTCTCAGGTAACGGATTTGTTCGAAAGGGATCAGTGGAAGATTGTTAAAGGACACAGAAGGATAGGATGTTGTAGGTTTGCGTCGAAGGCTAAAAATAATTTGTTGGGATTTATTTGCATTAATTTTAATTCTCCACTTTCCTTCTATGGCTAAAATGTGTGACTCCAGAGATTGTGATACAACAGTAGTGTTGTCCAAAATCTCTTATCTCCTATTTTTCCTATCTAAAAAATCACAGTAATATCTCTATAGGAATAAGCTAATAAGTAACTGCAAGACTGTTGCGAGACTCTTGCGCAAGACCAAGACCATGATCAACACTGAGCTTGCAAGACCAAGACTCGTCTCGGTCTCGCATTTGGGCAACACTGTACTACAGTAGGTTCATTATTGACAGATAACACACATTTGTCATCGGCATAGGTAGTTAATAGGACGGTTAATATGAAATATAATTTATAAATAATAGATCATTATAATGTAGATGAAATGCTGAACGTTTCTCTCACTTATAGTATGCAGGTCCGAATTTTAGTTTCTGAGATGTCTTAATCTATAACTTCAATAAGACTCGATATCATTTGGTTTTCGACACTATTTGCCCCTTTTCGCATCTCTAACATGGAGTCTTGTTAAGATAAAATTTTGAATAATAGCACATTACACAAAGGATGAAATGGTGAACTCACTAACAATATGTAGATCCGATTTTTGGTCATTAATATATTTTAATTCCTATGAACAACACTACAATTAGTCGATTCCAGCCGACTTTATCCGAGCGTTACAAATCGGAGATCTGACGGCTCAGCCCACTTGCTGGGCCTCCTTAGGAAGTGTACGTCCCCAGGAGAGGAGGCCCCCATAGACGCCGCAGTCGCTCCCTACCTTCAAGATTCGCTATACCTCCTTCTTCCCTACTCATCTAATGACTCCTCCTCGCCGAAGCTTTCCCAAGGGAAGCCGCGATTGGCAATCGTGGACGTGGAGATGTTGAAGGGGGCAGTTAAACGTATTGACATATTATGCAATGGACAGTTCCGGTTCTGACTCAAGGTGATTTGCATCTTTCTCTAAAGACCTCGCCTTGCCCCACCCCCACTTCTACCTCTTTGGCGTATATCAAAACAGTCGTCACAATATATATATATATATATATATATATATATATATATATATATATATATATATATATATATATATTTTTTTTTATTATGTAGACCATTAATCGAATAAGACTTTAGGATTTATATCTTCGACAATACAACCGCACGGATTCCTTATATTTTTTTTAAATATTATTTCTGAATATATATTCCTTTTCCTATCAATAGAAAGAGAATCTCACGTAGAATATACGAATCGTAATTTTGACTCCTAATTTTATAACACTCAAGTCTTGAGCTGGAATCGGAGCTCCCTAGGCTGATTGTAAATATTGTAATTGTAATTATAAGTATGAATGTTTTTCTTTTTTTTATCTATTTATTTGTTTTACTTATAATTTATTTAATTTGCTAAGGATTTCTGTATTTTTTAAAATTTTATTTAAAGTTACATTTCTTTGTTTTGTTTTTTTAGTTTTCGCCTTTGTTATATAGATATATATATTTTTTATTGTATTTTATATATAGTATGAATGAGCCTCACACAGCTGTAGTACTAAATGTCCTTAAGTGTGACAAAATATATTATTTCTCAAAAAAAGATCATAAAAAAAAATTATAACAGGACTTAAATAAAAGTGGGAGGTTTCAAACCATGCGATAGTGACATCTCAACGAACGAATTCATAATTGGGGAATAACTCGAAAAGAACACAATTTTTTTTTGGTCTATTGTACATATGAAACTTTAAAATTTAAAATTTACTGATCCATCATCTTTTCTTGGAATAAACTAACTATCTGATTAAATTTGTTAACTTAAACTGCATTTCTTGATTTAAAAACCGTTCCACAAAATTGAAATCGAATTTGGTTAATATTTATTGTTTTGCTGACCATTCCAACTTATCTTCTCTTTAATTATTCACTTCAATCAACCGTCAATCGACAATTAGGTTAACATTAACAAGTAACCAATGATATTGACGACAATTATCCATTATCTTATTTTTTTTAATTTCATAATCTGCCACATCTATAGATAATAAATTTAAGTGATAAAGTTATCCATTTATACAATATGTATGTAAAAGAAAAAAATAAAGTAATACAAAATGTTGTCATTAGATGTCCAAATTAATGTTTAGACGCTTCAGTAAATTTTGGATGATCAAGTGGAGAAAGGAAAAAGATAATATTTAAATTATAAGTTTAAGAAAACGCAATGGTTAAACCATAGAAGATTATAAATCATATAAGCTGATAACTTAACTTAAACCTTTGCGTATCAAACATTATTGAATGGAAGTCGTGTTGATTTCTTAATGTATTATAATCAGATACAAATAATTGATTTGTGCGGAGTATACGCGCGGTTCAACTATTAAATACATATTTTTATATCAATATATTGTTTATGTTGCAATGAAATGGAAAAAGAAACACTTTATCATTTATGTTTTAAATGCCCAATATATTAAGGAAATCTTAATGAGATCGAAATATTCAAGCCAATCACTATAGAAGAACTGAGAAAAATATATTTTTTAATCTCTAATATATGTAATTATAGAAATCTGGTATTGTAATCTAAAATATTATTCTCTGGGTATTGTAATAACAATAAAGATTGAATGTCGATAAATATTGAATGGATTTGTTTTGGTCTTGTTCTCTTGATTGTTTCTTTGTTTTATATGAATGATCTGGTAATATATTTTCAGTATATGATTTGATATTGATATTTAAAGCAAACATTATTATATTTTTTGCTTTTATTGTTGTTATGTGTTTTATAGATAATTTTATATTTTATAATGAGGGTTTGGTTTTTTAAGTTTTATATTGATTTTTTAAATATTTAGCACAGATAAAAAAAAAAAAAAATCAAAAACTAAAATTCTCCTTTTAGTGACTCATTTACACGTGACAAAAGATAACTTTATGTCTTTTAGGAATAACATAAAAACACCACAAGACAATAGCTGTAATAAATTTAATTGCCACCATTAACATTGCTTTTGTTGTATTGTTTTCTTTTTTGGGGCAAACCAATTTAATTTGTTATTAAAAAAATAATAATAATTAGAAACGGGATGAACTTTATTTATTTATTTTCATAATATATAGATAGATAAGTTATTAAACACAGTACTAAAGTGATGTTGATGAGCTGGGTAATGAATTTAGAAACGAGTTAAGAATTTCTCAATACTTTAAAATATATTACTTTTTCACAATATCTTCATTAATTATATACACATCCATTATATGGTCAACCCGTTAAAAAAAACGACTCAACTGTAAAAGTTGTTATCATCACGAAATAATAGTCAAAAAGACGTGTTTAATCGAATCGACGTCATAGCATGATATTGTATAATAAAAATTTGAATGAATAGAAAATTTTTTATTGGAATAATAAACTTTTATTTTTATTTTAATATGTATTATTAATAATAATACTTTTAAATACTTTGCCTGCCAAATAAAATTGTATGATTTGTAGATAAGTCATTATTCCACAACGTGAACGATATTACGTTTATATTTACGTAATAATAAATATCGAAACTTCAAAGAATTTCAATAGATAAAATATGCATTTTATTTTTAGTTTACTGTATATCGTATAGTAAATATTTGGCAGCGTTGTAAATTATTACAAATACTTTTTTAATATCAAATATACAACCTTAAAAAAAAAAATATTTAAAAAATCACTTTTTCACATAACAGAAGGAAAAAGATGTACATGAGAATTCTTTATCCAAATTTTCGTATTTCTTTAAAAAAAAAAAAGACTGAAGTCAAAGTCAAAGATGATACATATATATTTAGCAAAAGAATGTTATTGTTATTAGATTTTGTTAGTTATTTATTTTTTGGAAGATGTATAGGAATATTAACAAACATTTTTTTATTTTTTTTTTATTTATAAAATACAATAAAGACATTTATAATATATTTCAGTGACAGTACACAAATAGAAGTTTTGTCTAAAAACATTTTTCTCATTTTTTTTAGAAAAAAATAAAAAATGCAAAAACAAATTTTTTTTAGTCTAAAAGTTAGTCTGAAAATATAGCCACAAAAATAAAAATGTAACAAATATGTATGAGGTAACCATATAAAAGTAATTTTTTTATTGTTGATAAAGAAATTTGTATTATTCGGGTATTTTCTGGATGGAAAAATTGATCCTAAGTTAATCAAAGTCTTATAAATTATTACAAATGGTTTATTTTTCTTTAATAATAACTCTTTCTTTTTTTTTTAATTTCCTAATGATATTCACAACTGTATAAAAGAAATACATTTAGTAAATTAGAACATATGGATATAATGACGTGAAAACACTCTTTGAGACACTACCCAATGGTAGCACTCTCTTATGATATGTCTACATTAGGAGATCACGGGGCCAACTTCTTTTAAGACTCCTCGGAGGGTTATCAGGAATTGAAGAGGAAGCAAGGTTAGAAATGAGAGGGTTGGGATGGTTCAGAAGTTCATTATGGAAGGATAGGTATCTGGATTAGGCCAGATCTGAAACATAAGAAACATTAAGGTCATTATGGAAGGATTTTGGATTGTAAGGATTGGATTCGAGAGGAATTCGATGGTTTAGTGGAGCCCCATAGCTCAACTCCTTAAGTCCAAATAGGCCTTATTATAGTCATGTATATGAGTCTTTTGTACTTAATTGAAAGTTTAGAGCGTTTGAATACATAACTCTGAAAAAAAAAAAAAAAACCGACTATTTTTTTTTTATTTATTGAAATTTTGGATTTTAAGTATCTTAAAGTGTAAAACCTCAAACTCTGGGGTGGTTAAAAAAAATGTATGTTTGATAATTAAAATATAAATTTTAGTTTGATTTAAAAATAAGTTTTGTTTCAGGAAATATTTACAGTTCTACTAAAAGAGAACTTCTTATAAAAGGACCTTAATTGGGACTGCTGCCCTCTATTGAGAGGTTTATTAAGCATTGGAGCGAGTGGCGGAATCAGCTGAGAGGCGATACGTGATTGGCCTGATGATTTGCCGAAGAGACATTGTCATTCTCCACCGAGCACTTACACATGCTCCGTATTGTCTCCATTTATTAAATACTCATGTATTTTCACAATGAATATATTTTAATATATAATGAATTTTTAATTTTAAATATATATATATATAAATAATTTGTAATTTGGGATTGATTGCTTTAATTTTTTTTTCGTTCCGTACACTTCCTAATTACTTTATAATATTTTCGTTAATAGTTCAGTTTCGGTACTCCAAGATAGCAGCAGGTTCAAGGTCACCCATACCAAACTACTCTTAAATAACCGATGATTGCCGAAAGTAGCCGAACATAAATCCTGTTAACAACCGACAGAACTTCCTCGACTTAACAAGGTTAAGTTATATTTTCACATATATATGTAAAATAATAAAACATTTAATAAGGAAAATATGTTGATATAGCTAGTTTGCCTTCGATACAAAATATATTATTAAAATCATTGTGAATATATGACTGCAGATAATATCGTCAGTTTATTACAAAATGTCATTATGTGACATTTTATTACATTGAATAAGTAGTGTACTTAACATAACTATGTTTAAGGTATAAAATGGATTGTGTCATTTAACTAAGCTTATTATGTTTTTTTTTTATCGAAAAATAATGTTGAAATTTAATTAATATTTTTCCATCAAAAATCTACTTAGTGACTTTTTTTAATAAACTAACGATAGAATTGGAAAGTCAGTTTTAATAGTCCCTGGTACAGATCCCTTCTTATAAATTTATTAACATCCACCTTAAACTTCGTAGATAGCTTTACCTGTCGTAATCTAAAACTATTTTATTTAAGAAAATCAAACTTTGTCTATTTAATTAGGTACTAAAAACTCGTAAATAACCATTTGCTTTCCATTTGAATCGTAAGATAATTTGAGCACAAAATCGAGAAAAAAAAATGGCCTTCAAAAATATTGAGCCGTTTGGAGTGACCTACTACCATAAAATTTCAAAATAACGAGGTTGTAATAGAAAAACAGCACAATATTTTTGTATGCCACCTTTTTTTCTCCATTTTGTGCCCAAATTATCTTACGATCCAAGTAGAAAGCAAATGGGTATATACGAGTTTTTATTACCTAATTAAACTGACAAATTTTGCCGACCTCTAGGTTGAAAACGCGACAAGAGTTTTTGTAAATAAAATAGTTGTAGGTTACGATGAGATGAAACTATTTACGAAGTTTCAGGCGGATGTTAATAATTCGTTAAATATGGATATGTATCACGGAGTATGTCAAAACATTTTCTAGTTTCATATATCGTCGATACATATACTAACTATCGATTATGAAAAATTTTCAATCCTGCACTCTGGCCATAGTAATTAAATATTTATAGAAAGCGAATACAAAATCTTCAAAGCATTCAGAAAAGCTCATATTATTGTGAAAATTGAAACAACATTGTTATTTTGGCTGAATAGATAAATATTAACTATTATTAGAATCATGCCAATATTTTAAGATGTGACTTATTTACCTTTAGAATTAAATAGTTGGATCTCGTCAGAATGGTATCTGGACCTAAAAAATAAAAAAAATAATGTAGTTTAAGAAAAAAAAAGGTAATTTTATATTATAATAATGTAATAATATATATTTAAAAAAAAACAATAATATATAAATCCTAAAGATCAAAAACGTAAATATTGAAATATTTTTTTTAAACATGTTTTTGGTTCAATATTTTATATTTATTAATTTTTTTCACTACCTTATGCTGTTGCATATTGTACTGTTTATTGCAATAAGTGATTTTTTGGTATATATTAACTTTAAATATGTTTTTGTGAATTAGGAGTTTATTTATCAATACAAAAAAAGTGTGTGAAATTAATCCTTTTAAAAGTCAAATATATTTACAAATGCATAATTTCTGACTGAATAAATAGGTAAGTTTTCGAAGTTCTTAATTAATTAGGGTTATGATATGAGACTTTGTGCAATAAACCGAGGATATTATGATACTTGTATGGTATATTTTATTGTATATTTTAATGGTAGATTATATTAAAGATAAATCCTAACTCTATTTATCAATAAAAATAAACTTGATATATAAATATTAATATTAATCAATTTATTAAAAATATAGCAGATGGTAGAGTTGGCGGGAAATTTAAAAGTTGTGAAAGGAAAGGCTTAAGTGCCTCACAGCCATCTTAATAGTAGGAAGAGGCGGTTGAGGCCATGCCACCTCTTATAGTCACCTCAAGGATAACTTAGCGGCTCTATTCCTGTATTATTTATCTCGATATATCCATACATTAATCGATATATACAACTCCTCGATTGTAATCGTATTAAAATTTATATATGTAAAGATATATACTACTATTTCACAAACTATGAGAAACAAGTTATCTTTATGTTTATGCCCTTAACATTTGCTGTCAGTTTTTTTTAATGGAAATCAAAGCGAGTTTAGGTAAGCTCTTAATCCGTAGTACAGACCCCTTTTTATCAAATTGTTAACATCCGTCTGAAACTTCTTAAATAATCTCATCACAACCTACAAATATTTTATTTACGAAAATTCTTGGAAGTGGGGGCGTTTCCAATCTGGAGTGGGGGGGGGGAACTTTGTATACTTATTTAGATACTAAAAACTCGTAAATGCCAATTTGCTTTCCACCTGAATCGTAAGATAATATGAGCACAAAATCGATAAAAAATGTGGTCTTCAAAAATATTGAGCCGTTTAACGGGAACTACAACCCCAAATTGTCAAAATAATAAGGTTGTATAGGACAAACGCATATTTTTAAAATATTTTTGTAGGCCGCATTTTTAATCGATTTTAGGATGAAATTATCTTAAACCACCTTCAAAATTTCAGCATACGTAGAATTCGAATGGTTTTTTTAAAAGTTCACGAAATTTCCTAAAAAACAAAACGTTAAAATCGGACCATGATATGGTCTCTTTTTTTTTTTTTTGTCCTGCAAATTCTTTGTTTTGGATTTTGATTTTTGGATGTGTTACTGAAGTATTGCTATTTTTTTTTTTTTAGTAAATTACTACTAAAAAAAAAATGTATGATTCTTGGGAAATAATAAACCATTGTGAAATAATTTGCAGCGTTTTTAATTACGCTGCAAATTAATTACCAATTGCTTTCCACTTGAATCATAATGACTTATTGAACCATAAGTCAAAAAAAATATTAAGCCGTTTGGCGCGACAAATACCTCCACATTGTGAGAATAACGATGTTATATAGGCCAAACAGCCGAATATTTTTGTAGCCCACCTTTTATATCGATTTTGTGATCAAATTATCTTACGATCCAAGTGTAAAGGAAATGGGTATTTACGAGTTTTTAGTACCTAATTAAATAGACAAAGTTTGTCCCCTTCCAGATTGAAAACGCCCCACTTAAAAACTTTTCGTAAATAAAATAGTTGTGGGTTACGATGAGATGAAACTATTCACGAAGTTTCAGGCGGGTGTTAATAATTTGATAAAAAGGGTTCAGTACCACGGACTGTCTAGTGTTATTTGTATGGGTTGCTTGAGAGTGTTGAATTTCCTTTACTAATTATCACTTTAAATGAATTTTACGCCTTATTTAATTTTCATGGCTAACTTTGGTTTAGTTTTAGTTTTTTGTTTCTCAGGAAATACAGATATGTCTGAAAACCCTGTTTCTTGTGTCGTTTTTTTCTCATTTTTTTGTGTACCTTGGTTTCTATGAAATACTTGATAATTTTATATTAATTACTCAACATAAGCAACAAAAAGTATGAAGTATGCTCTGGTATATTGAATTCACAAAAGTGGTTTGGTTACATCTGATAGAAACGTGAATTTGTTTTCCATTCCTTATGCGGGCGGCAACGCTGTTTACAGTTTGTTCAGCTGTTTACATCTAAAGTTCATTTTTACATGCATACCAACGAGGTAGATATTTCTACAATATCGATTTTCCAATTTGCCCAATACGGGGAAACAATAACGGCAAGATATAGGTTATGTTATATGTTATGGATAGTAAAGAAAAATATATAATGAAAATTGTAAATAGTCAGGATTTGAGGATAACAATAATTTTTCTTTTGAGTAGAGTATGTCATCGATTTTGGAGGAAATATATATACCACTATTTCGATAAACAGATATTTCTCATTATAAATAAATAAGAGTTTCTCTAAGTTGTGATGTCATAAGGAGATACTTTCTCCATTGTATCGTCCTACACACAGCGATGGCATCCATCAAGATGCTCTTCTATGCGATGTGACAAAATGTGTGGGATCTTTAAATATATAACTGGCGGGAGTAAATAAAAACAAAAAAAATTAAAATATTATTAGTAATAGGATATTTAAGAGTAAATAATTAAAAGGATTAAAGTGGTTTCTTGTAACGGCAACAAAAGTGGATGGATTCAGATTAGAAAAAGATATGTATAATTTGCAGAATCCGTGTGACAATTATGATGTATGTATGATATATTATATTGTTTTTAGATGAATATAGTGTAATCCTCTCCTTCCATCCTCCCTAAAAAAAATGGTAACATATAACTATGTTTTATGAAAAACATCATCTCTAAAAGTATTATTGCTTGTGAACTTAAATTTAATAGGACTTGAAGAATCACTGTAACACCATTTCATAAAGATAGATAGTTTCTTTCTTTTTGTTCTCAAGCACTAACCGATCCAGGATTTAATTTTTTTTTGGGGGGGCCTTTAAATTTAATTTTTTTTATGTATATATTACGATAGTTCGGGAGAAAGAAAGAAATGGTGTTTAAGTCATTCTTTAAGTCCTATTTAATGTAATTAGACGAACAATAATGCTTTTAGAGACAATTTTTTTCATAAAATAATGGTTATATTTTGCCATTTTGAGGAGGCTTCAGCCCGAAAGATTTTTTTTTTTTTTATTTATATATATATTACGATAATTACTTTGGGAGAAAAAAAGAAACTAAGTACCTATATCAAATGGTGTTTAAGTGATTCTTCTATACTTTTAGAGATCATTTTTTTCATAAAACATGGTTATATTAAACCATTTAGAGGGGAGAGGGGAGCTTCAACCAGAAAACGCATCTCCCCCGTAGATCTGCCTGTGTGTATTATACAACACTATTTTCGTGAATAAGTAATAAGAACCACTAGCGAATACAGGATTTAATTTTGGAGAATAATTTCACCAGAACCTTTCTCATCACCCAAATCCCGTTGTACAATCCCTATCAAGCACCATCCATCCCTACAATCCCCTTCGTAGGTTAAAGCGGCAGCGGCCACGAGACCTTTTGTAAATATGGATATTTTGGAGTTCTAGCAATGGCCAGATTCTCCACTCAAGTCATGAGTGTCTGTGGCTGTAGCGCTCTTACTCATCCTTCGCTGGTTTAAAATACCAGTGAAGTGGCTGAGGGAGAAGCGTAGGGATCTCCTAAGCCTCCCTTTTCCCTCCACATGTGGAGGGGACAGGATTGGTTCGGAGATCACCTGGCAAATTGTAAATAATGTATGTTTTATATAAGGTGTTTGTTTTACTTTTATTTCTATTTTTATTTACTTATGTGTATATATATTTTTTTTTTCTTTACTCTTTTGTTCTTTCTTCTTATTCTTTTGTTATTACTTTATTTATTTATATTTTTGTATATACGGTATGAATGCAATCTCTGAACTCTATTATAAGTGTCCTTAACTGTGACAAATTGTAATATTTCTGAATAAAGTGTAAAAAAAAAAAAAAAAAATTTTGGAGAAAGATTTCTTTTTATGTATATGACGATAATTATTTTGGAAAAAAAGAACGATACTAACTAAGTATATGAAATGGTGTTTAAGTGAATCTTGAAGTCCTATTATATGTAATTATACTTACAATAATACTTTTTTATTATTTTTTTTCCATATAACATATGTTACATTTAACCATTTTGGGGGAGAGGCTTCAGACCGAAAACCCCCCTCCCGTAGATCCTCCTGTGCTAAGAACTACAAGAGTACGAACGCCTGTAAGCAGCCAAGAAGGAGGTTACACACAACAAACCCACGCCGAGATCTTACGCTACAAACACAGCCTACGCCAGAGCCCACCGGAGTCCTTATATAGTGCTACCAGCTGGCTCTCCGGGTTCCTCTTCTTCTACGTTCCAGCCACTCTGGAGAAGATATGGAGAAGAAGAAGTCATAAGACGGTACGATTTATAGGAAACGAGTCAAAAAAACAGAAAACGCGAAAAACTTTATTTTCTGTCCCGTTATATTTTTAAAATAAATTTAGGATTATTCCATTAGTAATTAAAAAAATATTCAAACTTAAATGGAGTCCCATTTGGAAAAAGATAAACTTCAATCATTTAAAAAATAAAAAAAGATTGATTGGGGTTTGTTTTGGAGAGATATAGAACGTTGACTTCCAATGTTCAAGATCCTGACTTCGAATCCCGGCTTATGGAAGATAAATAATTTATCCTGCTCCATCGGCCGTGGATGAAATTAAATGAAAATATATTTTATTATTCTGGGACTGCTGTCCCTTTAGAACACATTATAAGTGCTGAATACATGATTAAGCGGTCATAAATAGAGTAGATATTTACAATATTGGTTATTTAAAAGTAAAAATAGAGACGAAAAGAGAGAAAAATAAATGAAAAGCGTAAATATGCATACATAATAAGCGTACACAATACAAACAGAAACCTAAAATAACAGAAATATTTTCTGGGGGTACTTATATAGGGGAGAGATTTGAAAGAGGAAACTGATTGTGCGTGTCGAATATCATCAGGGATGGAATTCCAGAAGGAGGCAGCTTAAATTGCAAATGATTTGTCAAAAACAGCAGTTCGGTGAGGAGGGGGATAGAGGTCGGAAATGCGAGATCTAGAAGGGATTGGATGGAGTGTTTAAATTGTAAGCTATGGAAAATATAGGAGGGTCGATGAGTTCTAATGATCTGGTACAGAAAGGTGGCTAGGAAGTACTGACGGCGATAGGATGGATAGAGCCACTTCAATTCGGTGTAATACTGGGTAATATGGGTATCTCTTGAGGTTCCGAAAACAAAACGTAATGTGCAATATATTAAGAGTTTAAGTTTATCGTCTCTGGGATGGTGAGACCCTCCTGGGGCACACGCGGTCTCTATAAAGGGAGTACTCTTAATTAAATGATTAATTGAGGGAAAAAAACTGGCGGTTGAGCGTGATCACGGTCAAATCATCTCCTTTCACAACCATAGATCTGGAGATAGTACTTTCCCTAAATACTACTGAATTCAGGACCATGGTACAAAAGCATGAAGAAGAAGCGAATTTACATTTTATAAATATTAATGCATATCTTAATTAATTGGATTAAGAATAAACAAGTACAAACCCAATTAAGAGAAGTTGATACTATAGAGGAAATGGATGTATATGCATATATAAATATGTATGGACACCGAAGGAAGACTCGTGTAAGTCGGAGTGGATTAGACACAGCACTTTTGTACGGGCTGTTCTTCGAAGGTGTTATTACACAACACCTCATATTCGAAAACTTCTAACCTTTGCTTATCCGCTGTTTTCGAAATCAACGCTTCTCTCCCTATATTTATCCTGCCAGTTATGAAGATTATTACGTAAGTACTTAAAGAAAAATCAACAGTTTCATTTTTCGTCTTCCTTTCCTTTTTTTTTGTTTTTTTTTTGTTTTACATAGAGTCCGTGGTAGAGACGCTTTTTTTTAAATCAAATTACTAACATCCGGCAGAAACTTCATAAATCGCTTCATCTCATCGCAACCTACAATTATTTTATTTATGAAAATTCTCGAAATTGGGGCGTTTTCAATCTGGAGGCAAAGTTTGTCTATTTAATTAGGTACTAAATAGTCGTATATACCTACTTGCTTTCCACTTGAAATGTAAGATAAGTAACGAGGTTATATCGGCCGAACGGCCCAATTTTTTTTACGAGCTTGTAGCACTTAATTAAATAGTCTAAGTTTACCGACCTCCAGATTGAAAACGCCCCAATTCTATGCATTTTTGTAAATAAAATATTTGTAGATTACAATGAGATGAAGGTATTTAAGAAGTTCGTTTTAATAATTTGAAAAAAAGGGATCTGTACCACGGACTATTATTATATATATACTTGAAAGTATCTAAAATCAATACAATTGAATACATAATGTATTTGTTTTGATTTAACACGGAGAAGAGAGGAGGGGAGAGGATACAGCCTTCCTAACATTAGTACATTTCTAGAAATTTTTCAGCTAAAAATGAATATATCCTTAATAAAAATTTGAAAAATATCTTTTATTTCTAAATGTGTACAACCTCATATAAAAATAAAAAGTTTTTCAGTAGCGTGCCGCGGAAAATGTGATATGAATATCGCGCGAAAATTGAGGGCTGATCGAATCATAAAATCGTAGAATATGTTGATATACAATATTATATTCGAATAAAAACGACAATAATAGTAACATTTAGAAATCAAGTTACATAATAGGCCTTAGCCCAGCTAGCGAATTTACTTATTTCAGCTTGTTTATAATTTATTTTACTATTTTTTTTTTTAACTTTGGATATGGACAAACGTTTTACTTGGAATCCTCATAGCAGATTGAAACGACAAGAAACAGCTCGACGTTTCCGCTTACTCCAACACTTACTAGACAAACGATCTAACGTTCCAATTAATTACAAACGACTCATATACATGACTATAATTTGACCTATTTGGACTTACGGAGTTGAGCTTTGGGGCTCCACTAAACCATCGAATTCCTCTCGTATCCAATCCTTACAATCCAAAATCCTTCGTAAAATCCTTAATACTCTTTCTTTTGTCACAAATAAAAACATCCATAAAGACCTTAATGTTCCATGTTTCCGATTTATTCCAATCCAGAACCCTCTCGTTTCAAACGTTCCTTCCTCCTCGATCCCTGATAACCCTCCGAGGCGTCTGAAAAGAAGGTGGCCTCGTGATCTTCTTGTGTAAATTTATTATTTGAGTGCAATCAGTGGGTAGTTTCTCAACAAACGTTTTCATGTGATTATATTTCTGAGTGCACATTTACTTGATGTATTTATATTAATATAATTGTAAATAAATATTTTTAAAAAATGCGATATTTTGAATATTTAATTATTCAAAACAATATTCTCACCCTTTAACTTTTTAATTGGGAAATCGATCGTCCCCGTCCTCCCGTCCCCTCGAGGTCTATGCCTATGGAGATACATACATCTATGTCTCGACTTATATATTCTTAATTGTATAGCCATTGCTTCAGGTTCTACGTATCGGCGCCAGAATGTCTGGCAGGACTCCAACTCTTCTAGAGCCCAAGAAGATGCAGATATCCTTCGACATCTGAAGACTTTCTCTCGCCAAACCGGTGTGTTCTCTCCTGGGATTGTGCAATAGACGTTGGAGCGGCTTGGAGTTGCTAGGCACGCCTCTCCAGCTATGTTATTAGCCGGAGTGAGGCCCGTTCGAGGGCTTATTACTATGGAAGCGGCATTCGCTTTGGTCTCAGCAACACGTCGGTGTCCATCTTGTTTCAGAACCATGGTCTTAAGGGTATGCTGGTGTAATAATATATGAAGAGGGTTTTTAAATAAAGATAATATACACATGTCCCATAAAAAGAAGGAGAAAAGTTATTAAAAAATATTTTGCAGATATAAACGAGTGCAAAATTAAAAAAAAACATTAGTGTTGTTCAAATGCGAGACCGAGACGAGTCTTGGTCTTGCAAACTCAGTCTTGGTCTTGCGCAAGACTCTCATAACAGTCTTGCAGTTAGCTATTAGCTTATTACTAGAGAGATATCACTGTAATTTTCAGATATGAGAAACCTAACTAAGTCTGAATGAAAATGCTTAGAATAGTTAAATGCAAAAATATATTGGTTACTCCAATTCTTTACATATAGTGACTAAACTTGTCAAGTATTATTAACTATAATGTCTCAATTTTTATTCAAAAAATAGATTTTTTTACCATTCTCAGTCTTGGTCTTGCAACATATAGGTGGTGTTGGTCTTGGTCTTGCAAAGTGCAAGACCAAGACCGATTTTGGGCAACACTACAAAAGGTAGGAATTAAATGTCAGGCTATAATTAAAAAAATGCAACAATACATTTTGTTGGCACGTTTCTTTGTATATTATTTCTCAGATGCGTTTTTCTGTCTATATACCAATCTCCGTTATTATTCCTGATAAAATCCATTGATTGAACCATCGTTTTGAAAGATTATCTTCTCTATTATTATTCCCAAACAATTTAATATCAAAGTTAAGTTATATTAAGGAAAATAAATAAAAAGAGTTTTTTAACATTGGCCTGTATAATTTTATTTTTTATTATTGATAATTTGCTTAAAAAATAGTGAAAATTGTTTCAGTCCAGGTAAAAAACTAAAAAACTAATAGAGTAGTAGAACATATTAAAAAAAAATTAGAACACCATGGTTTTGCTCCAAATTGTACGGTTTCTTTGATTTTTTAGAAAAATTCATAATCTTTTAAATAACCATTATAAAATTGACAGAACAGTTATTTCTAGAATAATTCGAAAATGTAATTTTATCAGTCTTCATAACTTTTCGTTGAAGTACGTTACATAGATAAATTTAAAGGTCATCGAGTCTTTAGCCAAGTTTCATTGAAATTGATACATACGTTTAAGCGCTAAAGTCTACAGCAACACAGGTTTTTCGGTCGTCATCTTGGAAGAAAAGGGCGGATAATAATGTCGAGATAAGAGGATCATCCCCTGGTGACCTCTGACTTTGATTCCAAATTTGAAAAAAAAATCAGTCCGTTGTCTCGGAGAAAAACAGCGGACGGCGGACGGACAAAAAATGTTTTTATTCTTTTTTCGAATTCTACGTCTCGTGAAAAATAAAACCTCAAATTTTGAGAAGGGGTTAATTTTTTTTTTTACGTAAAATATCCATATTATTCACAAAATTATTCAAATAAGTATATAAATATTATTTTTCCAACAACCCAATAAGATATGAAGGAAACTGTGGAGATTTTATCCCAGAGATACAGATACAGAGATACAAACAAAGAAGACAATATGGCCGATATATTATTCAGACAAGAGGTAGGCCTGGAGGTGTGGTCGCTCGCCCACTCTTCAGCTCAGCTAAGGACTTCTCTTTCCATTCATACGATCCTCATCCTCGACCTACTTTTCGCAATGTCCTTTGTCGTCACTCGGGATATCTGCGTTCGCTGGTCGGATCTGGGATCGATCCGGAGGGCAGTAATCGCACATCTCACATCGGCATTTTTAAAGAAATATGATCAGCTATTTCAGCCTCTCTTTATATATATATTAAAATATCTGTATTTTTATATTAATAGTGTTTTAAATTCTTGGTTTCATTAGATGTTTAGACATACTAGCTCTTTTTAACAGCAGCTTCCTGGTACGTAAATAACACAAGTATACACTCTACTCACGATTTTCTATTAAACTACAATGACACAACAACAAACCTATCAGCGACAACACCACCGTTAACTTGCTCATAAAGAGAAGACTAAAGAGGAGCTGGATGAGAGATCTCCTTTCCTGAATTAAGGAAGTAAACCAAGAACAGGAATAGGTCCTGGTGGGAACTATTCTTTCTCATGGCTAACACGCTTTAATCACAACAGCTTATCTACTTGTTTTCAAAATTAATTACAGGTGCAGAAAAAGGTATGAGGAAAAAAAAAAATTTGCTTTGGAACTTCCCAATTCTTAATAATATTTTAATCCCCACATATATTATTACAGTAAGTCTCGAAATAGGTTTTATACCAAATATAAGCTCCTCTCATGCTCAAATACCATGAATGGGGTACCGTTGGATTGAGAATTTCAAGGGGGGTTAGCGAATCGTATTATCCGATTTTGTTTTTCTTTCTAAAATAAATAAAGTCAATAAAAACATTTTGCTAGGCTTCAATATTGGAACGGTTGTAAGTCTATAGATCGGTACAGGAAAAATTGGATTTTGAAGATTTTGATGCGTACAGCAAGACGCGTTTTTAAGCTCAAAAACGTACTATTTTCGAGATAACGCAAGGCATAGGGTACGCATCCACACAACCTCACGTCAATTATAGTACTTTTATTGAATACATGTCTCATTTCGTCGATTTGAGGCCTCTATGATCGAGAGAGGAGGAGTTTATATTATTTATCAATGGTGTTTTTGATCGGCAAGCCATATCATAGTTAATTCTTCACCAAATCTCAAGATTGAGCCACCAATTTCGGAGGCTTCCTTCTCCTTCAGGAGAGCAAAATAGTCCAATCACCCCGAAAATTCAGGCAAACAAGTTATGAAAGAAAAGAAACTTTATTTGCGAGTAACTAAAAAAATACACACTATTCCCTTGGAAATTGGACGATTTTTAGCAAAGCTAGAGCTTATTGACATTTGTAAACTTGTTGGTTCCAATCATTAATGAAGGTTTAAATTAATTTTTGTTGCTTTGTCGATTATATTTATCGATAAAGTATCAATTGATTTCTTTATCTTATGATACGTTGCATTATTTTATTTTTTTATGAATTGAGCATTTGATCTCTTAACAATATGCTGTGCGAATTTTTCTCACGGGCCTACTAGTATGCTAACAACTATTTTTGTAATGTAATAACAATTTTTGGGACACCATCATATGTTTTTATATATTTAGAAAATGATTAGTTATATATTTAAACCATCAGTTAACTCTTTAACGGAAACGAATAGTGAGATGATATCGCTAAAAGAACAATAATAAAAAACTGATAAACAAATAAACTGAATGATACAATCTGAGGAGCGATTATACGCTCGGTTGGGCCGCTGTTAGAGCACAGATATCATCTCTCCTTTCTATCCACGCAACCAAATTTATTTTATCTTTTGTTCCAGCAATCTTCTAGTTCTAGATAGAATAACCTTGTTCTTATATTTTTAAAAGAAAATAGACTGTAATTAATATATATTTATATTTAAGCATTTATACAAAGATTTTTTTAAAAAAAACTGTATGCTTTGAACTTATTGTTTCCTGATTACGTTCACAACATATTCGTTTTCGCCCTACGAAAATAATTATGATTAAACTATTTCTTCTCTCAGTTAATTATCAATTTCTTAAATTGTTCATATCTATCAATTTTGTATTATTTTTAACAATGGGATACCTTTAATTAATTCTAATAAATAAAGTTATAGGTATTTTAGAGGAAGACGTTTTGAAAATTTGGTATTTAAGACCTGTCATGCTATTAAAATAAGAATAAGACCTCATGTTAAATAGCCTATAATTTTAAATCGATTTGACGAGTTCAATCAAAATAGTTATGAGGCGTTTTCGAAAAAAATATTTTTAAAAAATGTTAACTCAATTAGATACTAAATTAAAAAGACAGGAATTGCCTAGACGATATAACTCTGACATCTTCTGGATGACAAATTCTCACTTAACTTACGTAACAAGCGACTGATCTACAACATTATACTGAGACCAATTTGGACATAATAAACAAAATACAAAAAACACTATAAAAAAATTCACGGAAAATTGTCAACGCACCTTTGAAGATTTTAAACAATACTATAGATAACGACTTAAACATCTCAACAGTAAAGTCAAAAATCCTAGACAAATACACTAAACTTCATTCTTCAACTCAAAATCACTTCAATCCATTAGTTCTTTCTATTTCCTGCTCGTTGTTGTCTGATCGACATAGAAATAAAGAAAATATCCAAGAGATCTTTTTATACACAACAAAATAAAAACAAATTCTTATCAATTAAACATTAGATACATCAAATTTGCTAGATGCGCAGCAATGAATAAAATTTCAATGTCTTTTTGTTTTTGAGGAATACTTTTCACATATGTATGTTATTTAAATAAAATATGTACACTCGCTCAATATATGGTTAAGTGTATGTAAATATAAAAATAGTTTTTTTTTCATATGTACCATTGAATTGATGATTTCATTTATACCAATAAAAAAAACTATATAAAGCACAAAGTACGTACGTACATAAAATAAGCACTAAGCTCATTGACAGGAATCGGAAATCTATCAAGCCTTTCCTAAACTCATCGTTGAATCCATAAATGAAATTCACAGCGTTCCTTTATTTATCGATTGAATTTTGGGGTCAATAGATCTGTAACCTCATTATAACCTCAGTGTTGTTATTCCAGAAGAGATAGCTATTCACTGGAATCCAGTTGTCCATCGGTGGATCCAAATGAATTGATTTATTCCTTCGACGAAATTAGCGCTGAGTTTAGTAACTTGTCCATATTAAAAGAACCAATCTGTCGGTATCTTTCTGATGTGTAGCACCGCTGTCTTATGTTGTTTTTTCTGGCGCCTGGAGTGACGTAACTGCTGAAATATTAGTTCCCTCTCACGTACTCGAACCCATACTCAGCAGAACTACGGCCTAGTCAGCTGATGACCATATCTCAGGGTTGGGTGAAACCTCGTGGGAATCCAATTCGGTGGATATATCTTTGCTACGATAAGTAAAAATGATAGTAATAAAATCAAAATATTAGGAAAAGATATTGAAAATTATCAAGAGATTACATAATCATGAACCGATTACGTGGTCATGCACGAAACATGATATAATAAGTGATGGGGATTCCGTCATGTGTTTAGGTCAAGATAGTGTTTGTTGCTTACGTTTCGACCTAATCATTAGAGTACTTCATCAGGATAAGTTTAACATATTCGATAATATAGTGTATTGCTACCTGGTATTATTTTTAAAACTTTTTAGTAACGGTAAAATTATATTTATTAAACTATAACGTTAGTTCGATACAAGCCTAGGGCTAAAACTTTTTTTTTTAACATATAATTTATAATTACAATGTAAATTACAATTTGTCTCAATTAAGGACATTTATAATTGTGTTCAGAGGGCACATTCACACCATATTTACAGAATCATAAATAAATAAATTAATAATAATATAATATAATATACATAAAAATAAGAAAAAAAAAATGAATAAAATAAAACGTTCTTTAAAAAATAAAATAAACATCTTAGACGCAGACATATCTATTAATAATATTTACTAAAAGGCAGGGGAATTCAGAGGCAGTGTTGTCCCCCTACTTATAGAAGAAAAAGAGAGGCTTCAGGAGATCCCTGCGCTTCTCCCTCAGCCACTTCACTGTCATTAAACTAATGACTCGAGTGCAGAATCTGGCCAGATGCTGGCCATTGCCATGTTATATGTTTATATTTTGTTTTTACTTTATTTTATTTATATGTTTTTTTCACGTTCATAATTATTCTATTCCTTTTATTTATTTATTATATGCATCTTTGGTACTAATTTTTGCCGGCTTTAGGTGTGGCAGATAGTAATAAAATTCAATAAATAAATTTAAAAAAATTACTCTAAAAACAAAATAGGTTGTTGACCAATAAATAGCTTTAATTTACAGATCCGAAATAGTCCAAAAATGATTTAAAAGTATTGTACTATATATTAGAAAGGATTAGGTTTGGTTTGAGGATTCAAATTTCAAATTTGAAGGAGACCGAGTAAAATTTATTTCCTGTTTCCTATTTATTTATTTAGTTTTATTTAATGAGTGAATTTTCCTCAATTTATGTAATGTATATTAATGCATGATGGTATTTTTATGGCGTTTCCCGCTTAACAATTCTCGAATACAGCACCACTGACTCGAATCCGGCCTGAGTGAGTTAAAATTTATTTCATTTAGGACTTTTGAACTACCCACTCAAGCTAGAATAGCGCTGTAAGCACCTTTAAGGCAGAAAAAAAATGTATGTCTATTTTTTAGGAGGAAAGAAGGTTAATTATTTCACACATTTTTTAAATCTCTAAGGAGTTTTCCTTTATTCAGGTATACATTTACGTTATCAAAGGTTTAAAATTCTTATCTATTGCTTCTGAAGTAGCTTTAATATTATTATTAATTTTTTTTTCCATGAGTAAAGAGAAATTGTCGAATTAAGATATTACGAAGGCTTATTTGTAAGGCTCCAAACAGTCTCATTGTGACGATAAAATCCCGAGTATATTAAATAATTCCTTCTTCAAATTTATAAGTCTCTTTATCTTTGTTATTTAAGATAAATCTTGAGTATAAAAAATGAAATGAAATGATCGTGATACATTAAATAAATATTGAATTTATTTATTAATCTATGTGTAATGCTCAAATAAATATATTCTTTTGAAATATACATATAATTTTTTTGAGGTCATTGGCAAGTTCAGTAGCCTTAAGGAAGAGCCCGCCATTTTGAGGCGTACAAATCTTTGTCAATATTTACGCGACGTTATCAGTATAGATAAGGGGAAGGCAACCGACGGATCTCTGCGCTATTTCCATCGCAAATAAACATCGATATCTCGAAGGCAAACATGTTTCCGCCTCCACGTATCAATTTACAATTATGTCTTATTTCGAGGTGTACCGAAAATATATAAATCGATTTCGACTTGGACACCATTGAACCAAACTTAGGCTAGGATTCGAGATTGAACATTCATAAAATTTGTCATAAGTATGTTATATGTAGAGAAATAAAATTACTAACAAAGATACATTGTAATCGACCAAGAAAAATAATAAGTTAACTTATGTACGATGTCGTTACGAATCGTACAATCCATAATCAACCAGTGCTCTGATAAATGGGATTTTGTTATACTAATGGTATTTATTATTTGTGAACTATAAGCTTTAAGCTAGATTTAAAATGCAATTCAAATTATTTTATAATAGCCCAACATGGCCAGAAAATAATTTCATTTCAAAGTAAGTGTGTTGCACGCATCAGATTTTTTAAACAAAAAATGAAAAATTATTTTTGTATTTAATTATTCCCTACACCCATACCAGACTTAAAAGACTAGAAACCGCCCGTCGTTATAGACTAATACAGCACTTACTAGACAAAATCTCAAAACTTCCAACTATTTACAAAATACTCATATGTATTACTATAATAAGGCCTATTTCGACATACGGGATCGAGCTTTGGGTCTCTACTAAACCATCGAATTCATCTCGTATCCAATTCCTACAACCCAAAATCCTTCGTAAAATCCTCAACGCTCCCTACTTTGAAACAAATAAAATCATCCATGACGCCCTTAATGTACCATATGTTTCCGATTTAGCTCAATCCAGATACCTATCCTTCCATAATAAACTTCTGAACCATCCAAATCCTCTTGTTTCCTCTTCTATTCCTGATAACCCACCGAGGCGTCTGAAAAGAAGATGGCCTCGGGACCTTCTAATATAGAAATATAATTGGAGTGCTACCAATGTGTAATTTCTCTTCATGTTGTATTTATCATGTTACTTATTTCATATTTTGCTAGTTGTATTTATCATTTAACACAGTTGTAAATTTCAATAATAATCATTTAAAAAAAATATTCCCAAAAGTGGTAATATATAACTATTGAAAAAAATAAATAATAGTGTATCATTTTATGCGTTTATTATATTTTTACTGTTTTAAATATATAATACCTTACGAAACTAGGATAAATTGATAAGTTAACTTCTACAAGTTCTTCACCTCCCTTCCAGGTATGACACAATAACTCCTGAGGTACTCCGAAGAACCTGATGAACTTTACCGTTATCCAAGCGGGTTCGTGGCTTTGAAGTCGTACACGGACCTCAACAGTAAATATCTGTTAGTGTCTTCGAACAGTTAGCCGTCAATTTAAGATGGCATTTTTTAACAAATATTTTCGGTGTACCAAGTCGCAAGTTTTCTAGATAGGCCACAGTAGATGGTAGAAGGGAAATAGAGAAAGGTGGGATATCTCATGATGGAGAGGCCAGAGGTGAAGACTACCATCGAGGTCAAGAAGCGTCCTCAATTTCTTACACGTCCCGGAAGAACAATTTGAGAAATCCATAAGGTATTCCGGGGTCGCTCAGAAACGACTACAGCCAAGTCTATAGTTATCCTAAAGGCACAGCCATCCCTCAACTCAAATATATTTTTTATTAATCCTTAATTGTGCTCACTTAAGAAGTCTTCGTTTATAATTGTGGGTAAATAGTTGACTGTCGTGAATAATGAAGAGAAGAATAGTTGGGGTGATCAGTCAAATAAGAAGACAAAAATAAATGATAATATTTATTTTGACATTTGCCGACGTTTCGACCTGAAGTTCAGGCCTTCATCAGCGCTTCAAAAGTTCTGATGGAGAAGTGAAATTTGAACACTTGAAAACTTCTCCATCAACACTTTTGGAGACAGCCCTGATGAAGGCCTGAACTGCAGGTTGAAACGTCGGCAAATGTCAAAATAAATATAATTTATTTTTGCCTTCTTATTTCTGACTGATCACCCCAACTATTCTTCTCTTTATCATTCGTCTTCGTTTATAGTTTTTTTAATTAATATGACTATAGATTTTTTTTTGTTCTTCCCTACCTCGCCTTTTAGGCTATACGGGATTTTCCCGGGCCGGGAGGTGAGGGCGGGGAATTTAAAAACCCCTCCGGCACCGGGACGCGAACTCGTACTTTTTATGTCATCTCAAATCTCTGTTATCCGGTTGCCAGGCAACTAGCGGTGTTGTGCACACGCTTTAGCCTATTCGGCCACCCCGCCCCCTCATATGACTATAGATGTCACACCTTGATCTTAATTCCTTAAAAATATAAGAAGTTGGTTTTTGTAATAATAATAATAATTTGGAAAGGAAGGAGATGGTCCCGGGTGGCGGTCATAAATAGTGGAAAATAACTTATATTATATCGTATTATTTTTATCTACTTTCGATTTTATTGTTCATTATTCTAATTATTTCCGCTTTATATGATCTCCTTTTTATTTTATTTTTACATTCTACATCAATGTATGATCATCCGTTTTCACTTTGTATTCATTTTACTTTTTAATCATGTTTCAATATTAACTAATATTTAAATGTAATTTTCTTACATATGTCCAACCAAATATAATTATAATTATTTTTTTTTCCCCTCTCTATAGTTTTAAGTTAGTTCTGTAATGTATGGTCTCTTATTTATATATTTATATTTTACTTCTATGTACGTTTTACTTCTTCCATTTTTGTTTTTATTCACATTATACTCTTATCTATTATCTATAATATCATAGATATAGTATTTTTTTTCCCTTGTATCCATCCATATATTCAAATTTTAGATACTGTAATTTTCTAGGTTTTTCCACATTACCCAAACAAGTCATGAAATTCCCCAATACTTGCCTTACCCTGGTTTTCTAGTTCTAAGTAGAACTCCTAGCTGAACACACTTGTAAGTCTATCTAATTTTATTTACTTATTTATTTTTATTTTTTTCTTTTCTTTCAATCTCTCCTGTACATCTGTAGAAATATTTTCACATTTGTATATATTATATATTACACTACAACAATTGTTACCATCTATTTCATTCAGTTTAGGATCTTGTTACTCTGTGTATATTTTAATGTAGTTACTGTTTATAATTTTAATTAGCTTATTCAAATCGCTTATAATTTTTTTTCTAAATATTATGTAACTTCCACAATTCTCTTATCTTTTTGTATCTTGTCCGAAAAAATAATTATTCGCTGTAATATATATGTTAATGTATCATTATATATTTTTTCTAAATTATTATTATTTTTTTGTTTTGTTCTAATCCAGGTAGTTATAGATTCCTCGAAACGGGCGAGGAGCTGGGAATAAATCACGCGCTGCGAGATCGCTTATTGCCAACGCCTATCCCTCTCCTCCCCCCCGCTGCGATCTGCCCAGGTTCGACCAGAGAGGCAATTACAGAGGGCGGTAGAGGCTTCCCTAAAAGATGATGAAGTGAAGGGCGGGGGCACGCAACACGGCATTAACAACCTCCAGCAACAAAAAGCTAATAGGCAACAGAAAAAGAAACGAAAAAAAAAAAAAAAAAACCTCAAGCCTCTCGGGGCTATAAATCTTTTGGGGCCTCTCGCCGCTGCCATCGAGGGTCGGACCTAAACTCGACTTCTTCTCAAGTATCGATTAATAATAACAAGATCGATCTCCTAAATGAGGATCTATAATATAAACTATATCAGGCACTGTATGAATCTATATAAAAATGAAAAAATAAAAACTTAAACCAAATATTTATATACTTCCAATGTTGCAGATTGAGGTCCTTTATTTTAAATGAATATATTTTTCCAAAACTTTATAGTCAATTCACTTTGTTCTGCTTTTTATTGTTTATGCATGAAACATATTTATACGCATATTTTGTTTTATTATATCATTTGCTATTTACTATTGACATGTTTACATATTATATATTGAATACTATGTCATTTTATTACTCGCTATATTCAGATGTATTATTTTGAATTATTGTATTATGTGGGGTATTATATTATATTTCATTGTTTATATTTAGGCATACGGTCAGATGCTTGGTTGTTATCAGGAGAGAGGATGTTGTCACTGAATCCTAATGAATTTTACTTTGTATATAAGTTGTAAATGTTTTTCATATTAAAGTGTACATTGTCATCATTACAGCCAACTCTATTTGTAAGAAGCATTCCTCGAAAATAAATACAAATATTCATTCATTCATTAAAAAGTGAGAGATATGGCGGAACGCGGCACACTATGGCGAAACACCAAATTATTGGACATTGTAGTTATATGGCCGGTCTGTTGGCCGTACAAAAAAAAGTTAAACATGAACATTATTTTTTAACGAGGAATCGATTTCTGTATTCAGATTTTAATTTTGATGTACAGGATGGGCCATAATTTTTATTTTATTTTAATTTTTTTTTTTTTAAATTGATTCCATTGATCCAGCAACTTTTACTCAGGTCACTTATTTTGATAGGAGCAACCGTATAAAAGGGTTACCAGGTTTTTCGGCAAACCAAAACCCACAAAAATTAATGTGTAATAAATAATCAAGACGTTTTCAAGATTTTTATTGTTGTCAACGTTTCAACCTAAGCTTGTGACTCTTCAATTACCTTTGTTTTGGATCTATATGTTGGCAAAGATAATTAAAGCCGTTGTTAACCCAATACATTATAATTTTATAATTATTACTGACAATAATTAGAGCAGATAATATAGTAATAATAATAATAATAAAAGGCTTAGCGAACCCGAAGGTTCGATGCCGACACCAACAATCGCTTATTACACACCTCCCTCCACCGTACGACGTCCAAACCCAGTACCTTCAGATCGCATTTAATGCGATCTTCCCACCTTCGCTTCGGTCTATCACTCGGACGTTTACCATTCGGTACAGCAAATATTAACCTATTAGGAATTCTCTCATTAATAAGCCAAACAATTTTACTAGTCCATTAGATTCGCCGCTATAAAATTACCTCAATTATATTACCTGGATACAGTTGACGCAATTCGGCGTTGTGTAACCGTCTGAACTCTCCGGTTAACTCATCCTTCTTCGGTCCGAATATTCTACGCAAACTTTATTTTCAAAAACGTAGATAATAAATAAAAAATTCAAGTACTTTAAATCAGGCATAGTTGATGATAATGAGGCAAAGGACTTGGAAGACTAAAAGCATACCTTAAAGAGGTTAAGGAGTAGAGAGGACAGTATTGTGTTGTGAATACAGTACTACACAAGCACACTAACAGACTATTTCACTAATTGCTGTCTTGTCCCTGGTGGTTGGCGCCTTATACCTGTGGGACCTAACTCTAAACCTCTCACCTTTAGCAGCCTATCGCCTACAGGTCTCACGCGTAATATAACTGCTGATAATAATTTTTATTTTTTTTGATTGAAATTTACAACTGTATTACATGGAAAATACAATAAGTAAATGTGACATTGGTAATATGACATGTACAAAATGAAGAGAAACTACCCATTGGCAGAACTCAAATTAAAGTTCTATATTAGAAGGTCCCAAGGCCATTTTCTTTTCAGACGCCTCGGAGGGTTATCAAGAGATCGAGGAGGAAGCAAGGTTTGAAACGAGAGGATTCGGACGGTTCTGCAGTTTGTTATGGAAGGATAGGTATCTGGATTGAGCCAAATCGGAAACATATGGAACATTAAGGTCTTTGTGGATGATTTTATTTGTGACAAAGTAAGGAGCGTTGATGATTTTACGAAGGATTTTGGATTGTAAGGATTGGATACGAGAGGAATTCGATGGTTTAGTGGAGCCTCAATCGTAAGTCCAAATAGGTCTTATTATTGTCATATATATGAGTCATTTGTAATTGATTGAAAGCTTAGAGCGTTTGTCTAGTAAGTGCTGCATTAGTTGAAATAAAATTAAATACTGTTTTATTATGTATAATAGCTAAAAAAAAAATGCAGTAAAATTTTATAACGGTGCCTAAAGCTCCATGTTATGTCACAAAAGATTTCACGATAACTTACATGGACACACTAATACACTCAGAAAAGATATGCAATTAACATGCCAGAAAATACGCTTAGAAGGTTCAAAAGAAGGTGGATGAGGGATCTCGTTTAAAAAGTATAATAAAATCATGATAGGAAGGAACAGGAGATCCCATCTCCGCTCTTCAAGGTCGATGGTGCATGAACCCTATTTATTTATCATGAAACATATTTATTTTATATAATATTTTCTGCATTTGAACTGTACGGATTAATAAATAAAAGTATATTTGTTTTTAGAAAATTTCATTTTACTGAGCGCCCACAAAATAAATATTTAACCCTCGTTTTGGTCAGTATAGGTTATTACCTGCGAAATAATCCGTACTACCTACCCTTTTTGAATTACCTAAAGTTTTAAAACCCTAAGTTAACAATGCTTGTATATCTTTTTAAAATTTTGTTGGTAAGATATTACTTAACTTAATTCATCTTCATACTATAGTAATATTTATATTATATATACATTTTCATAAAATAATAACTAATAACCCAATATGAAAGATAAATAATATTACATAACTAGTAGGCCCGTGCGAAAAATTTGTTCAGTGAAGAAATAACTAAACAATATGGAAATAAGTAGTTACTATGCATTATTTAAGGAAGGAATTAATATTTTCTTGGTCGATTACAATATTCCATTAAACATAATAGACCAAAATATTTGTACATATTGCTTTGCTAGAACCTATTTTTAAACGCTAACTGGAAAGATATTAAAAGTAATAAAGACAAAATAATGCTCCGATCATGAGATATTGTAAATTATTAAAAATAAATAAAATGTAGAAACAACCAAATGTCTTTAATAAATAATAAAGTTAATATTTCAAACAAGAAAAAAAAATGTAGTAGACTATTCTACTCCTTAATGCAATATCTTTAAACAGAAAGACATTATTAAGTATATCCAAACTAATCGACTGTACCTTTGTTAATAATTGTCCGATTTTTTTTTTGGTAAGTAATTTAGTAATCTTTCTAATTATCATGGGTCCAATCCAGAGAAACATGCATACTTTTTGAGTTATTCGCAAATAAAGTTTCTTTTCTTCCATAACTTTTTTTCCCAGAAATTTCGGGGGGATAGGACTATTTTTCGCATGTGAAGGAGAAGAATATCTTCAAAATGAGTGGTCAATCATTGGATTTGATGAAGAATTGACAAAGTTATGGCGCACCGACAAAAAAAAACACCTTTTAGAAATAATATATAGTATTGAAGGAAGGTAGTCGACTGTTCTAAATATCATGGGCGATACATATTCAGGATGCAGGCATTAAAAATTTTTATTAGTGCTGACGTTTCAACCCAAACATGTGGGACATCATCAGGGCTGAAAATTTTAAAATACAATCAGAGATATAATATACGACCGATAATGGTAAATAATGATTGATGGTAAATGAATCTTAACCATTATTGCAATACACAATATTAGTTTTTTATTTTGTATAACATATTGCATGCCTAGTATTGTGTATTGTAATAATAGTTAAGATTCGTGTACCATCAATCACTATAGTTTATTATTTACCATTATCGGTCGTATAATATATCTCTGATTACATTTTAAAATTTTCATCCCTGATAATAATGACCCACATGTTAGAATTGAAACGTTTGCACAAATAAATTTTTTTTATAATGATTCCGTCCTGAATATTTATCACCCATAATATTACGTAATAATTTTGTAAAGATATATCATCAAGCATAAAATTAAACTGTAGCATAACAAAATGCTAGTAATTCAATACTATATAAAATTTAATACTAACTAGAGTATAAAAAACAAAATAGAAAAAAATTTACCTGCCTAAAAAAGACAAGATTACCTGAAGAGGAAAATATTCAACAAGACGTAGAACTAGTGGGGGACGGCGCATGCGCGGGAACCACACGTGGCTATATAGTGTTGTTTACATCAAAATGGTGTCTTCTATCAGCCTTTTCTGACACTACCATTAATTCAACTAATACGTAATTAAATTTCATAATAATATGAAATATTAAAAAATTAAATAAATATAATGTGTTGTAGCAAAAATTAAAACATTTAATTTAATTGGCGCAAACTTTCGATTTTGATTGGGAAAGAGGCAATGGACCAAAAAAATAAATAAATAAATAGCGGAATTATTTATTAACATAATTATTGTGAAACGAACAAATATAATATTGAATATTTAAAATTAATTTGTGTTAATATATTTGCATAGTTGCAGAGATTTTTATTTTATTTTACTCAAAGTATATATATGGGCATATCTTTAAAAAAATTCTATTGAATATATAACATTTATGTTTTGATTAAAAACAAGTGGGGAAGATTTCCAATCATTGGTACATTTCTAGAACTTTTCCAGCTAAAAATGAAAAAGGTAAAAAAAAAAAAATATATCTTTGATTTCTTAGTTTGGATAATCTCAAATATAAAATAAAACGTTTTTCACTGTCCGACTAGTTTAGGGTGATTGAATAATAAAATCCTAGGATATGTTGATGTATATTATTATCTTTATATAAATATAAATATAAATATAAAAATATAAATGACAATTTAAATAAAAGTAATATTTAGGTGTCGATAAAATAGTTACATACCTACTAGACCTTAGTCTAGTCAGCTAGTCGACTTTTATTAATCGATTTTAATTTACATATTTAATTCATTAATGTAGCTTATTTATTATTTATTTTAATTTTTTTTTTTTTTACCTCAAGTTATTGGGGGTGGGACCAAACGATATTCTCGGCTATGGTTAAAATTATTTAAAGAGGACTTTCTGTTCAAAAATAAAATCAGAAATTATGAAAATAAATAAATATATATATCCCACTTTTAGAAAAACTTCTATGTTTAATAAGCTATAAGTCCATATATATCAAGCTCAGGTATATTACAAATTAAGTTGAGATTTAACACAAGTTAAGTAAAAAAAAAAATAAAATAAAAAAGTGACTTGATACCCTGTCACCTAATACTTTATAATTTAATTTTTTTTGTATTTTCAAATATTGTGTAAGAGATAACATGATGCGAATTGGTTAAACAGCCTGCAGTTTTGTAAATATAAATAACTAATAAAATAAATTTAATTCTAATTTAAAGTGTTACATTCTTCAGTGGTGAGTTCTGATTTTAAATCCAAATTTGAGAAAAATCAGTCCAGTAGTATCGGAGAAAATGCGCGGATGGCGGACGGATACAATTTTTGTTTTTCGTTTTTCGAATTCTATGTATCCTGAAACGTGAAACCTCAAATTTTAAGAAGGTGTTAAGTTTTTGAATTTTTAGTTCGATTATTGAAAATAATGAAGCAAAAAAGTATCTTTTTATTTCTCTTCGAAGTAGCAAATAAAAACATTGGATAACATAAAGTTCATTTAAAGAAATAATCGAAATATGATAATTTATGAGTACAATGTTTTTTTTTTTTACCCGCATGATCATATCACAGTTCATTAAGTTAGATAAGGTACAGCAGTTGACAGATAGACGTCTACACGTAGCAGTTGACTATCGCACACCAAGCAAAATCTCATACCGTGGAAACACTATCTAGACGAAATATTCCATTGCAAATATTATAACTATTCCTATTGCACAGCTTAGACGTTGGAAGTACCTATCATGATAGTAACTGTCACAAGTATGTTTATGTTGGTAAAGGTATGTCTCAACAATAATACTACACGATATCAAAGGTGGAGAGGGGAATGTTTGTGAGCTAAAAGGTATGGCAGCCATCGTTTCTTATCTCTGTTGATAAGGAGACGTACTGTTCCCACTCTCTCGTCACCTTATAACTCTATGTGTGTATAATATAATAATAATAATTATTATTATATAAGTACATGTGTATACAATAATATACCAAACTAGTATACTTTAGTGAGAACTCTCAAATCCTCCTTTAAAAAAACGACATATTATATAAAAAAATCGACGTACCAACATCAGCTAAATAAATTTATTGTTATATAAAATTAGGAATTATCAAGGTAGACACAAACTTGGTAAAGCTTTAAATATTACCACTAACGTTAAAATAACAATTTACTTAAAAGTGATTAACATGTACCATTGGAAAAATATCTTTCAGGCTTAATAGTTATGAAAATGACCCAGCTATCCCAGAACTTATATAAATCCATTATTGTAGTCGATCAAGTCCTATTTGATTGGTGCAGAAGAACCATAATCTTACCATTAGCTCTGGAGTCAGGACCCGAAAATCGACCTGATCGCAGAAAAAGGTTTGAATGTAAATTAAGAAAGTGTATGTTATTATAAACAAAATGAATCCTGTCTACCATTCCAGAGCCGCTGCTTTCAAAGATGGTGGCTGATTTAAAGAATATCAAGCCAGTAATTTGAGGATTAAACAAGAAATATATAGCGAACTATTTGGGAAGAGTTGTCATTTTTTTAACTTGTGTATATGTGTTCAAACATGAAAAAACCGAAATTGCTAACTCAAGCAATCATGGGAAAACTTTTTACCGCCAAAAAAAACAGATGTTTACGACATTGTTTTGTTTTTTCATGTATTTTTTCATGTACTCCCTAAACAGTACACCGCAGCGAAAAATGTACTCTTTGAGAAATTACAGAACGGTAACTACGGTCAACGAACGCCGATTTTTACTAACGTTTTCAAAAATTGAGACAACTTATTCCACTTCTCTTGATTGAAGCCCTGATTTCCGAGTTGACATGTTTGAGTAATATTTTTATTTGTTTGCATATAAATCCTATACACGGTGCATCGAAACGAAAAATGTACTCTTTAAGAAAATAAAGAACGTTGAATTGTGCGTTAAATAAGTACCTAAACATAATAATTTGGTTAAACGGAATGAAAGAAAACCAATATCAACGAACTGAGGCAATTTACACTACTTCTCTTGATTGAAGCTTTGATTACCAGGTTTATGAAAATTCATCAGTCCCTAATTCAGTCATAACCTTATACGATCCGCTTTAGAACGCACACTAACTTGAAATTTAACACATCTAGGGCCTTTAGACCATCGGAGTTTTGAAAGCACCATATTTTTTTTAAAGTTTTTATTGACAATTTAGTTTTAGCAAGATTTTAAAAAACTTCTCTATGAAATTTCCTTTAGTTTGATCAAATTTATCGTTCCCAAGCGCCGTAAATTGGATCACGTTATCGTATTATACATATCGTAGATTATTATTATTATATATTTTATTTTTATAAGTATATAGAAAAACATAAGTAAACTGATGCTTACTTCAGAGAAAGAATCACAAACAACTCCAGAGAGAATATTTTTGCGAAAACATATGTAAGAGGCATTGAACGGACAAGAGACCACAGAATATACCATTGTGGTATCCAAAGCAGGTAAGAGGCCCGGGTTCGAAACCAGGTAAGGCAGGTAGGGGAAGCAGCTGAGAGATCTGTGTTGGATAGCGCCACGGGGGTTAAAGTCCCTTCTGTCTATAACTAATAACTCATCAACAGCAAAAAACAGGCAAGGAATTATTTCACCGCTGAAATATTCCCTTTGGAATTGTATTAATATCCTTCTCTTCTCCAGGTAGTATTCTGGATCCTTATCAACGGGAGATGAAATACGGGCCTGAGGAAGAATTCAGGTAAGGGATGAAATAACAGAAAGTATAATTAGATAATTTGTAATTATAAATAATATTTCGATGATTAAGGGAGTTAATAATTTAATTGGAAAATTAATTGATTAATTTAAAGACTCGCAATGATTTTTTTTTTCAGAATAAATTAATAGTTTAATTTAACTTTATGTTGTCTTCTTGTTACCAGATTCAGATCCATCGCAAGTAATAAGTAGAACTAATTCAACTCTAAAATAAAATAGGTGAAGTAATAATAATATAATATAACAAATTATAATTGAACCATCTAAAACTATTTTAAATGCTGTATATAAAAAAAAAGAAGAAAAACTTTGTCATTGAAAAAAGTTAATAATATATTGCTTTACAAAAAATTGTGAAGATAATTGAATGTACCTAAATCAAAGTAAAATTAATTTTAAGTCCTCTGGATTAAAATATAGATATAAGATGGCTGTAAATTGGGACGAAGTACCTATCACAGAGAATATATTAATCTCATAACAGAAATACCTCCAATATCCAACAATTTGAAGCAGCTACCAGATAGATACCACAAAAAACTTAACATATTTTTATGGCATTAAGAGACTATGAAAACACTATAAATGATGTTATAACAATTTTTTAATGTAAATAGATATCAAGTATTGAATAGTAAATCATCATCTACATTTTATATATATAATATTTAGCCAAAATATTTTAAAGTTTTGGAAATTAAATTCTAAAAACCTTTTTCTCAGAGTTGTTTACTGGTTTAAAGTCTTGGAAACAGTTAAAATTCCTCGAAGTCTTAGCGCTGTGCCAGAGCCTCGCTTCAATCCTACTTCTTTTTCGAGGGCTGTCTCTCGGGTATGCGGAGATAAACGTTTCGGGCTAACTGCCAAACCAAAGTTTCCTTTGAGGAAAACGTATTCGTGAAATTGAGGAAGAGTTAAAATAAACTAGTGGTGTTTAATATAATAACTTCCAGCACGCAAAAAAAGATAAAAAATGAAAAAATGGAGGTTATTAGTACACTAAAGATGAAGAAAATTAAACTGACCGATGTCTTTAGAATCGAAACCAGCGAAATCCACATTTATATAGTAATATGAATATTGAAATTTCAAAAATATTATAAAAATTCATAGCATTTAATATTTTTATAATCAATATTTTTCTTAAAATGTCAGTTATTCGTATTTTTATTAATAATACATTCATTTCAAAAAATAAAATTAAATGAAAACTGGACTTAAGGTGTTTTGAAACTGAAAATACAAGCTGATTAGCCTGGGTTTACAGGTATGTTATAATAAAAAAATTTAATTATTAGCATCAAAGATAAAAGAGTAATATAAAATAACTTTTTAACTATTGTTTCATTTCAACAGCATGTTATCATTTAATAATAATAACAAGATTTTTTTTTTTAATTTTATTTTATTGAGATTTACAACTGTATTACATGGAAAATACAATAAGTAAATGTGACATTGGTAACATGACATGTACAGCATGAAGAGAAACTACCTATTGGTAGAACTCAAATTAAAGTTCTATATTAGAAGGTCCCGAGGCCACCTTCTTTTCAGACGCCTCGGAGGATTATCAGGGATCGAGGAGGAAGCAAGGTTTGAAACGAGACGATTCGGATGGTTCTGCAGAATAACAAGATATAATTTATTTTTATTTTATTTGTTTGTTCTTATAGATTCCCCTAAGATGGTTATTACCATGAGGCATGTCTTTAGTTTATAGCTATCCAATATATACAGATATATTTATTAGAAATAAAGCTATTATTATTATTATTATTTTAAAACAAATATCTTGACCTTATTTTTTTTTTTATAAAAAAGTTTAAAGGTAAAAAAAGTAGTTTTGAAAGTTATAGTAGGTAGATACTTCCATCCATAAAATAAAATTTCAAGTAAAGTAACTTATTTTCAATAACAGTAATATTCAAAAAATTAATTTTCAAACGATTATTAAATTCCGAAAATAAACACAATTATCAGAGGTAGAAATATTACCCACTAAGATAATAAGTTGGTTTATGAGGCTTTTATTGTACAAATGCTTGTATTTATTATATCGGTTGAAGTTTGAATATCTCAAAGAGGAAACTCAAGAGCTGCGGACACAGGCGGAAGAGAGGCTGTAGTGAAAGTGTGCGTGGGCTGGGAGACTTTAATGCCCCAACTCCACCATAGCGGTCTCTATACTTCGTCACAGAGTACACTATCTACAGTTTTGATATTTCGTATTCTTCTCCACGATCGTTTTGAACAAGTAATACTTAAACTATAAGTATAATCATGCATCAATATAATATAAAAAATATAACAGTATTTTTTTATCCCCTTGACGTTTCAGTGAAAATTATAGGACATAAAAAACAAAAATATATTGAAAACTAAGAATTTATAAAATCGCGTTTCTGGATGGTTAGTGCTTACAGAATGATGATGGCAAAAAGGTATAAGTAAATTTCTACAGTGAGTTTTTCCACATAAGTAGTTTAGCACACTTTTAGGAGTTTTTGACAAGTTCGATTTCTTTTCTTTCTTTTTTTAAAATATTGAATTGATGGTAAATTGTAGTTAATAATTGAAGAGAAGAAAGGTTGGGACGTTCAGTAAAAAAAATGTAAAAATAAATAAATATTATATTTATTTATTTTTACATTTTTTTTTACTAAACACCCTAACTTTTCTTCTCTTCAATTATTTTTTATTAGGCCTTCAAAGGAGAAGCTATGTACAACATAAACGGATAAAGTAAGCTTCTTTTCACCCAAAAACAAATAACATAATTAAAAAATAAAGAGATCTTCTTCCTAGAAAAACAAAGTTCGTAAACCAAATTTCGCTAATAAATATTGTAAAAAAATGTTAATAAAAGTTATGCGTGGTATCATTATTCACGGGCGGATCTACGGGGGAAGCTTTGGGGCTGAAGCCCCCTCCTCCCACCCATGGTAAAATATAACCATATTATATGGAAAAAAATATTAAAAAATTATCTCTTAAAGTATTATTATTCGTGTAATTACATATTAAAAAATTATCTCTTACAGTATTATTATCCGTGTAATAACATTTAAAAGGACTTAAGGAATCACTTAATACCATTTCCCCCAACAATTAAATCCTGGATCAGCCAGTGGAATTATTTAAACATTTTTTTATAATTTAAGTTGTGTGGAATTATGGATACATACAGAAGAACAATATATGATCAGCTATAATAGCTTAAGACGTTTTGAATAATTGTTGGAACTGATTCAACTTGGAACATCATTTTTAAAAGATTGTCAATAATTTTATCCTTTGGATTTTACTAAATGAATTAAGGAGAGAGATCTTTCAATCTGAAAAGAAATTTTTTTTCTATGGTCCATAATTATTTCTATTCTTGAGTGATTTGAGCCAAATACTTTCCCAAAACAAAAGTTCCCATTTTGAAATATAAGATATATAATTCAGCTAATACAAAAAAATCAATATTTTATTCCTAAAATAAGCGTTACTCCCCTCTTCTAAATTTAATCCTGAATCCGTTACTGATGAGAAATGTATGCTTAAGTATTCATTAAACAAAATAAAGATATTCAGGAGAACATCATTAGAAGTAACTGCTATAATCAAGTTGAATAATTGCTCTAAATTCGTAGTTAAATTTTTAAACAAAAAGTAACAACTATAGATTTATACAAATGCGTAGAAACAGATTAATTAATTGTATATTAAATATAATAATTCTACATATTAAATTTACCAAAATGATACATAAGATAACTTACAGCGGGAATTTATTAATTATAAAACATATTCAATGTCATGAAGGTAATATTCTAAAGAGTTTCCCTAACAAATGATCCCAGATAGCTAACGGGCGACAAGACATGAGCCTGAGTTTCTTCAGCGACACTAAGGACGTTCATGCGCCAAGTTCACCGACCTGGAAGGCCATCAGGAATCTCCAAGATGTTAAAACCAGCTGAGGCCGTTAAATATTTATGTACGCGATTAAATACTTAGTCAGAACACTCCACGAAAGCGTAGCAAACTGTGACTAAACGAAGCAAGAGTAATCTATTAATAATTAATTATTTATTATATAATTAAAAATTAAGGGTTGTAAAATCGATCTAGTTCATGATAAATTATTACGTTTACAATACAAATTAATAATATCGCATTCGTCCAAGAAAATGGTTAGCTAAAAGATTCAAATATAAATTATTTATTTTAATATTCATCATATGAACAATAAAATTAAATTTAAAAGTTTTCATATTCAAATAAAAATAAATATATCTGTTGTAATGATTTTTTTTTTTTAGAGTGAATTAGATTGATCCGTCAGATTTCGTTCGGCATTAACGCTCGGGTCAAGTCGATTGATTGAAAGGGTTTTGAATATGGATTGAAATATCTCAAAAACTAAAAATCGTACCTTCATACTGTAAGCCAGGGAGTTGTTCAGAATTTCGTCCTCTCTGTAATGGGCTGCTATTCAAAATTGTATATCGACGGCGTGTTAGAAAGGCAAAAAAGGAAAAAATAGTATCGAAAACCAAATGATAACAAGTTTTATGGAAGATGTGGATTAAAATATCTCAGAAACTAAAAATCGGACCTGCATACTGTAAGCGAGGGAAATGTTCAGCAGTTCATCCTCTTTGTAATGAGCTATTATTTATAATTTATATTTCATATTATTAATCTCATATTATTAAAACGCACATTGTAATTTTTATTTTTTTATTGCTCAAACTGTTTTTCAATTTTATTTTGAGATACTTTTGCGCACTTAATATTTATTATTCATAATGAGGCTTGTGGACATTTAATGCAATTTTTGTATTCTTAATCGATAAACTGCGTTAAAATAGTTTAAAATGTTCTTAGAGATTTTTCTGTTTATCTGACCGTATTGATTGAATTGATAAGTATGCTGTGTACGAAGCAACCTTATGTAGTAAGGCAGCATTACTTTTAATAAAGTATTTCTCTCTCTTATATTTTATGCAATTTGCACGTGCGCGGCTGAGCATGTATCAAATTTGTTGTGTTTGTAATGTCTTGGTGTAATTGGTTGATTTAGTTTTTATCGATATAGTAGGTCTCTTGGCCATTTTCTTCTGCGTTGTTCAGGTAACAGGGAGCAGGAGATAGAACGAACCAGAGGATTGGAGTGATTTTGGGTTGAAGAATGAAATGTAGTGTATTTGTCGTGGATGTAGGATTTTACTGTTGGGGTGTTTAAGTCGTTATGTATAGTAGTATTTGAAATGTACCACGGTGCGTTAAAAATTTAGTAAAATTTTTGATTGGGCTGTATTTTGTTTGTTTGTATGTGTGTTTGTTTTGCTGAACCCTAAAGTTCTACTCCATATGTCCATATTGATCTCAGTAAGGTGTTGTAGATCAGTCGCTTGTTTCGTAAGTTAAGTGAAGATTTGTAGTCCAGAAGATGCGAAAGTTGGCTATTTCGTCTAGTAAGTTGTTGTCTTTTTAATTTCGTATGTATGTTCCTAGTAAGTCTTTTGTCTAATTAGAGTCCGAGGTACAGTACATAGCTCTTTGAAGGCATTGGAATATTGGCAATCGTTATTTTTAATGCAATAAATTAAGAATATATTCATAGTGGTGAAAAAATAAAAATAAAATAACGATATTGCTAGGATGCAAAAGAAAATATAAGTTTTCAATAGTCATTATTATTTTCGATACCGGTACCAATAATACCTATGAATAGTTCCACCGTAAGCCTCCCTAAATCCCAAAAATTAAAATGAAATCTTTACTATATAATTTTTTATTTTAAATATATATATATATATTATATTATATATAATTAAAATAAAGGTAACTTAAATTGAAGATTTCTTAGAAGCACACCGTATCGAGAGTAAATTTATGTTAATGGTTGTTTGGCCTGAAGGAACAATAACGGCGGTAACCGGTTAAGGATCACAGGTTACTCAGAGGCAGCTAAATATAGGAGGCGGCAAGGCCACGGAGACTCCAATGGTCGGTCAGGTCACAAGCCGTTCCTCCACTTCTTCTTCTACTCTTTCAATCATATCACTCTCTTATTTTATAACTTTAGTCTAAAATTAGTATTGATATATTGATAGAGAGTTCATTTAAGTATACTAAATTGATAAAAAAAAACATAGTAAAAACTGCCTACCATTGTTCTCTAGAAACTAACGATCAGAAACAAATCTTGAAATATAAATTTAAATAATGACCAGAAGAATAGTTGGGGTGATCAGTCACATAAGAAGGCAAAAATAAATGATAATATTTATTTTGATAGTTGCCGACGTTTAGACCTGAAGTTGTGGCCTTCATCAGGGCTAAGAAAAGAACCATAATCAGGTATCAGGTATCAGAAACATAATTAGTGTAGGTAAAAAAATTGAAGTAAAATGATGTTAGAAAAATGACAATAGTAAAAACTAAGAGATAATAACCGTTACAAAGTGTGGAATGATGAAGTAAACATAATCAAAAATGGTGACATAAGTATTAGAATGGGAATCTTAGAATAAAATGAAAAACCGAAAATTGACTTTACAATATCTCAATTTTCTATCTAACTATTATATTCGCAAAATCTTATATAACTTCATATTCTTTTTTTTCTGTTTTTCATTTTATTCTTATGACCCAGTGCCTAACTCACTTTACTATTTCGGACACTGTTCCTTAAAGCCCAAATAAGTACCATTTTCGAGATAAGCCGTATTTCATTCTATGAATTACTTCAAATGTCACAGAATAGTATCACATACTCATCAAGTTTTGTTTACGATTTAAACAATTAAAATTATTAATTAAGTAGCTATTCATCTAGGTGTATTTATTATTCCCGAGCCAATGGGGTGTGGGCGTGGATTTAAAATACTTCCTCGGCACCGGGACGCGAACTCTTAACTAATTTTTATATCATTTGAGTCATATATCAGGTTGCCGGGCAACGGTGGTGCTGTGCACAAGCGTTAGCTCATTCGGCCACCTCGCCTACATCTTTTGTAGCCCCGATGAAGACCTACAAAGTGGATCACAACGTCGGCGTAAACAATAAAATACTGTTTTGATATATAGTATTTATTTGACCGCAACCCCCGACCAACTCCTTCTCATAAATAATAGTGATTAATTTCTGGTCGAAAAAATGTATGGTTATATCTACGTTATTTTGTAAGGTTTCTAAATTCTATAAAAAAACAAAACAAAAAAAAAAAAACATCAAATTCGGACCAATTTATAAAAAAAAAATGGTAATCTCTCCACATATTTTAGTTTATTGTATTGATTGAAAATTAATTCCTCCATCTTATATTGCATTTATATCCATATTATATTATCGTGAGTCACTAGCGGATTCAGGATTTAATTTTTTTTTTGGGGGGAGGGCTTCAGCCCGAAAGATTTTTTTTCATATACATATAACGATAATTAATTTGAAAAAAAAGAAAGAAATTAACTACTTATATGAAATGGTGTTTAAGTGGTTCTTTAAGTCCTATTAAATGTAAATAAACAAACAATAATACTTTAAGAGATAATTTTAAATATTTTTTTCTGTAAAACATGATTCTATTTTACCATTTTGGGGAGGGGCTTCAGCCCGAAAGTCCCCCCCCCCGTAGATCCGCCCGTGTCGTGAGTCCATTGACCAATATATTCTGCGAATTATTGGCACGAGCCAACTAGTTATAATAATAATTTTAATTAAAAGTATTTCGCAATAAAGACCGAGTTGTTAATTAATATGAATAAAGCATTAAGCGCGATTTGCTAAAGGATTTGAAAGTTGAAAATTCTTTTCAGAGGAAGTTGGTACTTTCTTCATGTTTGTTATAAAAACTGGTCGCCGGTTAGAGAAAGTCGCGAAGGGAGGCGCCGGGCCTTCGCCAGTGCCTGCTTGATCTGAGATATTGCGCGCACGTAGCAATCCGCCATGCGCAAGTTATCGTCAAGAAATCTTGTCTTGATAGTTGCAGCAAATTGTAGCCTGCGAGTTATCATACGTGAGGTTCCTTGGTGGGTGTGTTGTCTGTCATTAGAACGGAACTGATAACGTTATTATTTGTAACCGATTACCATGTACTAGGTTGTGTTTGCGAGCCTAATTATAGTAGTGTACAAAAAACGAAAGCTTATAGTTATATACTACAGATACATAATGTAATTGAACTCTTCTGTAATATACAGGGTATTTCAGAGTCGAGTGGCTAAACTGAAAATATGAACTAAGGACCTCAAAACAAAAAAAAACATTTCTCCTGAAGGTATGTATCTGCAAACGCTAGGATATATTCACACCTAAACATTTTCATTGTTATGAATTATTTACGTTATATTAAGTAAATAAAACCTATTTATTTGTTCCAACTACTTTATTAATTAAACATAAATATTAAATGTTCTTTCAAGTGATTTCCTTGAGCATTAATACAGGCTCGGCATCTTTCTTTAACAACAGCAGTTGGCATTGAATATGTGTTATTGTTTTACAAGATTCAATTATCCTGCTTTGTAAGGATTTTTTTTATTTATTTATTTAGACATATAATATTCTGTCACAGGGACAATAATTATATTGATAAATCAACACATTCACACCGTATATACAAAAAAGAAAGAAAATTAACAAAAGTAAAATAATAACTAAATAATAATAAATAAAAACTATATACAATAAAATAATAAAATAACCTAAATATAAGTAAATTAAAAACATAAACATACAGTCATACCTATATAAAATATATACAATCAGGCGGGGAACCCAAATCCCTGCGCTACTCTCTCAACCGCCTCACTGGTGCTAAAGCCGGTAAAGTTTGAGCGAGAGGGCTAAGGAATTAAGGTTATTGATCGGACTAATTAATGAAGTAGTTAGAAGAAATAAATAAGTTTTATTTATTTCATATAACGTAAATCTTTAGGTGTGAATATCACCTACACAAAGCGTTTGTGGACATACCTTCAGAGGAAATTATTTTCTTGTTTTGAGGTCCTTAGTTTGAACACCCTGTAGATAACAGTTACAAGAGACTGAAGAAATATTTAGAAATATCACAAGAAAAGTATATTAAATTATTTTCAATATTAGGTGCACTATCTTCCCCTTAAGTAAAGGCCTCTACGATATGTTTCGACGATACGAAATTCCTGTCGGCTGTGATAAGCGATATAGTTGTATTACTATATGGCATAAGCCCCAGCGATACTGACAAACAGTATCGTATCGTCGAGACACATCGCTTTTCAAAAGGTCGTATGTAAAAATATTTTTTTAACATAAGACCCTAAAAATTATTTCTGATTTATAAGTACAATTTCATATTTTATTTCCCATAGTAGTAGACTACAAAACGTCACGCTAAGCAAAACTATAATAAACATGGAAAATTGTTACATAAGACCTTCTGCACTGACTGCGCTAAACAAGATTCTTATGAACACAGGACAAAAAATAAATTGCAAAACTAAGGTCATAAAGAACGCAAGTTCCTAAACACAGCGCTTAATTCCATCGATGGAATTCAATAACGATTTATGCTGCTATTTAAGAATGACAACAGCGAAACGATCGGAGGATAACACACGTTAAAATATTTATATGTATCATATATATTCATCATATCATACATATACAAACTCTTCCATTTTTAGGCGACGATTTTATCTCATTTCCCGCCGCAAATTTGAAGCATCGGAGAATCGAGAGTTCATCTGACTTCATCGTAAAAATCATTAAATAAAAATATGTAGTATATTCAATAGCTTTGTTAATGCATTTTCAAATGTATCCATACACAAAAAAAAAAAACATAGTATTACATTGTTCGTTTTACAATGATTATGACAATTATCACTCATAAATTGTACATTCTGATATTTACTCCTGAGATTTTTTTTTTTTGAGAGGGGAAAAGAGCAGCCCACTCTCTGACCAAAAAAAAATCTATATATATTGGATGTCAATATGGAAACTACTTTTTTGTTATGTGAACCATTTCATGTGATAGCACAGATTAGGGATAACAACACATCTACTCCTGTATTGAAATTGACACAGTAAGATAATTATAACCAGAAAATACTAAAGTTCTAGAGATTAGTAGCTATTAGAAGCCCCGACAACTTTTTATCTTTAATGGACTGGAATGATATAAAATAGTAAAATTATCTAATGGGATGAGAATTTATTGAAGCTAAGAGGAGATAATAGCTATTGTAGAAAAGTAGGTAATAAATTTTAGATTGTTAACCTCAATATGGCTTTGGATGTCGATATAGCTTTGGATATCAATGTCATTATATCTTAAATGAATCCATTACATTATATAATACAGTAAGATATTCTTTACCTTGCTTACAGTACGGATGGATTTTGACAAACGAGGTATGAAAAGAATCTTGATCTGTAATAAAACTAAATAAAAAAAAATTAAGTTTTTAATTTTGACAACTCCAACGATCAAGAATTGTTTTTAAAAGATTACGATGCAAAAATCAAGTTCTTTGGAACTTACAGGGCAGGGCCTCCGATTTAAAGCCCTTAAATTTCGCATTTTCGAGAATAATGGTAACTTTTGTCTAAAACCTCTTAGATAATTTGGTTGTCATAAGATACTGATCACATTTTTTAAAATATTGATATTTATTAAATTTTTTGATAATGTAAAAATCTATTAAAAAGTTAAACGAAGGAGAACAGTTTATTTAGGTCATTTCTGATAATACAGAAAGAAAAGTTTTGATATTTTAATAAATAACAAAACATCCAGGCATGTCTTCTACAGTGGCTAAAAGTCAAAATGATAACACCTGGATATTGAATAAATAAATATTTCAATTTATAATACATTGAAAACAATAATTAATAGTAATCAATAAACGCCATAGTAAAGTATTATTGTCATATATTCTTTTTCTTGTTGTGTAGGTGTATGGCGACTTCTGGTGTAGGGAATCTTCACTTTATAGTGGAAATATTCACATGATACAGTGAATTTAACATGTTTACATAGACATTTCTAGGAAAAACATGGAAGAAATTGCTTTAAATCTGGGAATGAAATACAAATTTAGTTATCAGGATAATGACCCCAAATACACCCAATCTGAGATCTTAATATGATAGGCAAAATAGGAAAACACGAAATTTCTATCAAAGAAGACTTAAATATCTTTTAGACTAAGTCCAGAATTCACCAAAAAATGGTCGATTCCATTACAAACAGACTGAAAGAAGTGCTAGAAAATAATGGCTTGCCTACAAGGTATTGTACTAAATTAATCTATTTTAAAAGTTAATAAGATGTGAGGTGTATCATTTTGAGTATGAGGTAAAATTATGCAGTTTTATTTATTTTTTTGGAACCTCCATATTAGACTGGAACGACTAGAAACCGTCCGACGTTTTAGACTACTCCAGCACTTACTAGACAAACGCTCTAAACTTACAACTATTTACAAAAGACTCATATATATTAATATAATAAGGCCTATTTGGACTTATGGGATCGTGCTTTGGGGCTCTACTAAATCATCAAATTCCTCTCGTATCCGATCCCTACACCCAAAAATCCTTCGTAAAATCCTTAATGCTCATTACTTTGTCACAAATAAAATCATCCAGAAGGTCCTTAATGTACCATATGTTTCCGATTTAGCTCAATCCAGATACCTATACTTCCATAATAAACTTCTGAATCATCCGAACCCTCTTGTTTCCAAACTTGCAATATAGAGATATAATTGGAGTGCTACCAATGGGTATAGTTTCTCTTCATGTTGTACATGTCGTGTTACTTGTTTCATATTAACTTGTTGTATTTATCATTTAATACAATTGTAAATTTCAATAACAAAAAATAAAAAATAAATAAAGACAATTGAATCTTTTAATTTTATTGAGTTTGTAAATATTTAAATTTAGATCATAAATAAATATTTTGAAGAGCTCCTGGTTTTAAGTCTTTTTTATATATATATTTTTTTATAGGTATACCAATTTCACCGTGAGCCACAGGCGGATCTACGCGGGGGCTTTCGGGCTGAAGCCGCCAAAAATGGTTATTTTTTTATTTAATGAAATTTACAACTGTACAAACAATAGAACTAGTAAAAATGCTCACATTAGAAATCATGACATAAACAGACTTGAAGAGATACTGCCCAGTGGTAGCACTCCCCCAAAAATGGTAAACAAATATATATAAATTATATCTTGAAGTATTATTGTTCATGTAATTACATTTAATAGGACTTCGAGAATTACTTAAACACTATTTCATATAGGTAGTTTTTTTTTTTTCAAAGTAATTATTATTATATATATAAAAAAAAATTCGGGCTAAAGCTCCCCAAAATTAAATTCTAGATCTGCTAGTGCCATGAGCAACTGTATACTCTCAGTAAAAGACATCTATACTCTTAAGGAAGTGAGAGAACTAATAATCAATCCTCTTCAGAACAAAAAAATTAGGTCTTGAGAGATTCCTACAAGAATGGATTAGTGAAGGTTGAGGGATAGCTATGTTTTATTTCCTGGAAGACAAGCTAACTTATCAAGTAAATTTCTACTTTAACAACCTGGGTATAATATGAAGCTACACCAACTAAATTGAATAAAGTTTCTTGATAATAATATTTTATTTTTACGAATAAATTAATAGGAGGAAATATCAATATCTGTGTTCTTGAAAAAGGCAAACTATTAACTATTAATAACAAAGCTCATTTATTTACTTTAAAAAAAATTAAACGTTTCGATTATTAATAGGAATATTAAATATAAGAAATTATATTATCGTTGGTAATATAAGTGATAAGTTAAAATGATTCAGTTTTTACAACTCCGGATATGTGTCAAGTCCATCAGACCATAACATATCTTTTTAAGACATCTTCGAGTTAGTCCTTCCAAAGATCGTCCTGGAGACCCGAACGGTGGTCCAGAAGAGAAGAAGGCCATCGACAATAGCGCACCGCATTCCTGCTCAGGTGGATCTTCGGCGGCCATCTTATACACCCCTCTCCTTCCCTATTTATCCTCCATGGTACCGTTACTCCTTAATCTATCTTTAAGACCGACAACAACGCCCCTCGAGGACTCCCGCCATTTCTTAATGTTTCCTATGCTAAACATGTTGTCATTAAGAACATTCTTCAAAATAAAATGATAATCCTCATGAATTTCCTTGTTATTTTTAATTATAAATAATATCAGATTAATGTGAATATCGTGGAGTCCCGAACAGATGATAAGGGATCAAAGACATACTAGGTGTCATGTCGAAGACGCTCGTCGCTGAAGAGCCCGCATCTTTTTCGACACAAGAGAAAAAGGATCCTGGGAGGTTGCAAGCTCCTGACAGGTTATAAAGAGTGATATTATATAAACTTGTCCTTAGTAAAACATATTATTATCAGTTCCCTCTTTATTTTAACTTTTTTTTCTCTCGAAATAAACAAGATAACTTTAACAAGGGAATCAGTGAAAATTCCCGAGTGCTAATAATAATTTTTTACTTCAGAAATACTTATCAAAATCATAAGTACTTATAATTATAAGTGATAAAAAAATATTATTATGAGACAGTTCACGATTTTGTTTTGTTAATTTTTTGCAAAAATGAACACGATAACTTGAACAAAATTTTTTGTTAAAATTCCTGGGTGTTAATAATTATAAATTATATTGAAAACATATTTTTATTTTTGGAGTAAGGTATACTCGTGGTATTATGAATATATCATATTTTAGATAAATAGTGAAGAATCATTCAGATAGGTTTTATTAATGTTGTATATAGCATGTCATAGAAAAATGACCAACAAACTCGACAACCAGCTTTAAATCTGTTTTCAGAAAATATATGAACGAAAATTAAATATTATAAAACTGATTTTAACGCGTTGATTTAGTTATCTCAACAAATGTCTTATATATCCTGTTATACGCTCATGGAGGCACTCAGCTGACAGATAACAGAGACCACGGATGCTGTAAGAGGACCAATAGGTCGATGGAGTGTAATATAGCTGGAGGTCTACTGACCTGACGGTATGGAGTACAGCGCAAGAAGTGGAAGATCAGGATGCAGTAGTGATCCTGGCCGAAGATGTTGATGATGATGAAGGTTCGGCAAACGGACACAGAGACACAGACCACACGGACACGGGTCGACTACTGAGGCAAACCTCTCGAGGAGTTGAGGAGGGGGTATCCCCCACCTGTGCTCGTCTCCATTAGCACCTAGGCAATACTCCGATAATCTCTCTCTTCTCTCTCTCTCTCTCTCTCTCTCTCTCTCTCTCTCTCTCTCTCTCACACACAGATTTTTTTGACCCCGGCCCCACTGCTTGTGATGTAAAAAAAAAATCGAATATCAAAAACATTGAAAATAAAAAAAATCGATTTGACTGATATATATTAAAAGCATTATTTTTTTTTAATATATTTTATATTTTTTATTTTATTTATATATTTATATTATTAAGTAAAAATTCACAAACATTTATTTTAAGATTAGCTGATGTACCCATCGTTGAAGGGTGTATAGTTAAAATTTGAGCATCTTATTTTTAAAATGGATTTTATGCAATTATGGGTTGCAAATTCAATTTCATAAAATTGAGTCGGGAGGAGGGAAATGGGTTGTTTTGAAATTTTTATGGCTGGGCTTATCGAAGTCAAGATTTCGCAATAGTCATAACAAGAACTTTGTCATTCGGCTATTTCTTTAGGTGGTACCATACAACTAAACCTATCACCACCGATCCATTAAAATTTGTTAAGTGTTTAATTTTCATTTATGAATAAGCGAGGAGATTGTGGAATCGATTAATTAATCAAAAAGAGTTGTAGTCCGGACATCCAGACAGACAAAACATTTTTTAAAACTGATTCTATTCAATGTATAGACAAAACCTTTATTTTAATTATATAGATGTTCTATAACCTACATATAAACATATGTTTATTATTAAGATTTATTTTTAACATTAACCGAGATCTTTAGGCAAATTAGTCAAGAATTCATAACTTTGGTTCTACTCAATATTTTGTTTTCATTTAAAGTCTTTGTTTTAAGTCAAGCAAACCTTAATATAATGTCAAAATTTCAAAAGTCTACAATTAGCCATTGCTGAACTTACCACTGACAAAATTTAGTTGCAATCCGGACATACAGACAGACAAAGAAATTTTTAAAAGTGGATTTGGTGTCTGCAATGTATGAACCGGAAAGATCGGAAAGATATCATAAAACGGGTTGATTCTATTCAATGCACAGACAAAATCTTTATTTTGTTTATATACATATTCACCTGTCAACAGTTAACAACCGAAATGACAATCCAATATATATATATATATATATATATATATACAACCAGACACACTACAAAAGAGTTCACGAAGATCCTCATATTTTATTTAGAATAAAGAATCTGGCTGTTAATTAAATCTCCAGACTACTTTCCCAAACTGAACATCCTACACACAGATATATTTTCAAACCAAAATTTTTCATGGCTTTTCAAAATAAAACAAACTCTACCCTTCATCTATCAGAAAGATTTAATTTAGCTATAACATTTCTGAAAGAAATACCCTTGATCAACCCAGAAATCCATGACCTTCAAACAAACCGCCAAAAACAATCCTAAACCCAACCAAATTATCTAAAAATCAAACTTCACTTACTGAATACAAAACAAAAATTTTACATTTCGTTCAAAAATTACAGAAACTTATTTTAATCTTTACTGATGGGTCAAATCTGACGAATCTACAGATTCTTCTTTTGTACTCATAATTCCACAATAAACAATTGATTTTTTTAGAATTTAACAATTTGTTAATCAAAATTAAAAAGTTGAAATCTAATTATAGTTCAGCAAAAAACAAAAGCGTTGACGACCTTGATGTTTTACGCCTAAATAAACTCAAAAAACAACAACAAAGTTCACGATAAATTACACAGACATATTAACACACCCAAACATGAGCAATACAAGAAGAACGCTCAGGAGGCTTGAATGATGACCAAGGATCAAATTTGGTTCGGCGTCTGTCTGTCTGTAGTCAAGTAGATGTAATGGACATATCACCTACTACTGTTTACCCAAATTACATAGAATTTTCTTGGAATGAGCGAATTGGTGTCTATATGGTCCCATATTAATTTCATTGAATTCCAACTAACACTTCCGCTTACGCACACGCAAACATATTTCCTTAGCTATGCCAATATTTCAGAAACTTCAAACTTTCGATTTGACTCTGAAGTTGGAAGAAAGATAGGTCTTGGTAAAAAAAAATTGTATCCGTTTGATTGCATTTCGTCAACTGCAACTCATAAATATGTCCAAACATATTTTTCTGTCTATTTTTTAAAACTGCACGTTCGATTTGGCTCAAAGCTAGAGGAAATTAGGGATTGATAAACAAATTATCAATTAGATATTCATTTCAGAAAATTCCATAACCCACTTTTAGAAAATACTTACGCTTTCGAATCTGAAAAAGTCTTGTTTTTAACATGCCTATATTTTGAAAACGGTTCGTTCGATTAAACCCGAAATTGAAGGGAATGCAGAGAATCGAGTAGAATTCAAGAATTAATATAAATAACTTTTAAAAATATAATGGCTGTGAAATGTGGAAGGCATTCATCATGTTTAAGGGAGGTTATGTTTATAGTATTGTTTTATGAGGCTATACAATTTTTGACTTTATTCGAAAATGCTTATTTAAACTAGATATTTTGTCGTTTACGTACGAAATATGACAGCTACTGTCGTTACAAAAAAATTCATGTAATTTTTAGTGATTGTTGGGGTTGAAACTTAGATGGCCCAAAATAGATTTTGCCGAATCCCTTCAATAGCTTTCGCTAAGGCATGCGATTTTCCTTTGCTGTATATAACGTATATTTGTAAATTAAAATTAATGTTTGCACACCCTGTAAAAAATAACGTTATATTTGTGAGTTTATTTGTTATTTTTGAAGTTCAACCAACTGGTTCTGGTCTCGATTTTCCTCTCAAACCTCTAAGTGGTAAGGGGCTTTATTCCAAGTCTTTTTGAACTAGTTATAATTGAAGGGTAGGATGTAAGCATCGATAAGTTTTAAATATGTATAGTCTTTCATTCCCTTTCTTTTGTTAAGTTCATTCATATTCTTAATTTTTTTCTTTTTGGTCACTCCAACCCTGATGCTCATAACTTTTCTTCCAAAATAATTCCTGACAAACCCCCGAGGTGTCTGAAAACAAGATGTCCAAGAAACTTCCTTAATTAATCTATTCTTTATAGTGCTTCCTATGGGTAGTTTCTTAACAGTTTTTTTTATCATGTTTTACATTATTTTAACTGATTTACTTGTATATATGTATACAGTTGTAAATATCAACAAAAAAAATCTTTTATAAATCGAAACATATATATATATATATATATATATTTTAGGATCTTTTGTCCTCCAGGAAAGAAGAGACAGCTCTCTACGGATTAAGAATTGGACATGATGAGCTCTCACAGGTCTACCTACTAAGAAGACTTGACCCATCCATCACCTTCTACAAGACTGCCATACACTGAAAAATATCAGGGAAAATTTGGATATGGGACCAAAAAAAAAAAAAAAGACAACGAAAAAGCTGTTCAAAAAAACATAAGCATTCCTAAAACCGGCGAAACTGTATCATAGAACATAACTTGAAGGTGTAGATAATGATCCTATAGTGTAAAAGCAACAAAAATACTAAATAAATAAATTTATTTTTACTAAAGCTTCCTATTTATCTATTTATATATTATTATATTTTTAAAAAATAAATACGAAATTGCTAGAGCAAAAGATCAGTAAGAATTTATATATATTAAATATTATCCTATATATTATTCTGAGATCTCCTATTGTCGTAACTATATGAGATCAATATAAATAAACGTACACAAACATCAATAAATACATACTTATACATCAAGTATTTGTAACTTAAGATGTGTTATTATCCCCTAGGATTAGAAATCAAGTGTTTGTATTACAACTATCAGTTATATAATATAATTGTCATACGATGTTCCATCGGCAACCTTTATTAGTCAGAAAACCAGGAAATAACGTATTAACTATCTTATTAAATGATCCGATTGTTTGCAAGGTATCGATAGCTAACCTTAGCTCTTTGGATAGCGGATAGAACAATAGCTGTCCTCCGATAGTGAGATAGTATCGATCCTGATTAGTCGAATTGTCCCTATCGATTCAATCATTTAATTTTTATCGTCTTTCAATAACTGCTAATTTAATAATAATTGTGAATATCGATATATCGACAAATATATCGGCTCTGCTATTAAGAAAATAATTTAGCATTAAAAACAAAAATTAATTATAAATCAAAGTTTGTATATTCCATGCACGTTAAAAAATCAGTTTTAGAAATCGTAGGAAAAAAATTAAATCCTTTTAATTTAATTTAAAATTTAAAAATTGTTATCCGTGGAGCTGTTGTTTTATTTTAACTACCTAAAACATATTCATAATTAAACATATATGTACATCCTATAAATTATTTTTAAAAGGTGTTTTTATTTTTGGTCGGTACTCCATTCGGCAATTCTCCATCAAATCCAATGATTTACCACTAATTTTGAAGATATTCTTCTCCTTCACATGCGAAAAATAGTCCTATCCCCCCCCGAAATTTTTGGAATTTATGAAGGAAAAGAAACTTTATTTGCAAACTCAAAAAGTTATTATGGCTACAACGCATTTGGATTGTACCCATACCCATGATAATTAGAAAAATTACTAAATTATATACAAAACAAAAAAAAAAATCGTAAAAATCGGACAATTATTAACAAAGATACAGTCCATTTGTTTTGGTATACTTAATAATGTCTTCCTGGTTAAAGATATTGCATTTACCAGTAGAATAGTCTACTACATTTTTTTCCTGGCTGATATATTAATTTTGTTATTTCTTCAGGACATTTGGTTGTTCTTACATTTAATTTTTTTTTAATAATTTAGAAAATCCCATGATCGGGGAATTATTTTCCATTTATTACTTTTATTATCTTTCCAGTCAGCGTTTAAAAACAGGTTCTAGCAGAGCAATTTGTACAAATATTTTGGTCTATTATATTTAATGGAATATTGTAATCGACCAAGAAAAAAATATTATTTCCTTTCTTATATAATACATTGGATCTACTTAATTCCATATTGTTTTGCTATTTCTTCACTAAACAAAATTTTCTGCGAATCTCTGCTTCTAACTAACATATTTGGGCAAATTGATATGTCATAAAACAAAAAAGTAGCATACGTGTAACATAGCGCACATAAACGCAATTGTAATTTTTGAAAATAAAAATAGTTTGATTTCAAATAGTTTTTATAAGCATTATTCGCTACTGAAGGACTATTTTCAAGTGGCCTGATATCGATTATAAGCTACTTGAATAAATCGATAAACAAACAACAACACGATACCCCAGCTAAACAACAACAACAAGAAAGTTATTATCATAAAGATTGTAGGGTGGAACGTGAGCTGGAAGAGTCAGGTATGGAGGGGCCACCTGTCCATCGAAGGACAAAAAAGTTATCAGACCGAAGAGATCTGAAGAGAATACCAGAGGATCTTGTTGGAGTACCTGGAGTAGGGTTTGATGGCTGGCGGCTTTCGATGCTCTTTGGTGTTGACTGCTCCTCTGCCGCTGGATAACAAGTTACATTTATTGCCTCTTGACATCTCCTCAACACTGGTCCGACTGAATTTTAAGTTTTCAAAAGTAAAATCCTACATCTCTTCCAAAGTTGTAACAAAATTAATGGAGTATTATTAGTAAACCATAGAAGAAGTTAGCTTACTAATTTCAGTTTATCACATAAGGAACTTATAAAAAACTACTTACATTAACTAGTCAATCAATAACTCATGACATGAAGGCCAGGAGGTAAACATATGCGGGACATGTAGCTCGAAGCAATCTATCAGGAAACATCTTTACAATAATGAATGTTCAATAGTAGGCAAGAGCACGAGGAAGGCCAAAAACCAGGAGGATAGATAGAGATCAATAAAGATGCAATAGCTTCATGCAGATAACTGAAAAGAGATGAACCAGGATAAGAAAAGATGGAGAAGGCTGGTTTTAGAGCAACAAAAGATCTAAAAGGTTTGTAAAGCCATCTTCTCAATTCAACTATAGCAACATCGAACGAACCTTTTCAGAAGTACGAACCTTTGATGGGAAGTGGGGTAGCTCAGTGGTAGGTACTGAGCTTCCAATGCTAATGTTCCAGATTCGAATCCGGGCTCATAGCAGAAAAATTATTTATTCTGTTTCATTGGCCGTGGGGCGACCCTGGGTAAGTAGACCTTCCTGGGGCATACCCAGGCTCATAATTAAAATAATTGATCAAGGGAGAAAACCTGGTGGTTGAATGTGATCTCGGTCAAATCACCTCCTTGCAAAACCGTAGACCAAGCGAAAGTGCTTTCCCTAAATAGTACTGAACCTAAGACCCTTCATGGTTTGTAGTGGTACGGGTATATACAGGTATTTTATTGATATACAATAACAATTAATACTCAAAGCATATTCCATTGTTATCTACCGTCATTAGCCATCTACTAGCCAATAGGTCGATCCCACGCTGATTCTTTGAGAAGTCCAATGGATTAAACAAGTTTAAAGAATGCTCTAAAGGGATTATTGGTAAGTATTAAATAGGATTAAAATATTTACAGTCTTTGAAATCATGAATTTGATAAAACGGTAATTTTATTTAATACACACTATTAGTTTGTACAAAAGTATTTCTTGAAAGTAGATGATGGAAGTTGATAAAATCGATAGCTACCACGCGCGAATACATTGGTTCCTTACTTGAGTTAGTGATAAAGGAAAATATAATTTTTTTTTTTCTGGATAAAACACTGGCGCTGACTAAAAGCGTGATGAAATACCGACAGTTCACTTTCTAAAATGGCTTCCCAAGGGACTTCGACGAACAAGACTATATCTGGGACATGGAATCCTTCTCGAGAGACTTCGCCGAAGAGGACTAAATCTGGGACATGGGACCCTTCTCGAGAACTGATTGATTTTCCTCAAGAGGTCCCTGCATTTGCAAGAACCTCCCTGAATACTGAGCGGGTCTCTCCAGCCTTTTGATATTCTCTTCGCCTACTCACGAAGAATGCTTGTTACTAGTGTAACACTTAATCAACATATCTACTCCACAGTTTTTCGATCAAATTGAGTAAATTTATCAGTAATAGACTTCAACTCATTAACTTGTAATTAGCTTTATATCTCTAAAAGAGGGTGTAATACTATTAGATTTGAAGCTGGAACACTTAGGAAGTTATACCTGAACCTCAGGTAATATCATGCCACAATAGCCAATTGCTTGATTTTTTAATAAAGCAAGGCTGGGTGTTTGTTTCAGAGAGCTTTTCTTTAGAATATAGGTGTGAACTTTTAATTTATTCATCTGTAGCTTGCCATTTCCTTGATTAAAACTGTGGAGAATTTATTATTATTTTTTTTTAAATATAAAAAATATGTCATCCCTAAAACCATAGTGTCTATTACTGGTCCAAAATACGCTATCAGAATTTTAGAAGTTTTTCATGAATAAGAAACTGATGGACTGTATCGAAAAAAACTGCCAATTATTAACGCATTTGCAAAGATTCAGTGCAAACAAGTTGTGATTCGAATTAATGTTGAAACGTCTCCTTAAAGTGTTTATTATCGGTACCTGAAATACATAACTGTTTGTTTTATTGATACTTAAAGATTTATACATCAAATATACACTACAGCTATACAATTAAAAATTATAGATTCCTTTATTGGATCTCAGTAAGGATGAATTTAGACCAAATAACTGTAAACGGAAAGAAAATTCCATGGAGAAGTGACGAATTGATTGTTAATATATAAACAAAATTCACCAATCAGACTAAATGAATCTTGCCTTCGTTGCAACGCTGATAGACTCTTGCCGAGTATTTGAACAAGGTTCAGGACTCAATTCTTGTTTTCAAAAAAACACGTCGAGACCCAATTTGAGTTCATCCATTAGCAGTTTAGGTTACAGGCGGATCTACGGGGGGAGGAGGGCTTCCCCCCTCCGAAAATGGTAAAATATAAACATGTTTTACAGAAAGAATTATTTAAAACTATCACTTAAAGAATTCTTGTTCGTGTAATTGCATGTGATAGGACTTCAAGAACTACTTGAACAACATTTCATATAGGTAGTTATTATATTTAATTATTTTTTTCAAATTAATTATCGTTATATGTATATGAAAACAAAATATCTGGTGTGTCCACTCACACAACTTTCCTACATATTTCAGAAAATTTTTTATATCTTTACATATGTTCATGAAGAAACAAAAAATAATTTAACTAGATACATTTTCCTGAAAATTGATCAAACATAAGATTTGAGTACGATTTTTTTGATAAACTAAAGCAATTAAAACCGGCTTAAGGTATATACATAGACTTTTAGATAGACAGTCCAATGGCTAAAAATGTGTTTTTCGGACTCAGGGGGCTCTGAAACGTATAGTTCCGTCGAAAACCGCATGTCGGAAATTTTACCCGATTGCAATTCTTTCCTTACATAGTATAGGTAGGAAAGTAAGAAGTTAAAAAAATGTGTGAAAAATAGAGCTGTATCATCGTTAATACTGGTTCGATTCCGATGATTTTTATTTTATTTTGTTGGTAATTTAAATACCTTTCAAAAGTTTTATTATAAATTTTACCGTAAAATATATACTTAGGGAGTTAGGCCCCATAACATTTCTTTTCTTTATAACTTTTTTCCCTGATTTTTTTTCGGGAATTTAGTGTATATACGAAAATTGAAAGGGCAATGATTAGAACATCATAGAAAAGTTTCATCAAAATCGTTTTCGCCGTTCGCTGTTCTCTCGAAAATCTTGGCACAGACAGACAGACAGACTAATGGCTAAAATGTTTCGGACTCAGGGGGCTCTGAAACGTATAGATCCGTCGAAAACCGCATGTCGGAAATTTCACCCGATTGCAATACTCTCCTTACCTAGTATAGGTAGGAAAGTAATAAGTTAAAAAAATGTGTAAAAATAGAATAAGCTGTATCATCGCTAATACTGGTTCGATTCCGATGATTTTTATTTGTTTTGTTGGTAATTTAAATACCTTTCAAAACTTTTATTATAAATTTTACCGTATAATATATACTTAGGGAGTTAGGCCCCATGACATTTTTCTTTTCTTTATAAATTTTTTTCCTGATTTTTTTTCGGGAATTTAGTGTATATACGAAAATTGAAAGGACAATTATTAGAACATCATAGAAAAGTTTCATCAAAATCGTTAGAGCCGTTTTCGCGCTAAAGTATATAGAAAAACATGTTTTTCATTTATTGCACATGGAGCAACGAATTTCTGTCACAGGCATCAGTAGTCAAAACCCTACAAAATAAAAAAAGAAGCAACAAAATCGGTTCAGTAGTTCCCGAGAAAATCTTGGCACAGACAGACAGACCAATGACTAAAAATATGTTTTTCGGACTCAGGGGGCTCTGAAACGTATAGTTCTATCGAAAACCGCAAGTCGGAAATTTGACCCGATTACAATTTGACTCCTTACCTAGTATATGTAGGAAAGTAATAAGTTAAAAAAATAGAATAAGCTGTATCATAGCTAATGCTGGTTCGATTCCGATGATTTTTTTTTTTTTTTGTTGGTAATTTAATTACCTTTCAAAAGTTTTATTATAAATTTTACCGTATAAAATATTTATTTATTTATTTATACATGTTTTGGACTCTTCAACCACTTGGGTCATTTTCGCCATATATTACAGATTGATGAATTACTACACACATAACTCAACTATAGCTAAGAAATACAATTTAAAGTTTGAAAAGTTAAGAATAATTACAGATGATTATGATCGTACAATTGAACTAAAATTATAAAAATTGAAACTTAAAGATTTAATAGAAGATGAGATAACAGAGACAATAAAGATTAATGATATTAAGAATAAAAGCTAAAAAATACATTTTTAAATAATAAAAATTAATACTAATAGAGGAGAAGTTAAATAATACAGTTTAAACATTAGAAAGTACAAGAACCATTAAAATTAAACATTAAAGATTAGAGAATGATAAGTTAACAGTTAACAAGGACATTTATGTTAATGATTTCAGGAATATAATCTAAATATACAGTTTAAAAAGCAGAATTAATATTAAAAGAAGAAAAGTTAGGAAGTACAATTTAAATATTAAAAATTACGAGAAGAAAAAATTGAAAAACCATTATAGTTAAAAGTTATGATTAAAAGAGAAAAAATTAACAGGTATATTTACAATTTAAAGAGGAACTTACAAACTTAAAAAACTTAACATTCACAATTACAAGGTGTGATTAAATTTTTTTAAATATTTTGATTTCCTTAAGGAACAATATTAAGTTTTTAATAGCATTAGGGCCCTTTTGGAGTGATTCTTCAAGGCTATTTCTGAGAAGATGTTGATCCCTAGAAGATTGGAATGCATAACATTCGGTTAGGATATGGTTCACTGTAAGAGGTACCCCGCAGGAAAGACATTGAGTGGGAGAGTCTTTCCTCATTACTCGTGAGTAAGCCTAGTGTGTCCGATCCTTAGTCGGGTCAGTACCACTTCTTCCCTTCTGGTCAGTAGGATATTTGGAGTGACTCTCCGGACTATAAGTATAAAATATACTTAGGGAGTTAGGCTCAATAACATAGTTTTCTGGATCTGCTAATGAATTACGTTAATCTTCCTTCCACTTTTGGTGATCAGTTCATCAATCTTAACCCAGTCAGTCGGAATGTCATTCGGATGGACTCCCTATGAGCTGAGTAAGGTATAGACCGACTGTACTCCGCACACAGAGCTTCTCAAGGCTGAGAAGGATCCGCAGCGTGAAATCGGCTCAAATTGAAGCCTCACTTCTTCGCCCCCCCCCCTTCTCATTTACCATCCTCCATACCATACCCGCTCCTCCTCATCCATGCTAGGGGGGGGGGCAATAACGAGTTTCATTGCACCATAAAACCATTACGGCGAATCACTCGAGACTTTACTACCTCAATTTGGCCCAACTGTTAATACCCACTAATGGGCAGGCTACCTCACCGAAGCGGCTGGATTCCGCACGGCCATTACAATTAACAGATAACCGCTAATTTCAGAAAGTAATACCTCTCCGCGCTTTTAAAAAAGTGCGCCATCTTTGTTCTTGAAATGTGAGATTTAAAAAATTTAAAAACTTGAGAATAACCACAAAAAAAACAACATGAAAGCAGATAGCACTGTAGACTATGGATGGCCATCGATAGTCGATATTAACAAAATATCGATTTTCCTTCCGATATTCGATTTTTTAAATAATATTTATTTTAGTATATTTCATTTTTTATATATTTTTAAATATCTTTTCATTTATTACTCTATCTATCTATTATTAATTTTTTATTGTTCATTCTTTTCTTTTTCTATTTCTCCTCTAAAGAGTTTACAAATATAACCAACTCACAGGCGTTGATGACCTTAGGGTTTTACGCCTTAAAGCCTAAATAAAAAAACAAACAAACCATTGGTAATATCTATTTCGATATTATTTACTATCGATGTCGTATTTTCGATATTTTAATTTAAACTTTAAAATAAAAACTATTGTTTTCGGAAAAAGCTATATATTGTTGTCCAAATGCGAGACAGAGATGAGTCTTGGTCTTGCACAGGATTTAATTTTGGGGAGGCTTTTTTCATATACATATAACGATAATTAATTTGAAAAAATAAATAAATTAATTACCTCTATGAATTGGTGTTCAAATGGTTCTTGAAGTCCTATTAAATATAATTACACTTATATATAGAATACTTTAAGAGATAGTTTTTAATATTTTTTTCTGTAAAAAATGGTTATATTATACCATTTGAGGGGGAGGGCTTCAGCCCGAAAGCCCCCCCCCCCTCTTAGATCAACCTGTGGTCTTGCAAACTCAGACTTGGTCATGGTCTTGGTCTTGCAAGAGTCTCGCAGTTACTTATTAGCTTATTACTGTATAAATATTACCGTAATTTTTTAGATAGGAGAAACCTAGCTAAGCCCGAATGAAAAAGTAGAAGACTTAAATGCAAAAGTATATTGGTTATATCAATTATTTACATATAGTGACTAAGATTTTCAAGTATTGATAACTATTTTGGCTTAATTTGTATTCAAAAAATCGATTTATTTACTACCTGGTCTTGGTCTTGTAACAGATAGGCAGGCGGCCTTGGCACTTTGCAAGACCAAGACCGATTTTGGGCAACACTCAAGCTAGTAGTCTTGGAGCCAGTGGTAATAACTTTATCATATCCACAGACCTGATGAGAAAAATTAACCTCTGCCAGCATATAGCCGCAGGAATACAAAATGGAGGCCATGTGAAGATGGATAGAAACCATACATATACAGAGAGGGCTTATAGATATATATATAAAGCTACCAACCCTTTCAATTTATAGTATTTACATTCTTAAGACCTGAAATAATAGTTATTTACCTCATATTCGTGAATTTCAAGAAGAAAAATTGAATTTACGATTAAAAAACTTGAGTTTTTTCGATTTTTCGCTTATATCAGTGAAAATATGCGTTCTATCTGTAATAATGTCATATATGAAATTAAAGCTGATAAAATTTGCAATAGAAACAATTATATTAGTTTTTTTTCGCTATATTCTATGGTCCCCTGATATCCGTCCTCGTAATTCACAAATTTCGAAAAAAAAAATTTTTTTTCATCGCATTTGTATCATTATATGATTCACCAACTCTTTATAATTTCATTTAACGAAATAGTCATGAGGAAGAAAGTGATGTAATATTAAATTTTCTTTAAGAATATATATTATTTTAGTATCTTATCTTCAATCATTCAAAGACTAGAGCGATTGTAACTTGAAGATTAAAGTTGGAAACTAAACAAAACTTGCTTTTTATGCGACAAAGCTTAGTATGAAATATGACACCTTTTTTTGCCACGGGCTCCCGCTCTATAGGAATTATATGAGCCTTCTAATGACTAAAATTTCAACATTTTTGATTATTAATTTTAGTGTTATTGTATATGTGTTATTTTTAGTTTATTTTATTCTTATTTATTGTATATTTATTATTTTTCTGTATAATTTATTTTATTTACTGTACATAGAGTGTGAATGTGATCTCACAACACTATTATAAATGTCCTTTGAGACAGAATGTAATATTTTCCAATAAAAAAAAAAAAAAAAAAAATTTAGTGATATTTCTACTGGAAAAATTTATAACTTTATTCACAGTTCTATATTTCAACACTGCCATCACCTACTCTGGAAGCAACTTACTCGCTCTATGTACAGATATAAATTTTCCAACTAGAAATATCATTAAAATGACTTTACTCAAGATGTCGAAATTAGAGTTCGTCGTTCTGTCGACTGAAAAGCTCATATGGAAATGTATATTTCTACTCAAAGTAGGATGGTAAGTACTATTAAGTATGAAAAATATTATATCCCAATAAGGAATTTTATACTAAAAAAATTCGTGGTAAAAATATACTTGATAATTATACACCTAAAGAATACTTTACAACGATTATTTCCCTAGCCAAATCTGTACCACTTAATTTCATGCTGTCATCCCACATACGTCACGTAGGTGTCTGATAGGCTTTGAATATCTGAAATGTATACAATTTATATCGATTTTTTTTTTAATTCACCCCTTCTTTAAATGCATGTAATTTTAAAGTTGAAACCATTATTTTAATGCTATGAAAAATAACTTTTACCATATAAAGAAAGTTAACTTACATAATATAGTAAAATCTATAATAATGTAAAATTTTAAATGAAGTTGTTATTAATATTAAAAGTTTACAGTTTTCTGTCGTAACAGTACAATCCTAACATGGCACATGTTGTAAGTTTTGAGGGGGGCACATTTTGACGGGGTTATGAATTTTTGGATTGAAAAGTTTCGAACCAAGGGACAAGAGAAAAGCATATTAAGTATAGATCAGCTGACTCAACACCAGGAAAAGATCAGCTGATCTCATAGGTAATTAAATAAAGTCAACTTTTAATACAGTAAAATTAAAAAAAAAAATATATTAAAAAAGTTATCTATTTATTATTCGACCGCAGTGGCCACGAGACCTTTTGTAAATATAGATATTTTGGAGTTCTAGCAATGGCCAGATTCTCCACTCGTCATGAGTGTCTGTGGCTGTAGCGCTCTTACTCATCCTCTGCTGGTTTTAAATACCAGTGAAGTGGCTGAGGGAGAAGCGTAGGGATCTCCTAAGCCTCCCTTTTCCCTCCACATGTGGAGGGGACAGGATTGGTTCGGACATCACCTGACAAATTGTAAATAATGTATGTTTTATATAAGGTGTTTGTTTTACTTTTATTTCTATTTTTATTTACTTATGTGTATATATATTTTTTTTTTCTTTACTCTTTTGTTCTTTTCTCTTATTCTTTTGTTATTACTTTATTTATTTATATTTTTGTATATACGGTATGAATGCAATCTCTGAACTCTATTATAAGTGTCCTTAAACTGTGACAAATTGTAATATTTCTGAATAAAGTGTTTTAAATATAATATTATTCGACTAAGGGAAGTGAAACGAAGTTCATGTGTTTAGGTTGTCTGCTAAAAGCTATTTAACCCTTTTTTGAACGGGCAGCTGGAACGATTTTTCGATTTGATGGCTCAAATTATTTTGTGAGCTAAAAATACTGACCCGTTATTAAATAAGACGTGTTTAGGCAATTAGCAAAATGCTTTGTAACGCTGTTTTGAGCGAATGGCTGGAAATATTTTTAAGTTTTATATATTATGTTATTTGGGGAGGTCCCGTGAGTGTTTAGAAAGCGAAACGACACGAGGGTAATGTGTTTCATTGAGTGGATAATTAATCAAATTATTCAGTGATTTAATTTTATAATTATAAAGGCTTCTTGTAATAAACCGACGACATATGATATATAGACTTACATAATATGTAATATGACAAAAAGGTACTTACATAATATGTAGTTGTGCTGTAGTGCCATCATGCTGTAGACTTCACAATCATACTTATTCCATTTACAACCTAAGTTTTCCTGAAACATCTTTATGCACGATTAATAACAAAGTGGGTCCGCCAGGCAGAACCCATACAATAGCATGAATATTATAATTAAAATATTTAATGAAAGGTAACGATACAATAATAATTCAAAACAACAATAACAAGTATTGAGAAATATAATACTATAAAGGATGATGATAGGCAGTTCCAATAGATGATGAAAATAACAGTTACAAAGTTATTTTTAAAATAACAGTTGTTTTTATTTTAAAAGGACGTTATTCTCTTGGAACAAAAATATAAAAAAAGTAACTGACTAATATTTTGTTTCAGTAACAAAACAACCTATTTTCACTTTGAATAACCCACGTGTGAAATATACAGCGTGTTCTTGGGGGAAGGGAGGAGGAAGGAGTGATTTTAGAAAAAAGTTCATTTGAAAGATAAACGAGTTAATACCAATTTTGTGTGATCACTTTTTTTTTTTTTTAAAGAAGAAATTGTTCAAAAACTGTTTAAGATAATTACATTCTAATTACACTATTGTAAACTAAACGAATTTTTTTTGAGAAAACATTTTTTTCTCACAGTTTGGCATTGTTCGAGCTTGAAATTGATAACCTTTTAATATTACATGAATGTTAAATCTTAAAAATTATTTTTTATCTTATTAAAACTAAAACTTATTTATTTTAATAATATTTTTGAAGATGATGATGCTTGGTCATCATGAGTCTTTTAACTGTAGTTCAAACAATTTTTCAACTGTTTCCCTTTTTAAATTTTTATAGAACATAATAGTGTTTAATTTTATTTATGCAATTAAATTGATTTATGTGAAATGTTCAATCATAAAAATTATTTACGTTCTGCAAGATACTAAATATAGATATATACATTTAAATACATAAAGTAATTTTTCCTACAAATTTAATTTAGTTAATTTAGTAATGTAGTAATTATAATGACAGTTTTTATTTATTTATTTATAGCCTTCATTAATAATGGAGGCTAAAAATTACATCCCTAAACTTAACAGTTGAAACATGTCTTATAAAAAAACTGTTGGGTTATTTTCATGATGAACAGATAGGTTCATTGGAAAGCAGAAAGAGCTTTTATTTCGTTTAGAAAAAAACGAAACAAACAAAAGAACAAACAGCAACTAGACTAGTGGCAAACGGGTGAACTAAATAAAAATAACTGCTGTTATCAGTTTGGAAGAACAGTTAATTCGTTTGAGAGCAAGAACTGTTCTTTTCAAACGTTTGGTGTTTTTTCTCTCACCACTACTCTATACAGTATTTTATAACAAAAAACTGTACCCAAAAACCTTCATTCGATGTATTAATACTGGGATGTTTTTTTAAAAATTAATTTTCTCCCATCAGCCCTTCGTTATCGCGGGTTTTGTTTTTTCTTTTCTCCAATTATATCAAAAATTAAAAATATTTAAGAAAATGAACCATCTTCTAAACTAAACCTTATTGGTTAACTTGAACTTAACGAAGAAAGACGCTAAGAGCAACAAGACAAGCCTGAAAACCTGTTTCAAGATAACATTTCAACTAACACTATCCATGAGAACTTGTCGTACACTGAATAAATTTAACAATTATCAGTTAGGAAATGTAAACATCTCAGGGGCTAATGGTAGTAATTAATTTTATTGATAATTCTTATCACATACGTAATAATATGTATGTATGCACATGTAACAGTATTTATTATTGTGATTGTAAATAAATACTAATGAGGCCTTACAATTTCATTAGTCTGTTTCAAACTTTATTATCAAGTTCACGAATATTTATAAATTTTAAAAAAATATTTATTTAATGAATCGTCATGTAATTTTTTTTTTATTGGATATTTAATGTCTATCCATTATCATAATAAATATTTGTGATTGTTATTTGAAATTTGGGTTTTTATATGCCAGTGAACATAAACTCTGTAATTTATTTAATGTAGGGAGTGGGATAGCTCAGTGGTAGGGTATCCCAGATTCGAACCCATGTTCATGACAGAAAATTTATTTATTCTGTTTCATTGGCCGTGGTGCGACCCTGGGTAGATAGACCCTACTGGAGCACAACCAGCCTAAAGTATAAACTGGGTGCCCTTAATTAAAATAATTAGTTAAGGGGGAAAACCTGGCGGTTGAGCGTGATCTCGGTCAAATCACCTCCTTCACAACCGTAGACCAAGAAACAGTGCTCTCCCTAAATAGTACTGAACCCAATACTCTTCATGGGTTGTAGTGAGACAGGTTTTTTTTTATTTTTATTTATTTAATGTAAAGTATAGTTTATGTTTTATGAATAAAGGCTTAATTTATTCATTTATTATATATATATATTTTTTTTTGTCTATAAAATATGTATTTGCGCCTGTCAACAATAAGTTGACAGTCAGCAAATGTGATGGCGATAATGATGTAATGACATGACAGGCATGGGGAAGGAAAGTACTCAGCAGTACCTCTTCTCTACCTTGTTCCAATTACTTAGGTTGTCTAAGGAAGGAGATCCCTCATCCAACGCCTTTTTAGTCTCCTGCTCATGTTCTGAGGTATGTCAGCTGTGGCCATGTCTCTTATAAGTCTGTTATTATGTCCATTTAAATTTGTGTAAAATCGTTGATATTGGGTCGTTATATGTTGGTCAACTGTTGGAAAGTGGAGGTCAGTATGTAGAGTTTTGTTAGTCACGTACCAAGGTGCTTTTGTTATGAGTCGCAATAATTTTGATTGGAACGTTTGAAGTTTTTGTAGGTGGGTCTTTTTAGCGATGCCGTATATCTGTGATGAGTATGTCCATATGGGCTTAAGTAAGTATGTATATGTATTCAGTTTCTGTTTTAGTTTTAGTTTTGAACATTTATTATATGATATGTCATTTTTTTTAAGAGGAAGAGTTATAATGATTCTAGATTTATTCAGCCCCATATACAGATATATAAGCTCTTTAGATGGTATTGAACCGTCATAGGGCATACGTTTACACTTATTTTACAAGTGTTTACGGCGCAAAAATAAGTTAAGTATTAAGTTAAAAAAAAAAGTATTTATGTTTCCCATTTAAGTTATTTTACTTTATACAGATTTAATTATTTTTACTTTACATATATTTAAGTGTTTATACTTAATTTTACTTTCAATTTTTGTAAAGTTCTATTTTTATCAATACTTTTTACTTGACAGTGTAAGATATCGATGGAAGTCTTGGGCCAATAAAATAACAATAATATTAATAAAATACTAAAGACCAAAGTATTCAGGAACCTATCATCATTTTCCAGCTGAAATAAATATTATCTAATGACGTCCCACTTTGATACGATTCGGTAACCAAAACCAAAATTGGTTAGCCAACATCAAACCGTCATAGTGTGAAAAATTTCAAATTTTTAAGATTTGAAAAAGTTATTTAAGCACTTACAGGCGCTATGGGTTAACCATTCCGCATTACTGTCTACATAAGACTCACGTTACACTTGATAGGTGTAAAGTCTTAAGATATTTATGTTACATATATGACATTGTATTTTTTTTAATGTTTGATTTGAATGTATTAATTTTGTATAATTTTTTATTACATTTTTTATAACAAATAAAGTATTAGAAAAAGTTAATACTGAGAGTAAACAACTTAAAAGACTCAATGTATGATTATATTTTGAAAAAAAAAGCAGAATTGAACAAGCAATTTCCACTAAGGAAAATCAGGATGTAAATTAGTACCGTTAACTTTCATTAATCACAGAAACTTGTTATTTTGTTTAAATCATAATTATAAAAAAATATATAAGTATTAAAAACACTGACAAAGATATATAAATATTTATTGAATATTTAATAGTTAACCGTTCCATTATAAAGGATGGTCCGGGGTGGCGGTCATAAATAGGCTAAATAGTGGCAACACTATTTTATTAAAAGCCAACGTTTCGGCCCGACTTTGGAGGTCTTCTTCAGGGCTAGAACCAACAAGATACAAAAAGATATAGAACGGATATAGAAGTCCACTTTAGAAAAGATATAGAAGTTCTATATATTTTTGTATCTTGTCCGTTCTAGCCCTGAAGAATACTTGCAAAGTCGGGTCGAAACTTTGGCTTTTAATAAAATAGTTTTGCCACTATTTAGCCTATTTATGACAACCACCCCGGACCATCTCCTTCTTTTATAAGTATATTTCTATTAAAGAAATAGAAAAATAAATTTTACAAAATAAGATATAATTAATTTATTAACTAATATTAAACATATCGACAGTACACCTGTAAAACCTGTTAAGTTCTTAACATTGATATTTTAGCAAATATCATAGAAACTGCTATTCCTATATATTCTTGTTTATGTATCTCTGAGACTCCTTAGCCCACATTTTTGTATCTCTGTATCATTCTAAAGGGACTTATCCCAGAATAAATAAAGCATTATTATTATTATTAAAAAATTACAGCAAAATCTTTATAATAATAAGCTAATAAGTAACTGCAAGACTGTTGCACAAGACCAAGACTAAGTTTGCAAGACCAAGAATAATTATTATTAAAGAGTGAAATATGAAAAGAATCTAAAAAAAAATCTTATTTATTTAAAATAAAAATAAGAGTATTAAAATAAGTCATTATATGACTTTTTTAAAACAAATAAAATGGAGGATTAGAGTAGCTCAGTGAGTAAAACACTGTGGTCCTATGCTCCAGGTCTCATGTTCAAATCCGACTTATTTCATAATTACTATTTATTAATATTTTTTTTTTAAATTAAAAATATAAACAAATGTGTATCGATTGGAATAATTTTTACCTTGTCAGTTTTATCACTAGGCAACCATCAGCTGTTATAACTTTTTCAAAAAGGAAGGAGATGGTCCGGGTTGGCGGTCATAGAAAGGCTAAATAGTGGAAAAACTATTTTATTAAAAGCCAACGTTTCGACCCGACTTAGCTGGTATTCTTCAAGGAGGTGTGTTCAGCTAGGAGTTTCACTTAAAATTCCCGAAAACTTCACAGTTCTAAGTGAAACTCCTAGCTGAACAGACCTCCCTGAAGAAGACCTGCAAAGTCTGGCCGAAACGTTGGCTTTTAATAAAATAGTTTTACCACTATTCAGCCTATTTATGACCGCCACCCCGGACCATCTCCTTCCTTTATAATGCAACGGTCAACTATTAAATATTGAATTATAACTTTTTTTGGGACCTTAAAAATTAAGAATCAAGAGATTTTTCAGGCACACTGTCGATATAAATACATGTATAAATTCCATATTTCTGAATGTATATAAATGTGTTTTTATATAATAATTTATGACTAATCTTCATATATATTTAATAGTCATAGTTATCGCAGATGTATACTCTCTAACTAATAATAATAATAATCAATATACTGCATTAAGCCAATATAATAATGATAATAATATATTATAGTGATATAAGAAATGTGATTGACCTGAGAAAGAAGAGAAGAGAAATGCCTAAAGATCCCTGCGAAGAGGTGAGAGGCTCTCTTACCTGGAACATAGATCGTGTTGGTCGTGAGTACAGTCTCTTCACAGAACAACTGGCCACATCCACTCTCTTCTACATCACACTACATGCATTCATAATATCCAACGGTATATTTACTTATAATACTAATATATTTACATTAATACGTATAACTACTGGAATGATGGAATGATAGAAGAATGAAGGGTACTGTCGTTGTGAAAAATATTACATAATATAACAATAGCTTTGGGATGTATTAAAAAAAAAGCTACAGTAGAGAAAAAAAGTTTGCCAAAAACTGCAGGACAATTAAAAAGTCTAAACACAGACGCTGATCTTGAAAAAAACAAAAGGTAAAAAAAAAAGAAAAGGCAAATGAATTCAAAATTAACAACAAAAAACTAGTAAATAGTTTGCTTTCCACTTTAATCGTAAGATCAATATCGCGGAAAAAGTGGCCTTCAAAAATATTGAGCAGTTTGGCGTGAACTACACCTCCAACATGTCAAAACAACCAGATTATATAGACCAAACGGCCGACTATTTCTGTAGGCCACATGTTTTCTCGATTTTGTGATGAAATTATCTCACGATCCAAATGGAAAGCAAATGGATATTTACGAGTTTTTAGTACCTAATTAAATAGATAAAATTTGACGATCTCCAGATTGAAAAGGGCCCAATTCCGGGAATTTTCGCAAATTCGTAAAGCAACCTAGGAAAAAATTTCGTGCAGAAAAATATAATTTTCCGATTGCTATAAAAATGCGTACTTAAGGTTTTTTTGAGGTGAGAAAAACGCATATCAACTTTGTTTCTAAAAAAATATTTAAAAAAAAAATTAGAATGGCTTCACTGATCCACACAAAAATTAATAGAAATTTAAGCCTCTGCACGAAATGAAACAAATCCGATCTTCATAAACAAATTAAAACTAAAGATATAATATAAAAATGGGTTAAAAGTTTTTGCTAATTTTTTGCTTTAAAAAAAAAATTAAATCCGCACAAATTTTAAATCCGTAGTGTTATTCAAAATATAGTGTTATATTAAAGTTGAATTTGAAGAAAATCCTGTTGAGAAAAAAACTCACACAAGAAAATCAAGTTCTAAAGGATGTATTTATTTGGTTATATCACGATTCGTATTAAACAGTTTCAAAGAAACCTAAAAAAATTTTTTTTTATTATTTTAATAGAATTTACAACTGTATTACATAGAAAATACAATAAGTAAATGTGAAATTGGTAACATGACATGTACAAAATGAAGAGAACCCATTGGTAGAACTCAAATAAAAAAAAAAAAAAAAAAAAATCTAATTTGCTTTTTTATAACAAAAATTGATTTATCCTACTTTACTGGAAGCACCTTTTGTTTTTTGTAATTTATGATACGTTATAACTCATTTGATAAAATAGTTATTGTGTTTTTCTTTTACACAAAAAAAAAAAAAAATTGATACACAATAACCCAAAAAATGCGGACAAAGCAAAGACAGTAATAAATAATAGATTTTGTTTGAAATTATATAAAAATAAATTTTCTCGGCTCCTAGAGGCCATTGGAAAGAACGCCGGAACACATGTATAATATTTTTCGATATAGTACCGCCAAAAAAAAAAAAAAAAAAAAAAAAAAATTCGATTGAAATCGGTGACCCATAGACTGTATCCTATCCTTTTAAGTGAATTTTGGTATAGCTTAACTTTCAAGTGTGTTTTTTTGAATTTAAATATTATTTATCTATATAAAAAAAACATTAAATTCATAAAAAAGAAAATTCCATTTTATTCATCGTATATAGTTATTTTAAGTGTAGAATTATATGATTTCACGACGGGAACATTAATCTAAGTTCTTCATTATTTGAGGTTATGAAATGTCATTTAATGACTCTTTGCAATAAACAGACGATGTAATCCAAAATAGAACTATTTATTTCTATTTTTAGATCTGGAATACATAAATTATTAATTATAAATCTCGACTGTAAAAATATACACATGATCGCGTTTCAATATTTGATTTACAACAATATTTTACGTAATTTTTATACGAAAAATTGTTGTAGATTTCTGCCTGTATATAGACCTTAGGTAAGCACGGATAATCGAAAACTACGTTGGAGCGATTAAACCATAAGTGGTCACTATTATAATATGGTCTGTAATCCACTCTCTGATAATTATACTAAATAACTCCACTACTGACATGATCAGAAATAGCTGAGTATTTATTTTGAATTGTCTGCTGATAATAACAATAGCTCAATCCAAATATATATTTTAAAACAAATGTATATATTGTATACTGAGGAAATTATACCGATCCTACTATGTAGGCGCTTTTATAATTAAAGTAATTGTAGCTATTTTGAATAATCCCATAGGAGTTAACAAAAAGAAAAAAAAATCAACAATAAATATGCTTCACGAATGAATTATTTTATAATTTATTACTTAATGATATTTACAACTGTATTAAAGAAATACATTAAATAAATTTGAACATACGGATATATTTACATGAAAACACTTGCTGAATAACTACTCAATGGTAGCACTCTAATGATATGTCTACATTAGGAGATCACGGAGCCATCTTCTTTTCAGACGCCTTGGAGGGTTATCAGGAATTGAAGAGGGAGTAAGGTTAGAAATGAGAGGGTTGGGATGATTCTGAAGTTTATAATGGAAGGATAGGTATCTGGATTGGGCCAATGGATTATGGATGGTTTTATTGGTAACTAAGTAGGGAGCATTGAGGATTTTACGAAGAATTTTGGATTGTAAGGATTGGATGCGAGAGGAATTCGATGGTTTAGTGGAGCTCCATAGCTCAACTCCGTAAATCCAAATAGCCCTTATTACAGTCATGTATATGAGTCTTTTGTAATTAATTAGAAGTTTAGAGCGTTTGTCTAGTAAGTGTTGAAGTAATCGGAAACGTCGAGCGGTTTCTTGTCGTTTCTGTCTGGTATGAAGATTCAAAGTTAGACATTTATTCAGGAGTCATTGGTACACGAATGAATAAATTGTGTAAAAAAAATCGATTAAAAAAGTCGACTAGCTGGCTAGGCTAAACTCTAGTATGGGTATGTGACTATTTTATCGATAGCTAAATGTTACTTTTATTTAAATTATCATTTATATTCAAAGATAATAATATATATCAACATATCATAGGAATTTATGATTCAGTTACACCTCAATATATCATATTTTTCGAGGCCAACAAGTCGGACAATGCAAAACGTTGTATTTTTTTTTAGGTTGGACTATTTTAAATTATTTATTTTTAGCGGAAAAGGTTTTAGAAATATCCAAATGTTCTGATAGCTGCATACCCCTACTCTTCCTTGTGTTTAATCTAAAAAAAATACGTTAAATATTCATGTATTTTTTTTTTAGACATTTTTAAGTATAAAAAAGAAAAAAATAGAGAAATTCTTGTTAAATATTATATTTGTATTGATAATAAAAATTCCCTACACTTTTTTTTTTGTCCATCCTAATCAAATTCGAAATTATACGCCTATGAATGACATGATGAAAAATATGGATTATTTCTAAAATTGATGATTTTAAGGATTTAATAAGCAGAGTCAAAATTTTCAAAATTAAACCTGTCTTCTGTGTTTAGATTTACTATATTTGTTTTTTAAGGAAAACTGAGAATACGATTCGCTAAAGTACCGTGAAATTCTAAATCGAATAATAACCCATTCATGGTATTTGAGCATGACAGGACCTTTTCTTTGGTAGAAAATCGATTTTAAAGCTTTGTTAATTAATATATGTAGGATAAGATTAATGAGAGTTTTCGAAAGATTATAAATAGAACATTATCACCTGCTTATTTGATAAACTTTTTTTTTTTTATCACTGGTGATTAATTCTATACAGGCATTCACCTCAAAATTATGACTGGTAATCGTAATTTAACAAATTAAATCATACTTTAAAACTTTCTAGGAATAATTTTATTTAAATCACAATTATAATTACTATTTTCTAGAGTAACCCTTAGCTCGCCATTTCTGGGTTCTCTGGGAGGAGTACTCTTGGGACGGGAACTAAACCTATTCTAACCAGGGTTCAGCTCGTAATTCATTTCGCTGATCCACCAACTTCGAACCAGTGCCACTAGCTTCGCGAATGATAAATTAAACAACGTGTTGACATGTTTGAATATTGAAATATATGCATATATTTTTGTGTGAAAATTAGGTATATGTCTGATATTATCCAAAAAAATGAAATTCATACGTTAAAAAAAAAAAAAAAATCTAAGGTGTGTGCTTTAGATTACATGATAAAAGTTGAAAACATCAACAAGGCGAGATTAATAATATGAAATATAAATGATAAATAATAACTCATTAAACGCTTCAAGCAAACAAGTAATATTTTTATCATGTGTAATACAAACGAAACATAAGATCTCTATCACTTCCTGGCTGCTTGTCCGATACTCTCTGAATTCAGAATCAAATGGGTAAAATCTAGAAATTTATCTCGGGATCAAATAATAGATTTAATAAATGGAAATAATTGGATAGCATTGGTAAATTATTGCATGTCTGCTTTCTTCTATTGAATAATGATCACCAGATAATTTAATTAAAATATTTATAAAATTTTTACATTGTAAATATAATTCTTCTTATTAATTTGTTGTATAAAAATAAATTGAAATATAATTCAGTTATAAAAAACAGACTCCTATGAGAGTCAACAGACAAGGTAGCACGTCTGATTTTCGGTTTTAAATTCAAAAATATTAATTTGTATTGTTATGTAATTGATATTATGTAATTTTGATAAATAAAAAGATTATTTTGTTCTTATTCTTTTTTGTTATTATAAAGAGGATGAAATGCTGAACATTTCCATAGCTTACAGTATGCAGGTCCGATTTTTTACTTTCTGAGATATTTTAATCCATAATTTCAATAAAACTCGTTATAACTTGGTTTTAGACACTAATTGTTCCCTTTTCGCCTCTCTAACATGGCATCTAGTTAAGATACAAATTTTGAATAATAGCTAATGAGGTTTTATTCATTAATTAATTTATTTTATTTATTAAGGGAACTATTCATCATTTCATCCTCTTTATAATGATAAACAGGATGAAATGATGAATATTTCCCTCGTTAACAATATGCAGGTCCGATTTTTAGATTCTGAGATATCTTCAATAAAACACGTTATCATTTGGATTTAGACAATATTTTTTTTCCTTTTCGCATCTATAACACGGCTTCGCGTTATGACATAATTTTGAATAATAGCTCATTACAAAGAGGATGAAATGATGAATATTTTCGTTGCTAACAATATGCAGCCCCTATTTTTAGATTCTGAGATATTTTAATCCATATCTTAAATAAAACTCGTTATCATTTGGTTTTCGACACTATTTATTCCCTTTTCGCCTCTCTAACACGCCGTCGCGTTAAGATACAAATTTTGAATAATAGCTCATTACAAAGAGGATGAAATGATGAATATTTCCCTAGCTTACAGTATGCAGGTCCGATTTTTACTTTCTGAGATATTTTAATCCATATCTTAAATAAAATTCGTTACCATTTGATTTTCGATAATATTTTTTTTCTTTTTCGCCTTCCTAACACGAATTCTACTCAAGATACAACTTATAAATAATAGCTCATTATAAAGAGGATGAAATGCTGAACATTTCCCTCGCTTGCACTTTGTAGGTCCGATTTTTTACTTTCTGAGATATTTTAATCCATATCATGAATTAAACTCGTTATCATTTGGCTTTCGACAATGTTTTTTCTCTTTTCGTCTCTATAACACGGCTTCGCGCCATGATACAATTTTGAATAATAGCTCATTACAAAGAGGATGAAATGATGAATTTTTCCCTCGCTAACATAATGCAGGTCCGATTTTTAGTTTCTGAGATATTTTAATCCATATTATGAATTAAATTCGTAATAATTTGGTTTTAGACACTATTTTTCTCTTTTCGCCTCTCTAACACGAATTCTAGTCAAGATATAAATTTTAAATAATAGCTCATTATAAAGAAGATGAAATGCTGAACATTTCCCTCGCTTACACTTTGTAGGTCCGATTTTATACTTTCTGAGATATTTTAATCCATATTATGAATTAAATTAGTTATAATTTGGTTTTAGACACTATTTTTCTCTTTTCGCCTCTCTAACACGAATTCTAATCAAGATATAAATTATAAATAATAGCTCATTATAAAGAAGATGAAATGCTGAACATTTCCCTAGCTTACAGTATGCAGGTCCGATTTTGAGTTTCTGAGATATTTTAATGCATATCTTGAATTAAACTCGTTATAATTTGGTTTTAGACAATATCTTTTCCTTTTTCGACTCTATAATACGGCTTCGCGTCATGATAAAATTTTGAATAATAGCTCATTTCAAAGAGGATGAAATGATGAATATTTACCTTGCCAACAATATGCAAGTCCGGTTTTTAGTTTCTGAGATATTTTAATCCATATCTTCAATAAAACACATTATCATTAGGTTTTAGACAATATTTTTTTTCCTTTTCGCCTCTCTAACACGGCTTCGCGTTATGACCCAACTTTGAATAATAGCTCATTACAAAGAAGATGAAATGATAAACATTTCCCTCAATTACAATATGTAGGTGCGATTTTTAGTTTTTGAGATTTTTTAATACATATATAAAAACACTCCAATTAATCAACTCTAGCCGAATTTACTCGAGTGTTACACATCTGAGATCTAACAATGTAATTTCCTCTCCACAAAAAAAAGTGCAAAACGCACCTAAAAAAGTTTTAACTTCAAAAATATCTGCGTTTTTATCTCCATTAGTCTACATACATGAAGAATTAATCGATTCTTCAACAGATCGAGTTTTCTTGAAAATAACTTTGGCGAATGTTAATCCCTTAATTTACCATACATATAAAAAAATCAATAAGTAATATTTTATAACAATGGATCACTAAGAAATAAGAAGATACTTCGGTAGCGAGAAAATGGAAAAAGAAAAAAAAATTTAAAACAAGTTTTTTCACTTTTCAGTTCCTGTGTTGTAATCAAGAGAAAATTTTGTTCTTTTTTTTTTTATTTGCATGCAATTATTAATATTTATTCAATGCACAGCCAACATAAATTACAATAAAACTCAATCGATTATTGCTTTCTCGATATGTCGCGAGATACTAATTAAAGATCCAGTCTTTATAATTGCATGCCGCCTTTACTAAGTAGCAATATGAAGTAAATCGATTTAAAAATTCAACCTTCTAAATCAAGCTCGAACCTGTTTCAAGTAAAAGTTCGTCCATTACACCGGTATTACTTTCCAAGAGAATGCAAGTCCTAAGAAGTATATACATTCACGTCGTAAGAAGATTCATGGAAGAAAGTTTTTGGACCAAAGAACGCCCCTCAAAAAAAAAAAAAAAAACTGGAAAAATATATATAACAACAGTAATTAACAATTTTTTTAACAAACTTAATTCCAAACAACATATTTTTTGTTTTTAAATTTATTTATTTGAACTCTATAATTCTGAAGTTATAGTTCTGATAGATATCTGGATTGGAACAAATCTTAAAAATATGATACTTTAAGGTCGTTATGGATGATTTTATTGTTGACAAAGTAATGAGGATTAAGGATTTTGGGCTGTAAGGATTGGATACGAGAAGAATTCGATGGTTAATGGAGCCCCAAGAATAGATCTTATTATAGTCATACACATATGACTCTTTTGTAATCGATTGAAAATTTAGAGTGTTAGTAAGTGCTGGAGTGTTCGAAAATGTCAAGCGTTGAGAACATCCTAAAGAGTTATGAATGATCGGAAAGGGGTTGTGTTCAACCTAGACAATGCTAGGCCTCAAACCTCATTGGCCACTCGCAATAAATTATTGAGCAATGGATGGGACCTGTTGCCCCACCCTCCATATTCACCAGACCTAGCTCCAAGTGACTATCACTTATTCCAATCTCTGCAGAACCCCTTGAATGGAATGAAATCCTATAAAAAAGAGGACGTCAAAAACCACTTGGATCAGTTTGGCTTTATGCAGTTAGTGGAAAGATGGTAAAAAGTCATATTAAATTATGGTCTATATATTGTAGATTAAAATAAATTTTATGTTTATAATACATTGAGTTTTATTTCACCCTGAAAAACCGAAAGGACTTATTTGCCAATCCAATATATATTCATTCTCACTAGTCCATATCAGTTTCTATGCATGATTCGACCCAACTATTATTTTAAAACATTAGTTTTGCTCTTTTAGAACTAGTATCAACTAAAGATTGCTCAGGTTAAGTAAAGATTTTACAATATATAAAAATTGCAATTTATACACAAACATTTGCCATCTTAGTTATTGGAATCGAAATGGAAGGAATGAAATGTAAAACAATTTCAAAAACTTTATGAATTACAAGAAAAAAAAATAGGAAAAACAAACGAAATAACTTCGTAAACAGTGTATAAAAAGGGTACATATTACAGGTGAAGATTCGAGTGTATGTATGTATTTAAAGAAGTGCTTGAAATCAAATTTTAACTTTTGTTTTCGAATAGTTTCGGTATGAGAGGAATATTTATTTTAATTTTTTTTCTTTTCTAAATTTTCAAGTAAAGATTTTATAAAAGTTTTATTCTCTAAATATTTTATTCATTTCGCAAATATAATGTCTGCATATATATGTATATATATATATATATATATATATATATATATATATATATATATATATAAATGTAGTACGCTATAGTTGAGAGGAACCGTGGCTGAGTCCGGACAGTTGAGAAAATCGAGAGATTGTCGCTCTTATCGCAAAGCAAATAGAGATTATGTCTTGTCTCACCCTTTACACCTTCACATCTACCTCCTGCCTTTCACTTTTAGAACTTTATTAAATATCTATCTATCTATATATATATATATATATATATATATATATATATATAATAATAATAATAATAAGGCTTAGCGAACCCGAAGGTTCGATGCCGACACCACCAATCGCTTGTTACACACCTCCCTCCACCGTTCGCCGTCCAAACCCAGTCCCTTCAGATCGGCTTTAACGCAATCTTCCCACCTTCGCTTCGGTCTTCCCCTCGGACGCTTACCATTCGGCACAGCAAATATTAACCTTTTAGGAATTCTCTCGTTACTAAGCCCAACAACTTTACAAGCCCATTTGATTCGCCGCGATGAAATTACCTCAACTATATTACCCGGATACATCTCACGCAATTCGGCGTTGTGTAACCGTCTGAACTCTCCGGTCAACTCATCCTTCTTCGGTCCGAATATTCTACGCAATACTTTATTTTCAAAAACCTTAAGACGCTGCTCATCCCTTAATGTAAGCGGCCAAGTTTCGCATCCATAAAGTACTGTAGGCAAGATAATTGTTTTATAGATTCTAATTTTTAAGTTTCGGGACAAGAGGCGCGAACTAAGTAGTTTTGTCACAGAAAAATAACAAGCATTCCCCGCCTTCAGTCTAACCTTAATCTCTTCTTCAATTTCGTTTTTTCTAGTTATCGTAGAACCTAGATACTTAAATTTATCTACCTGTTCAAACATATTACCATCTATATCGATATCACCAGTAGTATCGCCATTTTTGCAGCTAACCATATATTTTGTTTTATCCACGTTTATTTCGAGTCCTAGTTCTTTACCGGCTTTCATTAACGTTATATATATATATATATATATATATATATATATATATATATATATATATATATATATATATATATATATATATATATATACATAATATATACATGTGCAATATATGTTATTATTTATCTAAACCATAACTTAATAAGAGGCAGTGAATTAATGCCAGGTTATAATTCCAACCGCACAGGCTTACGTTTCTAAAACGCAGGTAACTAATAAAATAAAAAATATGGTGTGTCCACTCGCACGACTTTCCTAACTATTTCAGAAAAGTTTTTATACTTTACATATGTTCATGAAGAAACAAAAAAAAAAATTGAATTAAATTTTTTTCCTGAAAATTGATCAAAGAAAAGATTTGATAAACTAAAGCAATGTAAACCGGCGTAAAAATTTCAATACTCTCTAATATTGCTGATCAAAAACTTTTTACCATAGCCTAATTTTGTCAAATAATAATTTCTGTTAAAAGTGGCGGTAAGAAGAAAAATCGAAATCGGTTCATTAGTTCCCCAGAAATTTGGCACAGACAGACAGAAAGACTAAAGGCTAAAAATGTGTTTTTCGGGCTCTGAAAGGAATAGATCCGTTGGAAAACTGCATATACGAAATTTTACCCGATCGCAATACTTTCCTTAACTAGTATAGGTAGGAAAGTAATAAATTAAAACGTGTAGAAAATAGAATAAGCTATATCATCGGTAAACTGATTCGATTCCAATATTTTTTTTATTTTGTTGGTAATTTTAATAGCTTTCAAAAGTATTATTATAAATTTTACTATATAATTAGCGAGTTAGGGCCCAAAACATTTTGCTTTTCTTTACAACACCTGAATTTTCTAGGAAATTTAGTCCATATACGAAAATCAAAAGGACAATTATTAGAACATTATAGGAAAGTTTCATCATAATCGTTAGAGCCGTTTTCGCGCTATATTCTATAGAAAAACATGTTCTTCATTTATTGCGTAGCAGCTATTGCGCATGGAGCACTCAATTTGTATAAAAGGCATCAGTAGTCAAAACCCTACAAAATAAAAAAAGAAGCAACAAAATCGAGTCACTAGTTCCCAAGAAAATCATGGCACAGACAGACTGACTAATGGCTAAAAATGTGTTTTTGTGTGACTCAGGTGGCTCTGATGTTAGGAAAGTAAAAAAACTAAGATGTGTGCTTTAGACTAAACGATAAACGTGAAAACATCAAGGCGATATTAATAATATGAAATATAAATTATAAATAATAGCTCATTATAAAGAGGATGAAATGCTGAACATTTAACTTTCTTACAGTATGCAGGTCCGATTATTAGTTTCTGAGATATTTTAATCCATACCTTCCATAAAACACATTATAATTTGGTTTTCGAAATTATTTTTTCCTTTTTCTCTCGTTCGTCCTCTTCCAAACACACTATCTTATTTTAGATCAGGAAAAAAAAAAATTAGTATGACTTTTATTTTTCGATTTTTTCTCTCCAATGAAGTAATTAATCAATTAAAAAAATATAAAACACACATATATATATATATATATATATATATATATATATATATATATATATATATATATATACATGAGACAGTTCATTGGTTTAATTAGGGTAGGCCAAGTTGAAAACCGGACGGTACTAGTAGGTCTTCCTCCAATTAGTACGGCGAGTCTCACCGGGTTCGATTCCAGTTTAGAGAAAAAAAAATTGAGAAGACCATTCTTTATCAGCCGAAGCCTTCCTCTCACTATACACCGGGTGTGTAAGTTCTTAATGGCTAAACTCCAGAGATTGATTTTAGTCAAAATTTCCAACAAAAAACTTCATTTGATGCATGGACCGATTACGAACGGAATAAAAACATCAGCTTTCAATAAAATAGTTTTAAATTCTTAGTGAAACTCCTAGTTGAACACACCTGTAAGTCTCTAATTTTATTTACTTATTTAGTTAATTTTTGGTTTTCTTTTCTTTCTCAACATTCCTTTATGTCTATTATTTCATATTATATCCTTTTTCTTTTTCTTTCAATCCCTCCTGTAGATCTGTAGAAGTATATTCACATTTGCATTTATTATATATTACACTACAACAATTGTTAGCATCTGTTTACTTCAGTTTAGGATTTTGTTTCTTAGCTTACTCTGTTCATATTTTAATGTACTTACTGTTTATAATTTTAATAAGCTTATTCACATTCATTATAATTGTTGTCTAAATATCATGTAACTGCCAACATTTTCTATCTTTTTGTATCTTGTCCGAAGATACAAAGTCCTGCAAAGTCGGGTCGAAACGTCGGCTTTTAATAAAATAGTTTTACCACTATTTAGCCTATTTATGACCGCCTCCCCGGACTATCTCCTTCCTTTATAATGCAACGGTCAACTACTAAATATTCAAAAGAAATAAAAACAGTTTTGTGTTTTCTTAAAGAAATCAGTAGTTTTTTATTAAATGACAAGGAATATTAAAAAAATATTCAAGTTAATAGGAACTTTTAGGAGGTCTAATACGGCCGCTGTAATAGAGATATGCCGCTGGTATATGGGTACCGAATCTGCAGCTGTACAGTGGTCCAAAGTGGTCGGAAAAGGCACAAAAACGGTAAAAATCCCCAAAAAAAACTATTTAAGCATAAAATTAAAATTTAAGCAAGATATTTGAAAAACTGAATTTTTTATAGATTCTGAATTAATATACACTAAAACTTTTTTGGTAAGAGCAACTTATTATTGTTATTTTTTTAAAATTATAAATAAAAAATACTAGTTGGCCGTGCGAATAATTCGGAGAAAATTTTGTTTTGTGAAGAAATAGCAAAACAATATGGAAATAAGTAGTTCCTATGTATTATGTAAGGAAGGAATTAATATCTTTTAATTGGTCGATTATAATATTCCATTTAACATAACAAAGAAGAACAAAATATTCGTGCAAATTGCTTTGCTAGGATCTATTTTTAAAAGCTTTGTGATGTGCATTCTTCAAGGTTTGTGATGTGTAATTGAAGAGTTTGGGATTCAATGTTTGGGTCATTATTAACGGATAGGATACATGTATCATCGGCATACGTGTTGATAACAGTGTTAGGATGGGTTGGGATGTCAGCTGTATAAACTGTGTAAAGGATTGGATCTAGGATACTACCTTGAGGAACACCAGCGAACTGGAAAAAGAGGGATGAATAAACATTATTGTGAATTACTTTGAAGTATCTATCAGTTAGGTAGGAACAGATAATGAGCATGTAGGATGTAGGCATTTTCGGATTTTGTACAGCAGTCCCGGGTGTGAAACTCTAATGATATGATATAAAGTCCCTTTTATCATTGATCTTGGTAAATTTAATCATTGTTCTCTCAGAATAATTTTGTGTACTTTACGATGGTTTACATAAAATTTAATTATTTTGAACACTTATTGGACCATCCCTTCTTATTTAATAAAAACTGTGACTAATTTAACAAAAATAGGAGATAAGTCTTAACTCTTTTTCCGTTCGGTAACAACCTATGCATCAAATGAAATATTTTGTTGGAAATTTTGAGTAGGATCATCCCCTCCCCCCAATAGAGTTAGTCCAATAAGAATTGAGACATCCTACATATATATTTCATTTTAAAATTGGAAAGTTCACTACTTAACATATTAAGACTACAAAATATTTATGGGCCGTAAATACACAATTGATAAGATACAGGCAGTTGTATATCGAGATAGTAAACACAACGACAGCCATGGCGGAGTAGTCTTTATCTTAGGCTTACGTATTATCTAGAGTGTGTGTGTGTGTCTGTGTGGCTATGTATTCTACCGTGTTGATCCCGTAGTCCTCTTATCACGAAGTAGAGACATGATGTAAGATCTCTGGATAGTTTTAGAACTATGTATAAGAAAAGAGAATAGCGTAGAAAAGCTAAGAACAAGAAGAAAATCATAAGTACGATCATATATACTACGAAGTATAACGCTAAAACTTTCTATCGAAAGCAACGTAAGTGAAGGGGATGTGCTTCTATGAAATACATCCTCATAAAATCTACCAATAATATTCGGTTGGTAAATAAGTCCTTCGGTTCTTCAGCGTGAAATAAAACTCAATGTATTATAGATATAATAATAATAATAATAAAAGGCTTAGCGAACCCGAAGGTTCGATGCCGACACCACCAATCGCTTATTACACACATCCCTCCACCGTTCGCCGTCCAAACCCGGCTTTAATGCAATCTTCCCACCTTCGCTTCGGTCTACCCCTCGGACGCTTACCATTTGGCACAGCAAATATTAACCTTTTAGGAATTCTCTCGTTACTAAGCCCAACAACTTTACAAGCCCATTTGATTCGCCGCGATGAAATTACCTCAATTATATTACCCGGATACAGCTCACGCAATTCGGCGTTGTGTAACCGTCTGAACTCTCCGGTTAACTCATCCTTCTTCGGTCCGAATATTCTACGCAATACTTTATTTTCAAAAACCTTAAGACGCTGCTCATCCCTTAATGTAAGCGGCCAAGTTTCGCATCCATAAAGAACTGTAGGCAAGATAATTGTTTTATAGATTCTAATTTTTAAGTTTCGGGACAAGAGGCGCGAACTTAGTAGTTTTGTCACAGAAAAATAACAAGCATTTCCCGCCTTCAGTCTAACCTTAATCTCTTCTTCAATTTCATTTTTTCTAGTTATCGTAGAACCTAGATACCTAAATTTATTTACCTGTTCAAACATATTACCATCTATATCGATATCACCAGTAGTATCGTTGCAGCTAACCAAATATTTTGTTTTATCCACGTTTATTTCGAGTCCTAGTTCTTTACCGGCTTTCATTAACGTTGTCGTATTTAGTTTTATAGTTTCAACGTCTTCGCTTAACAGTACCAGATCATCAACATAGCCCAGCACGGATGTTGTCCCGCCCAGATCCAACCATCTCTCGGGTATTATAGATATAAAATAAATTTTAATCTACAATATATTGACCATTATTTAATATGACTTTTTCCCATCTTTCCACTAACTGCTTAATACCATGTTCATAGAATGTCTGGAATTTATTTTTTTTTTTTTTGTCTATAAAAAATGTTTTTGCGCCTGTCAACTTATTGACAATCATCAAATGTGATGGCGATACATGAAATAATGACACGACAGGCATGGGGAAGGAAAGTACTCAGCAGTACCTCTTCCTTAACTTGTTCCAATTACTTAGGTTGTTTAAGGAAGGAGATCTCTCATCCAACGCCTTTTTAGTCTCCTCCTCATGTTCTGAGGTATGTCAGCTGTGGCCATGTCTCTTATTAGTCTGTTATTATGTCTATTTAAATTTGTGTAAAATCGTTGATATAGGGTCGTTATATATTGGTCAACTGTTGGAAAGTGGAGGTCAGTATGTAGAGTTTTGTTAGTCACGTACCATGGTACTTTTGTTATGAGTCGCAATAATTTTGATTAGAACGTTTGAAGTTTTTGTATGTGGGTCTTTTTAGCGATACCGTATATTTGTTACGAGTATGTCCATATGGGCTTAAGTAAGTATGTATATGTATTCAGTTCCTTTTTTAGTTTTGAAGATTTATAAAAAAGAGAGTAAAGTAGTTTGAGTCGTTTGTTAAGTGTCTTACGTTTCATTTTAACATGCGGACTCCATGTCATCCTTCTGTCGGAGGTAAAGTATCGTGTCCGTTTGAGGAATTTGGTTGTTGTCAATATAAACAGGAGGGCTGGTTTGGAATTTATTGTTAAAAAAATTATCAAAATGGTTTCGGATGTCCTCTTCATTTCTTTTCATTCATAGAGTTCTGCTGAGAACGGAATAAGTGGTAGTCACATGGAGCTAATGTCCATGTTTATTATTTTCAATAATGAACCATCCAACAAAAAATTCAAAAACTTCATCTCATCTCAAAATTTGAGATTTTACGTTTTTGGATACGTAGAATTCGAAAAACGAATACAATTTTTTTTTGTCCGTCCATCGTCCGTGCATTTTTTTCTAACGATCAAATCCAAAAATAATTCGTACCGCTTTCAAAAAAGGATAATTCTAATTTTAATTTTTAAATTAAAATAACTAAGGGACGATATCGATAGTCGATAACATCGAAGAAGATACTACCGATATTTCAATAATATCGATTACCTAATGCCTTCCCTACTTTACATCTCTCCCTATCTTGAGCTACTTATCTCTATTTGTAAGCAAACAGCTCTACAGTATCTTTGTTGATTCGATCTACTCATGCAGATTTTGGGTACTATTGAGGCATTCATTATTACGAAGAGGCTTCCAGATGGATCGTTCCGAGCTACATTACTTTCCCATCTTAACCTCCTTCCCTTCATATTAATTGACCAGTTTCTGTAACCACTTCTTTATTGGTTTTTCTCCTCCATGCGTTAATACTCTAATCTCAGATCATTAAGATTAGATGAACAGAATCTTTCTCACAAATCCTTCAAAATTTCTTTCTTCTTGTTTTGTGTTCAGGTCTACCAGCCATAAATCAGAACTGGCTTTATTAATCATTGTATTACCTAAGGTATTTCCCATATCAAGATTATTTTTGTATTTTTTTTTAATTTTAATTATTTTGGTTTTCTTTATTTATATAATATAAATAAATAAAAGATGCGATTTGGAAAACATAAAGGTGATAAAGGAGAAGGCTGGCTAGGAGAAGGCAATCAGCTGACGTCATTATCGCCAAGGCTGAACTAGCGAAGGAATGTAGGAGTACCTTGCGAAAATAGCCAATGAGATTTCTCTGCTCTCCGATCGTTCGCGAACAATGTATTCAGAATTTAATAATTTTTTTTTATTCTTAAAAAATGTATTTAGTGAAATTTCTTTTGATTTTTATTCAAAAGCTAGTATAAAAAAAAATGAAGAAACATTATCGCAATATCTAATATCTTTGAAAAAAAAATTGGACTTCATGAGTAGCCATTTTAAGTTTGACCAGTATACCACACAGGGGCAGATTTCCGATTTTGATGGAGGGGAAGGGAAGAAACAAAAAAAAAAAAAAAAAAAGGAGAGGGGGAGTTTATATTTACAAAAAAATAAAAATATAATATATAACATAATTATTGTGTACCATACAAATATAATCCTGAATATTTAAAAATATTCTAGCGCAAACAGAGCTTTCTTCTCCATTTCAAAGGTATTGAAAAATCAAAGGTATCAAGAAAAATCAAAAGAAATCTCAAATTAAGGATGTACAATGCTATGATAAAGCCAGTTCTAATATATGGCTGTGAGACCTAGACCTGAAAGAAATATTGAACGATTAGAGAGAAAAATTCTCTTCACGGTAATCTTAATGATCTGGGATCAGAGTACTAACACATGGAGAAGAAAGACCAATAAAGAACTGATTACAAAAACTGGTGAATCAATGTCCCATGATGAGAAGGCACGGAGGTTAAGATGGACGGGGCATGTAGCTAGTAGCAATCCATCTGGAAGCCTCTACATATTAATACAATGAATTTCTCAATAGAATGCAATATACCACGTGGAAGGCCAAAAAGCAGATGGATAGATAGAATCAACAAAGATGCAATGGAGCTGCGTGCAGATAAATGGAAAGAAACAGCCCAAGAAAGACAGAGATGGAGCAGGCTTGTTAAGGCGGCAAAAGATCTTCATGATGTGTATACCAACAGAAAAAAAAATTATATATATATATATATATATATTCTAGTTGGCATAAGGCACTACGACCCTTGAGAGTCTATTGTGCGCCTAAAATATACATATAATTGTATAGTAAAGGATTTGTTTTCGAATGAATTTATTTGAAACTATCTGAACAAAACAATTCAATATATTATTGTATACATTATTATTGTATATTTGTATACATTAAAAACAGGGGAGGGGATGAGGGTCAGCGACATCCCCCATAAATGGTACATTTATATAACTCTTTCAGCTAAAAATAGATAATGTTATAAAACTGTCTGTACAATCTCAAAATAAATATATGTTTTCGCAGTCTGATTAGTTATGTAATAATGTCCATAAAATAACATTCTCAATAAAATATATTTATACTTATAATTTTTAAATTAAATATTTGCAGGAAATGTGATAAGAATATCAGGTGAAAATGGAGGTGTGCACATTGGATATTAATGAATCATAAAATCCTAGAATATGTTGCCATATTATTATCTTTAAATATGAATGTAAATAATAATATTTAGGTCACGATAAACATTTTTCAAAGCTAATTTCGAAGTCTTAATCTAGCCAGGTAGTCGACTTTTTTTATTTTCTAAATCGATTGTAGTTTACGTATTTTATTTATTCCTATAACTTATTTATTACTAATTTTATTTTGTTTAACTTCAAATTTAAAAAATATATATATATATAGTTTTCCTTATGCTCGGTGGAATCTACTAAGATTTTATAGATGTTACTTTATTAAAATCAAATGAGGAATGAAGTCCGAAGAGGAATGAACTAGTAATTATCGATTATTGCTCCCCGTATCGAGCTGGGTACATCGATTCCAGGACCTGATCCTATTATCGGGAGTAGCGCTGGAGTTGGCGTAGAAAACACGCTTTGTCCCTTCCAAGGCTGAGGCCACAATAAAATGTTAACAATGGCTGTCAGCCCTCTATAGTGTACGGTGTGTACTGTGTGTAGTGTATATTGTGTATAGTGTACGGTGTAGTGGTCTCCGTGTCTGCCCCTCTGTTCGGATGTAAGATGTATTGCTCCTGCCCATACTCGTCCTTATATCATGTATATATGTATATATATATATATATATATATATATATTATATATATATATATATATATATATATATATATATATATTGTAACTAAGAATAAGGAAGCAGTGAAAAAAAAACTCTACTCTCTTTTGTTTCCTGTGAGAGACTACTAATATATATTTTAGCATGTGCATATACTCTTACATCTGATATCACTTGTAACTTTGTTGATGTTTAGATGTGGCAGGCCATAATATTTTATATAGAATAAGTATCTTTTTTTTGTTATTTGTATTATCTTTATTATCTTAAATATCTTCCTTTTTATCTTTAATTGTATATAGTAATTATGTTTGAATTCCCTCTTTTTCCTTGTATTTTATTTCTTTTTATTCTTCATAGTATTAATTCTGTAAATATTTCTTTTTGCAAATAGATCTGTTATCCTTTTTTTCTGCTTTATAAAAATATCCAACCAAACCCCTTCTCACCTGAGCTAGCATGGTAGAGTAAATAATTAATGATGGCCAAATAATTGGTAAGTACCTTATGTTTTCTAGATTTATCTCTATAGAGATGAAAGGCTAGTAAATACAGGCGCCCAACAACTAAAGGTTCTGATATAAAATTATATTTATTAAAAATTATTTTATTATCTTTTCATTTATCCTTTTTTTGGTCATAATATATATATTACTAGAAGGGTACTCTGTCCGCCTAATGAAGCTCCAACCTCCATTTTATAAATTATACAACTGTTCATTTAATTGTACTACTCGTTCAAATTGTATAACTGTATTACAGTAATTTAGGTGTATTCTGTAGTTCATATTGTATTTTTTTTTATAAAAAAAAATAAAAATAACTGAACGAAACCACAGTAAAGACAAATTTTTAATTTCTTTAAAAATCTATATTATCCAATACGCCAATTTATGTTATTATATAATCATTATTATAAAAATTATCAATTTGTCCAGTTTCATATAAGACCAATAATAATTTGAGCCTTTAATTTCTAATATTTTCATTGTACGTTTTATTGTGCTTCCTTTTCTATTTAATAATAATTATAATTATATCACAATGTAATATAAATGATATTATAGTAATGTATTCAAGAAAAAATATTTAGATCGAAAAATAACTGTCGTCACCTAGGTAAAATCAAACTACCACCTATAGATGAAAATACCATTTCCAGTACAAATTTTTATTCTAAAATCTTTATTTTGGTATATGAGAGTAGGAGGTCAAAGGAGCTCAGTACATATGCAATTAAATGAAGAGCTGTATAGTGTGTAAAATATTGCCATAGGAGAGCAGAACTATCAAGCCTAGAGGACTGGGCTGCTGTTGAGCTTGTGTAATCTCCTACTCTCTTAACACTAAAATAAAATATTTAAGTCACTAAAAACTTTGTTATATAATAGAGAGATAATTTTATGTGTTTGGTCTGTGTTACAGACTTATTTTTATCAGATTATTAACACCCCTCTAATTATTAACTTCGTAAATCTTTACATCTTTTAGTAAAATACAAGTTTTTATTTTAAAGAAAGTTCTTGGAAATTGGGCATTTTCAATTTCTTGATTCATAAACTTTGTGAAAAAGGTGGTATATAAAAATATTGGACCCACCATGTCAAAATAACGAGGTTATATAAACTAAACGGCTCCATATTTTTGTAGGACACCCTTTTTCTCGATTTTGTGATCAAAGTATCTTATTATTTAAATAGAAAGCAAATGAGTATTAAATTAAAATAGTAAATTAAATCATTTACTCAGAAAACCCATTTCTTTGAATTTTCGCACATAAAAATGATGAACATATATTACGATGTGATGAACCTATACAACAAGGTTAGATTAGATAAAAAGGAGTCTGTATCGCGAACTTATAAATATAAATATAAATATTGTAATATATAAAAATATGATAACAGCTTTAGAATTTGTTAAGATGACAAGAATATGATAAGGACAGCGTAAAGAGTTGATATATACTAATTATGGCCGCTTTCTCACGATGTATCTCAAGTTTCAGTCGATGTAGAAAAGGTATCGATTTACTCTTTCGATCAATTAAAAATAAAAAAAATCTAAGATATTTTAATGGACTAAAAAAACATCTAATTAATCTGGCTGGGACAGTCCAATTTTTTATTATTATTTTGCTTCTATTTATATTATATTTTTTGTACATATAGTGTGAATGTTATCCTAACTTTTTATCAGTAATGTCCAAGTGATAGATTGATTTAATACTCAATAAATAAATAAATAGCTGGGACAGTTTATTGTTTATTATGCATGTATCACCATGGCAACAATGTTACAGCTGATACGAATTATTATATAGTTGATACTTGCCTAAATTACAAAATTCGATAATAGCATGGTTATATTATTTTTTTTAATTTCTCAATGATATTTAAACTGTATTAAATAAATACATTTAGTAAATTTGAACATGATGGATATAATGAAGTGATAACACTTGCTGAATAACTACCCAATGGTAGCACTCTCATGATATGTTTACATTAGGAGATCACGGAGCCATCTTCTTTTCAGACGCCTCGGAGGGTTATCAGGAATTAAAGAGGAAGCGAGGTTAGAAACGAGAGGGTCGGGATGATTCTGAAGTTTATTATGGAAGGATAGGTGTCTGGATTGGGCCAGATCTGAAACATTAAGGTCATTATGGATGGTTTTATTTGTAACTAAGTAGGGAGCTTGGAGGATTCTACGAAGGATTTTGGATTGTAAGAATTGGATAGGAGAGGAATTCGATGGTTTAGTGGAGCCCCATAGCTCAACTCCGTAAGACCAAAAAGGCCTTATTATAGTCAAGTATATGATTCTTTTGTAATTAATTAGAAGTTTAGAGCGTTTGTCTAGTGAGTGCTAAAGTAATCGGAAACTTCGAACCATTTCTTGTCGTTTCAGTCTTATATGTACATAAAGTTAAAGAAAAAAAAATTCCTAACAATAATGGTAAGCACACCAGTGATGGATATGGCTAAGGAAATTTTTGTCTTTTTTACCTTAGACATTTAGAATCTCTAGGTTCTTCTTTTTCAATTCAGCACTCTAAAATTGAAATACAAGATACAATTATGCATGTATAATCTCCATTTAAAAAAAAAAACTTTTTGCAATAGTGATGGACACCCCGAACTTCGATTGTTCTGGTAATTGACAGAGGGTCGGTACTAGTAATGGATATACCTCTGAAAAATTCTAAATTTAAGAAAGATAACTTTAACAGCAAAACTGTTACTAGGAACGTATGAAACGCACTGATTCCAAGAGCACTATAGAAACAACAATGATAGGCATTTTACATTTTTTAGAAACTTTTTTCATACAGTTGTCAGTAGATGGCATTGTTCTTCAATCTAGAAAAAACTGAAATCTTTAAATCAACAGGGAACGTTATTATTTACATTTGAAGCCCAACTTGTCCATCACTGAGCATTATGTCTATAACTGGCGCGTTCACTTTAATTGTTTCTTGTATAAAAATTACACGATTTGGATGAATTTTTTTCATTTTGTAGAGAATTTCGAACATTCGTAGGAACTATCTAGTAATATAATTATTATTTATAAACAAGGTGGAAAATTAAAATGAACGAAAAAAAAGTGAGGACGTAGTTTTCACTCTTAATCATACCCCTTCCCCCGAAATATATTTTAATGATATTGAAATTCCTGCATCCGAGGAAATTAAATATTTGGGTTTTTACCTCGACAAAAGACTAACTTGGAGGACACACATTAGACAAAAACGGATGGAATTAAACAGACGATACGGTCTTTTATCTAAGTTACTTGACAGGCGCTCAAAATTATCTTTGACTAACAAACTAACACTCTATAGAGTTTTACTAAAACCAATTTGGACTTATGGCATAGAACCGTGGGGTTCTGCTAAAACTTCTAATATTAAAAAAATCCAGTTTTTCCAATCCAAAATTTTACGAAGAATAGTTGACGCACCATTTATGTCGCAAACAACAGATTACATAAAGACTTGGACATCCCAACAATTTCAGGCACTGCAAAAAAAAAACTAAAACTTTCACCAAAGACTAAATTACAACACAAATCCTCTGCCAGAAAACCTTAAAAGCACTAGAAACCCGTACAGCCCACCTCAACGATTACGTAGGCGGTGGCCAAGAGACCTGCTGAACTGAACTATTTCCTGGATTGTAATGGAACGCTGTGAATCTGCCAAAAAAGTTGCTCATTGCAAAGAAATTTGTAGATAGTAAATTTAATTTTTTATGTCTAATTTTATGTTAATAAATAATTAAATTAAAAATTATATATAAACAATTTATTGAACTTTCTGCCAAATGTTAGAGGGGCTGGCTGGCTGTTTCCTCTTCATAAAATATTGAAGGGGGTAAAAGTCCCCTTCCCCAAAGTTATTTCAATCTGCCGTGAGATTCCTCAGCTAGATGTTAATGCTCGAAGATTTGTCGGGGACATTATAAATCGCCAAGAGATAAAAAGCGACCAGCCATCGCACCTGGAACACGATTAGCGATAGCATAAAATGGTGACGTAGTTAACGCGGCGAGATCACAGGCAAATCGGCATCTGAGGAATGGCTCTCGCGTCCCCTTCCTTTTGCAGGATTATTTCTCCTTTAAATCTTCCAGTCTCTTTATGGGCATTTTTTATTTTTATATTATTAATTTATTCAGGGCCACAAAAGAGAAAATTCGAAAATATCTCAGTCTGTTTTGAAGGATAATCTGTTGATGGTGTAGTTCATCTTTGACTTGTTTCTCGCCTCGATTCGAATCGGATTTAACGCTAATATGGATGCTTGCTAAATGTCTCGTATAATAAACACTGGTTTGAGATTATAAATCATGGCACAATAAAAAAAAAACCCAGTGAGTTTGGATCGTTAAAGCTTCATCACCGTTTCAATTGGGGTACATAATTAGCTATGGTTTGCCAATGGAGAATAAAATCTAAAAGAAGAAATATTTTGGAAGCAAAGTCTTGTAAACAGTGACATATGTAAATTTTATTTATTTTTTATTGAATATTTGAAGTAAATAACTCGATAAGCAAGAATTGTGTCACCTCCATTTCCATATGACCACAGCCAAACAAATACCTCAGCTTATATATTCTAATGAACTAGTTATATTCCTTTTAATTGTGATCTTATTATCTTATTATTTCTTAAATATTTCCTAGGTGTATTCCTTTTCCGAAACTTTACAACACTAGCGGATCCAGAATTTAATTTTGGGGGGGGGGGGCTTCAGCCCGAAACCTTTTTTTTTCATAAAAATAAAGATAATTACTTTGGAAAAACAGAAAGAAACTAACTACCCATATGAAATTGTGTTTAAGTTATTCCTTAAGTACTTTTAAATGTAATTACACGAAAAATAATACTTTAAGAGGTATTTTTAAAAAATTTTTTCCCATAAAACATGGTTACATTTTTCCATTTTGGGGGGGGCTTCAGCCCGAAAGCCCCCCCCCCCCCGTAGATCCGCCCGTGCTTTACAACCAAGAAGCCATCTTACCTTCTTAATTTGTTTACTCCTTTTTCGTCTGTTCATTCGTTTAACAAGAGATCTCCGTCCATAAATCTATTTGTTCCCTCTCATATAACCGTTTCCTTTAAAAAAGCCTTTATCATGTATGCTATCTTTTTCTGGAATTCATTACCTGTCTCCATACGTAAATCTTCTTCGATAACCAAATTTCAACAACAATTATTCTCCCGCGACCTAGATAAAAAATGGTTATATTCAATTTAAAACGGATTAAAATTATTATTAAAATTTTTTTTTCTGAACCCAAGAGGAAGCGAACTATCGAGATTTCGAAATGGGTTAAATTAAAAATAATGAAATTTACAATTCAATTATTTTATTAATATTTGTTCGTTAATACAATCATTATATTATTATAATTACGCCATTTATGAGTACTATATTATGTGGCACAGGATTGTAGAGACCTATGCCAGTGTCGCTTTTCCGAAGATTAAGTATAAGTATATTTTCTAAGTAACTGCTTAAAATATTTTTAATTTGAAAATATCATCAAATCACTTTTACCCTCCGTCGTAAACCTATGACCTCTTGTCCTACAGTATCCTTCAATAATACTCCACTTATTCCTGTTGAGCAAATCCGCTACTTAGGACTCCGCCTTGACAAACGACTCACTTGGAACCCCCATACCAGACTGAAACGACTAGAAACCGCCCGACGTTTTCGACTACTGCAGCACTTACTAGACAAACGATCTAAGCTTTCAATCAATTATAAACGACTCGTATATATGACAATAATAAGACCTATTTGGACTTACGGAATTGAGCTTTGGGGCTCCACTAAACCATCGAATTCCTCTCGTATCCAATCCTTACAATCCAAAATCCTTCGTAAAATCCTCAACGCTCCTTACTTTGTCACAAATAAAATCATCCATAAAGACCTTAATGTTCCATATGTTTCCGATCTGGCCCACTCCAGATACCTTTCCTTCCATAACAAACTGCAGAATCATCCGAATCCTCTCGTTTCAAACCTTGCTTCATCCTCGATCCCTGATAATCCTCCGAGGCGTCTGAAAAGAAGATGGCCTCGGGATCTTCTAATATAGAACTTTAATTTGAGTTCTACCAATGGGTAGTTTCTCTTCATGTTGTACATGCCATGTTACAAATTTCTCATTTACTTATTGTATTCTCTATGTAATACAGTTGTAAATTCCATTGAAATAAATAAAAAAAAAAAAAAAAAATTTGAAAATATTCAAAAAGTAATCAGTTTTAGAAAGAAAAATGTATTCCTAGTTTTATTTTTTGACATTTTTATTTTTGGCAGTTTATTTACAAAAGACGCTTGATTATCAACTTTAGTTTGAAACTTGATTTTACTGTTTTTTACTGTCAAGACAAATTATTTTTTATTGTTTTTTTCATTTTTTATTATTCTCTAACTATTTAGCTTTAATATAAGGCCAAATATAACGAAATTAAGCCAAATGCCCAATTTCAGTGACCGAAAAACCAATTTGAGTCAAAGACTCCGATATGCCAAGTTCAAACACCATTTTGGGTCAGGGCGGCCACTTTTATTATGGAAATATTGACTTTTTTTAATAAATATTACAACGAACACAACTATATAAAATTTATTGAGATGTGGGAGGTGGGTACACGGTAAAGGGATCTGGCCCACCGTGTAACATATTTTTCAAAACACCTACGAACTACCGTTCTAGTCAATGGCTCAGTATCTTCAAGAAAAACCTCTTAATTCCCTGGACTAAATTTAAAATGAAGTTATAGAATTCATCCGTTCAAAACTGAAACAGGAGTATTGTGAAGAAATCGAAATGGATAAATTTTGAAAGCTCGATAATTTGTTTCTTGTTGGGTTTAGAAACAAATGTTGCGTACAAAAATATTAGGTGAATGAAGAATATAGGTGAATTATTTTAAAAAATATTAGGTAAGTTTAAGTTGGTTTAAATTGAATATAACCACTTTTATCTATGTTGCTTTTAAAAGGAGATATTTAACAGAAACCCAAAAAAGTTGAAAAATTCAATGGTTTTTAGAGTACTACAGGGAATCCACAAGGCTTTCGAGGGGGAAACTTGGATTTTTCATATTCACTACATAGCTAACAATATAAAAAAGAAATTTGAATTACCCGATCTTTTGTACATATCTAATTTGCATACATACATACATACATGTCTAATTTGACTGGGCTAAAGGGAATGATAGTGATGTGATTAAAAAGTAAACTACCATCTAGTTACGAACCCACACAATAAATCCATCACATGGATTTCACTACAGACAGACAGAGAGACGAATTTGTCCCTTCACGTTTAAAACGTAAAACGAGAAAGGAAATTTTCGACTCTGAGTAGAAAAATATCAATTTTTGCATGATTAAAATGACTCTATAACTTCGGTAATGAGAAAGCAATGCAATACCAACGACGTCTGCATATTTTGAAAAATACATATTTTCACGTTAAGGTTTTTTTGTTTTGTCTAGGATTTAATTAAAGATATAGTCAATATTAAATAAAGCTTTTAATAGTCCATTCACCGTTCAGTAAGCTAACATTACGTGCACATTTTAATGTTCGTGACTGTCCATTGCAACGAACATTCTCACGGTTCATCATGATGCAGTCATCTTGCGCATGCTCAACTCATCCGCAATATATGGCTTGAAGTATGAAGTATGAAGTTGAGTTTCTCCGCGTTGAGTAATAAGTACTTAGGTTTAAAAAACGCCTAGGTTCGATGCCGGAGGCACATAGCTGCCAATCACGCCAAGACAAAATCCCACCACTCCAACCGATCATGACTGTGGAACTCAACAGATATTTTCAGGACGTATTATTATAATATTAAGAAAAATTAGTTGATTAAGATTTGATTCTATTTCTAGCAATAATATTTCACAATTTTTACTTCCTTAGTGAACCTTAATCTATTATTTTTCCCCTGGAATCCTGGAAATCGAGTTAAGTATCGACTTATGTAAAAACATCCAATTCATTTTTTTTTTCAAAAATGATCCTAAATATTGAAAAAAATTCGTGTGAAAATAAGTGTTTGTCATCCAAGTTAATAAGTTTGTTGTCCAAAACCTTCGTTATTAAAAAAAAAAAAAAAAAAAAAAAAGTGGCGCCCAATTTACAAAGTACTTCAAAATCAGATGTTATAATGTAAATTATATTCTATGTAAGATTATTCAAAGTTTAAGCGCCAAAATCCTCCCATCGACTGAAAGGTTTATTGGACAAGGGCTCATTCATTGACAGACAAATCTAGGACAACATAAATCGATATTTCGGCTTTATCTTCCCAAACACGACGTACTCCGCCCTTGGCCGACTTTGCCAAAAGGTGGAGGTTCTCACAGGAGCCCTGAAAGAAGGAGCGATAAGTACGATGACCCAGATGAAGCTGTTTGCAGAGGAAGTGTCCTGTTTGCAGAAGACACAGTGGGCCACAGTTTGGCCTCAGCGATATGTGTACTCAAGAGATAAGATGGCTCAATGAAAAGGCTGTGTTTGGGCGCCACTTCTTCTCTGTTAGGACCTCGCCAGGATATTCGCAAGGACACTTCAGAGTGGATGCTCCTTCAATGAAAGTTATCTCACTAATGCTTGGTATCCTGAAGCTATTCTTCATTTTAACGACCAGACGCTTTCAAACTGTTCGGCGAAAGTTTTCTTGCAAATTGATATTGGAACATTAGATGAAATCAACGATTTTCAAGATGGCGGAGAAAAAAAGCTGCATTTACACAGACTATAGCACCAAAATAGCCATAACCATTTTGATAAATTATGGAACTTTGGACTATAGGAAAATTTGTTCTCTCCTGTTCGACAAGGAAAGTCGTGTGTGGAGAGACGCTATTACATATCTATTTAAAAATAATAAACCATTTTATAATAATTTACAGCACTTTAAAAACATTTTCTCAATTAAGCATTAATGGAACAATTTAATCCCTTTTCTTTTGTTTTTCAATCTTCCTCAAAAAGAGGAAAATGCGACTTCAATGGCTTATGCTGCCAACGATCTTTTAGCATTAGTTTATTTGAAAAAATTATTTCAATAAATAAAATTAAATACCAAATGATAATTAAATAAATATAATCAGGTACATACCGGTTGGATATTATGAATAAAATGCAAACACATTTGATCAAATCATTCCAATAATAATAATAAATATTATTAGTAAAATAAATACAATTCTTACTCAATAAAAATTCATTAGAACCTCGGCCCCCACTCACCTGCAACAAAGAAAATAAAAGTTATGTATTTTTTCAAACATATGAACTTATTATAAAATTATAAATTAAATATAATATTAAAGACTTGTTAAACCAGAAGGTTTGACATCGATACAATTAACTGCTGTTTATATATTTCTACCCTTCGATTTCGGTACACACCCAACCCCAAAAATTAAGCCTTGACGCAATCTGATCACATACTCTTCAGTTTACCCCTCGAACACAGTCAGCTGTTATAACAGCTGTTAGCATTAACTTTGTATTTAACGAATCAAAAATGCTCTCAAAATATATTTTTACTTATATTTGCTTGACTATACAAATTGATAATCAGTAAAGAATAGATATTGACTTTGTAACGCTGCGGTTCTAAAACTATTTCCGAATAAGTTAAAAATTTGAAATTAATAAGATTATTCAATATCAACTGTATAAATAGTAAATACATCAAGTAAATTTGAAACAAGTAACATGACATGTACAACATGAAGGGAAACTACCCATTGTTAGCACTCCAATTATATTTCTATATTAGAAGGTCCCGAGGCCATCTGCTTTTCAGACGCCATCGGAGGGTATATCAGGGATAGATGAGGAAGCGAGGTTGGAACAAGAGGGTTCGGATGGTTCAGAAGTTTATTATGGAAGGATAGGTATCTGGATTGAGCTAAATTGGAAACATATGGTACATTAAGGTCGTTATGGATGATTTTGTTTGTGACAAAGTAGGGAGCATTGAGGATTGTAAGTAGAATTTTGGATTGTAGGGATTGGATACGAGTGGAATTTGATGGGGTAGGAGAACCGCAAACATGGATACCGTAAGTCCAAATAGGTCTTATTATTGTAATACCCTAGCGGATCCAGATTTTAATTTTGGGGGGGGGCTTCATCCCGAAAGATTTTTTTTTTTCATATACATATAACGATAATTAATTTTTTTAAAAAAGAAAGAAATTTACTACTTATATAAAATGGTGTTTAAGTGGTTCTTGAAGTCCTATTAAATGTAATTAAACGAACAAGAATACATTAAGAGGTTGTTTTTAATATTTTTTTCTGTATATTTTACCATTTTGGGGGGCTTCAGCCCGAAAGCCCCTCCCCCTCCCGTAGATCCCCCTGTGTTGTAATATATATGAATCTTTTGTAAATAGTTGGAAGTTTAGAGCGTTTGTCTAGTAAGTGCTTCAATAATCGAAAACGTCGGGTTTCTAGTCGTTTCAGTCTGGTATGGGATTTCAAGTGAGTCGTTGGTCCAGATGGAGTCCTAAGTATCGGATTTGTTCAATAGGGATAAGTGGGCTATTGTTCAAGGATACTGTCGGATAGGAATTAATTAATTTATAAATAAATAGATCAAGTTATGGATATAGATCACTCCCCTAATATCGATGTTGAGAGCGCGACAATAATGCTTCACCTCCCAAATCATTTTAAGCAAAATAAATTGAAATTAATAACAAATTAGCTACACGAATAAATAAACTATGTAGACTAAAGATTAGGATGACCAACTGGTTAGGCTAAAACTATTTTATCACGGCCTAGATATTTCTATTATTTATATTTGATGATAATAATTCACCTCTCATGTGGACTACTTAGAATTACCATAATTTTCATGTGATTTTATAAATACATATATAAGAAATATAAATATATTTTATAAAGAATGTTTTATAGACATTTATACGTAACTAGATCAAAAGCGATTTTCAGTTTTTAACATTATTCATTTTCATATGAATAAGTTCTAGAAATGTACCTAAGTTATGAAAGCTGTCTCCATTTCTCCCATGTTTAATGTATACAAATTGTAATATATAAAAATGGTTTGTTCGGATATTTTCAAGTATAGGCACATACGGAAAAATAACGCGCCAAATTATTCCACAATGATTTATTATTTCCAAACAATTATTCATCCAAAGTAACATAACCTTCCCAGTAATTAAGAAAAAGAAATAATAGGTGATCCCAATAACTGAAAAATAAAAATTTCATTACTTCAGTAACACCTTAAAAAATCGAAAAAAAAGAAGATATAACCATTGCAGTAGAACATATAAAAAAAAAATAGAGAACATATTTGCTCCAAATGGTCCGATTTCATTTTTTTTTTTTTGTTTTACGACATTTTGTAAACTTTTAAATAACATTTACAATATCAACATAAAAGTGTATATTCTTTGAATTATTCGGAATCTAATTTTACGACCCCATTTAACTGTTATTTCAGCTTCTTTTCGTTGAAGTATGTTATATAAATAAATTTAAAGAGCATCGTGAAGAAGACTTTAGCATAGTTTCATTAAAATCTGTACATTCTTTTAGGCGCTACAGTCAATAGCAACACAACTTTTTCGGCTGCCATCTTGAAAGGAAAAGGCGGATAGTAATGCCGATATAGGCGGATTATCCTCGGGTGACCTCAGAGTTTCGATCCAAATTTGAAAAAAATCGGTCAAGTAGTTTCAGAGAAAATGTGCTTACGCCGTACAGACAAGCAATTTTAATTCGTAAATTTCCTGAAACGTAAAATCTCAAATTTTGAGAGGGAGTTAAGTTTGTAAATTTTTTGTTCGATTATAATGATTCATTAGTGAAAATAATAAACCAAAATCTGCAATTGTCCAAACATGTATATAAATTTATTTTTAATTTTTTTTTTTTTTAGCTTGATTCTTCAACTCACACCTGTCAGAATTTCCGACAATCAGTGAGTGAATTTCTTTTTTAAATATTTAATATTATATTTGTTCGTTTAACATTAATGATATTGAATTTCTAAACATAATATGAATTACCGCCATTTTTATTTTCTCCATCGTTCCCCTTAATCAAAATAGAAAGTCTGTGCCTATACTTGGGAGTATTAACACAGTTCCAAATATTTATTGTACAAATATGTGTTGATGTTTGTGTGTGAATATAAAAATAATTCTGACAGTTGTAGGTCGTATCGTACTAGAGTTTTAATAATTAAATCTGCAATAAATAAATAGAAAAACGTTTTCTAGACGTAGCCGACAAAATATTATGGTAGGATTAAGATTGCAGCCCTGAGAAATGGAGGAGCTAAGGAACCAAAGAGGCTGTTGCACCATTACACTATGGCCGACCCCGCTATTCTCTTCCTTAGGGAACAACTGCCGAATTATCCACGCGTTGAGGAGGTCCGATTGTGGTCTCAGGGAAAGCCCATCTTCCTTCTATAGGGAGGACCTTCAGGCTTTCCTGGAGTAGCCGAAGAGACAGCGTGCGAAACCCAGCATTCGCCTGGAACTCCAGGAAGGGGGGAGTATCCTGTATATACAGCTCGAGGAATTATAGTCCGTTGTACAGCTTTCTTTATATCAAATTATTAACATCTGACTAAAACTTTGTAAATAATCTCATCGTAACCTACAAATATTTTACTTACGAAAATTCTCGGAATTGGGACGTTTTCAATCTGGATGTCGTCAAAATTGTTCTATTTAATTAAGCATTAAAAACTCGTAAATATCCATTTGCTTTTCACTTAAATAATAAGATAATTTGAACAAAAACTCGAGAAAAAAGTGGACTTCAAAAATAAAGAGTCGTTTGACGTGACCTACACCCCTAAATTCAAAATAACATGGTTGTATAGAGGCCCAACGACCCAATATTTTTGTAAGACACATTTTTTTCCCTATTTTGTGATAAAATTATATTCCGATCGAAGGAGAAAGCAAATGGGTGTATACGAGTGTTTAGTACCTAATTAAATAGATATTAGGTGGGTAGTTTCTCAACAAGCGTGTTTCATGTGATAATATTCCTCTGCACACATTTACTTGATGTATTCATACTAATACAGTTGTAAATATCATAATAAAAGTTAAAAAAAATAAAAATAAACAGATAAACCTTGCCGAGCTCCAGATTGAAAAAGCCCTAATTCCAATAGTTTTCGCAAATAAAATATTTGAAGATTACGATGAGATGAAGCTATTTACGAAGTTTCAGGCATAAGTTAATAAATAATTTGACAAAAATGGGTCTGCACCACGGAATATTATTTTATACCTATCAGTAAATGTTCAACGTAATGTATAACATGAGCTCCTTGGTACGTAAACAACAAAAAAGCTTTACATAACGATTTACGACAACCAACTATGGACCAACACATACGCGATCTCTACTCCAGATATCATCTTAAACTACATGGACATCACAAAGGACTTATCAACGAAATGATGAGAGATCTCCTTTCCTGATTTAAGGATGTAAACAGACCATGGAGGAGATGCTGCTGGGCAACATTCTTCGTCATGCCTATCCTGCCATTTTTAGTCTAACAACAAATCTGCTGATTGTCACTACCATGACAGGTACGGATGGAAATTTGAAGTACAAAAAGAAAATTTTGGATTCAGCGAAATGCTAATTTATTTCCATCCTACATAGATTTCTTTGACGGTTCATGGTCTTGGTTTGAGGAGGTTCTAACTATCAAATTTGGCAAATCGAGTTCACTGAGTGAGAAAGATCCCACGCGCGCTACTCAACTCTACTTAAAATCGATATTAACAAAACATCGATAATTTCTTGTACTACGAACTAGATTCTACATGAAACAGACAATATGCGTATAATTTGTTTTCTCAGATTCATATATAATTCTTAGTTCTTTCCTTAAACGATAGTTTTAATTTTAAATTAAAAATAATTTTTATTTAGAAATATAATATCCTGAATATTCTGCAGAGTCGGAAAAGATAATCTATGAAAATTATTATTATTTAATGAAAACTTTATTGTTTAGGGGATGTAAATACAATTAATAAACATAATGGAGCTTTTTACAATTATTTTTAATGTTAAAGTAAAAAAAATAGTTAATGCATCGAATCTTCGTTTAGGATTCTTTTCAAGTTTTTTATCATATGTTTTTTGAGAGAAGTACATACCGCTTGAAATATTTCAAACATTTACTTGGCAGAAATTTAATTATTTAAGTAGGCTGGTTATTGATATTGTATGAGAATTTTTTCTCTAGAAATCATTCGTTTGATTTTGTTTTTGGAAACATTAAGATATAATAAGCTGCATTAAACTTGTGGCTTCTGAAACATTTTCTCAGGCAATTTATCGTCAGTTTTTTTTTTTTCTTTTATAAATTTCCTAAAGATGGAGAGACGTTTCATAAATATAACCTCGCTAAGACACCAGCGGAGAAGAGCTAAGAACAAAGAATGCTGAGCAATATATAATATGGCCGACCTCAAATCCTGATTAACCGCCCGATATTAACCCTGGTATTTAAGATAGCTGGGAGGAGATTAGAAGCATAGGCATTACTCACCTTTATCTCGCCTCGGTTAAAGGTTACGCAACTCAATAGCTTAACTAAACCTTCTCTTATTTTATTTTCTTCTTTAATCTTGATTCCTCAGTATTTTATAGTGCCTTTTGCTACTGGAGAATTTCTACAAAAACCGAAGTTATTCTCAATAAGAATTTACAATATTTTTTTTTTATGTTGACACGAAACATATACAAAAGAGAAAATGTTTCTTAAGACCGTATTTAAATAATCAAGTATCTCGATAAAGTTTTTTTAGAAATTGTAGTGAAGTTGTTTAGTTTCCAATCACCAGGGAAGATCACCACAAACTTTATAGACCCTTTTAAGTTGAGTTTAAATATTTCAGAAACATACAAAAACAAATAAGAACGAGTGTACTTAGGCATTTATGGATTTTCAACAAAAGTGCTTACCTTTGATGTTTAATGATAAACTTACAACAGATGAATATGGCAAAAACAAGAAATCTTTAATTTTTAATGATAAACTTACAGCAGATGAATATGGAATAAAACAAGAAACCTTTGATTTTTAATGATAAACTTACAACATATAAATATGGCAAAAACAAGAAAAATGACAAAACTCAATTTAGACACTAGTTAACCACAGTTTATGAAGTGTTTAAACGTAGTTTAACAGGGTTACGTTTAACGAACAGTCGAGATTGTATTTAAGATATTTTTATAAATTAAAGTATAAAAAATATATAAATATAAATAAAATTAACCATAGCTTGATACTTTACTTCGAGAGTAAAGAAAAAAAATTATGAACGAATTAACATTTCTATTAATTCGAATCTATGAATGGGGTATAATGAGAAATATTTTTATAAATGATAGTTTACCTAAGAACAACGAAAAACGTGTGAAGAGTAACGCATGTGGTTATGAACAATCTAGCTAAAAACGAAAAGTCGTATACAACTGAAATTTCATATTTAAGATTTGTATATATTGTATATTGGTATGACTGTGTTTTTATGTTTATAATTTACTTATATTTAGGTTATTTATTTTTTTTATTGTACGTAGTTTTTATTTATTATTATTTAGTTATTATTTTACTTTTGTTAGTTTTATATTTTTTGTATATATGGTATGAATGTGTTCATTTAGCATTACAATTACTGTCCTCGAGACAGAATATTATATGTCGAAATAAATAAATAAATAAAAGTTAATGCCTGGGATATTACATCAAATTTTTCTACAAAATCGGTTTACCCATAGTGCCATTTCATATCATCGATTTTATACATTTTTACAATTTTCTCGAAAATGGCTTTAACGATTTTGACAAAATTCATTATATCAGTGTATAATCAACCTGTTTTTAATGTAATATGTGCATAACGATCAAAATTTCTTAACCTAAACTATCTTTCATTTTTTTAATTTAAAGTAATTACCAATTTCCCATTAGAATGAGATATTAATCTTGTTAGTAAGATCGTATTTTCGTTTTGATTTAATTGTTCTATTAACGTTTACCTGAGAAAATTGATAAGAATTTTAAAACAAATGGAGTGGTTTAATGCATAAATAAATAATAACCTAGTAAAATAGTATTACAATAGATTTTTTTTTATCAAATTAAGATTGTTTGTATTGGGTTGGCAAATAAGTCTTTTCGGCTTTTCAGGGTGAAATAAAACTCAATGTATTATAGACATAAAATTTATTTTAATCTACAATATATTGACCATTATTTAAGATAACATTTTCCCATCTTTCCACTAACTACAGAATGCCATGTTCATAGAATTTCTGGAGTTTATTGTTAAAAAACTGATCCAAGTGGTTTTTGATGTCCTCTACCTTTTGGAATTTCTTTCCATTCATCGAGTTCTGCAGAGACCGGAATAAGTGGTAGTAACTTGGAGCTAGGGCTGGTGAATAGGAAGGGTTGGACCTAGTGTTGTCTTGGTGGAAATCAACACCATTTTGATTTGCCAGTTCTAGGCGTTTATTTTTAATTGATTGATCCAATTTTGTTAATTGTGAGCAGTATAGAGTTGAATCAATTGTTTGTCCTGAAGTCAATAGCTCATAGAAAATAACACCCTTGAAATTATCCCACAATCCATATGGAAAGCATTATCTTTTTTAGATGCGATACGGGTTTTGACATTATTCTAGGAGCCTCACTAGTTTGTCCCCAAGATTTTCTACGGAGTACGTAATCGTAAAATATCCATTTTTCATCTCCTGCTACCAAATTTTTCAAAAATGGGTCGTTTTGTTGCCATTTTCGTAGTAAATCAAAAGCAGAAATGCGTGTTTCCAAATTGACTTCGGTTAGAGAGTGAGGGACACAAACATTAAGCCTGAAAACATAGCCGATCATGTGTAATTATTTTTCTACGTTTGCGTGCGACACATTTAGGACCATAGCAATCTTTCGCACTGATTGGGTGGGATTTTGATCAATAATAGCCTTAACATTACTCGTTTCAGTTTCATGTGGGTGACCAGAACGTTGGGCGTCATTGATGTCGAAATTTCCTGAATTAAATTTGGAAAAACAATTCTGAAAGGTGGATTCGGTCAAGGCATCATCCCCATAAACACTGCAAATTTGTCTATGAGCTTCTGCAGCACGCTTACCTTTTTTAAAATAATACAACAAAATATGCCGATAATGAATAATATTTGTCTTCCATATTCACAGTGCAATAGCAAACACAATAGTAAGTTTCAACAAGAGTTAACAGATATAGTTGTTAACATATTACAAACAGGATAAACAAACCACCTTAGAGATTAGTTCATCAGATAAATGTTTATCATAGTGACATAAAAATAAACATAAAAACCGAAAGGACTTATTTGCCAACCCAATATTTATTTATTAATGTTTACATAATAAATAAAATTTTAGTGTTTTATAATATATTATAACAACTCCTGAATAGAAAACTTTTTATATTTATCTACATCTCCACGATAATTTCATGCTGATAAAAGAAACACAAGGAAACGTGACATCAGTAATAACTAGAAAATTGTTTCTAGAGGAACTTAAATTGTGAAGTATTTCTTAGGACTGAATTGCGTTACTTTAAAAGGACAATACCTTTATTTACAGCTCGGTTAGTAAATGTTCCAAGAAAATTGAACAATTAAATTGTAGATTTAACAATGGATTCCATGAAGGCCATAAACAAGAGAGAAAAGGGGAATTCGTATATGATTGGGGGAAAATATTCCATATTTCTTAAGGAATATTTCGCTCTATTAAGTTTTTAGAAAATATATATATTTTATATATTAAAATATATATATTTTTTGTTAAAATATATATTTTATCTTCAGAACATCTTATAATATTTTTTTAATAACATTTAGTCTTTCCTCAGCCCTGATGAAGGCCCTAAAATTTAGTCCGAATATATATTAAACAATTTTAATACCAACCATAAAGCTATAGACATAGATGGATCACACAAGAGCTATTAATAGAATGCAGAATATTGAGCAAAAAATTACATACATTTTTAATCGCAATGAAAATTCATATTCAAGGGTTTTCGGAGATGGGAAAATTGAATATTATCTTTTTGTGTCCCCAAAATATATTTCAGGCTGTAATGTTTGTATAGTATGTACAATGCATACTTTATTCTTGTTTTCAGAAAGAATTTCCACAAAATACAAGATTTTGTGCATGTAATCTTATAGCCCATTTTATGGAATTATTAACATCCGCCTGAAATTTGTAAATAGTTGCATCTCATCGTAACCTACAAATATTTTAATAATAATAATAATAAAAGGCTTAGCGAACCCGAAGGTTCGATGCCGACACCACCAATCGCTTATTACACACCTCCCTCCACCGTTCGCCGTCCAAACCCAGTCCCTTCAGATCGGCTTTAATGCAATCTTCCCACCTTCGCTTCGGTCTACCCCTCGGACGCTTACCATTCGGCACAGCAAATATTAACCTTTTAGGAATTCTCTCGTTACTAAATCCAACAACTTCACAAGCCCATTTGATTCGCCGCGATGAAATTATCTCAATTATATTACTCGGATACAGTTCACGCAATTCGGCTTTGTGTAACCGTCTGAACTCTCCGGTTAACTCATCCTTCTTCGGTCCGAATATTCTACGCAATACTTTATTTTCAAAAACCTTAAGACGCTGCTCATCCCTTAATGTAAGCGGCCAAGTTTCACACCCATAAAGGCAAGATAATTGTTTTATAGATTCTAATTTTTAAGTTTCGGGACAAGAGGCGCGAACTGAGTAGTTTTGTCACAGAAAAATAACAAGCGTTTCCCGCCTTCAGTCTAACCTTAATTTCTTCTTCAATTTCGTTTTTTCTAGTTATCGTAGAACCTAGATACCTAAACTTATCTACCTGTTCAAACATATACCATCTATATCGATATCACCAGTAGTATCGCCATTTTTACAGCTAACCATATATAACCTACAAATATTTTATTTACGAAAAATCATGGAATTGGGGCGTTTTCAATCTGGACGGTGGCAAACTTTGTCTAATTAATTAGATACTAAAAACTCATAAATACCCATTTGCTTTCTAGTTGGATCGTAATTTGATCACAAAGTCGAGAAAAAAAGGTGGCCTTTAAACATATTGAGCCGTTTGGCGTGACCTACCTAATTAAATAGACAAAGTTTGCCCCCCTCCAGATTGAAAAATGCCCAATTCCAAGAGTTTTCGTAAATAAAATAGTTGTAGGTAACGATGAGATGAAACTATTTACGAAGTTTCAGACGGATGTTAATAATTCGATAAAAAGGTGTCAGGTGTCTGTACGACATTACTTTCATGCATTACTTTCGATACCCGTCCGGTTATATACTTGGCATATATATATATACTAAAATATATATACTTGCCATACAGCTATAGTATGAGTACAATATTGAGTAATACTGACTTAAGAAGTAAAATGGGTTCAACAATTTTTTTAAAAGAAAAACAAATTTGAGATTTGTATTTCGCATGTCGAAGAACCCGTAAGTACGAATTTTATACCAATCAAAAATAAAATATATTGCTTAACATTTCCGCCTAGTATGGAACCTTTTGTTTTTTTTCAAAAATCACAAAAGTTGTTATAACTTCGACATGCCTTCACCTATCTTCACGAAAATTACCATGCATTTAGGGCTTTATAAAATGGCACAAACCAGACTCTCGCAAATATATTTGACCTGAAGATAAGAAAAAAAACGTTCGGGAAGTTTTTATTTATTTATTCCTTATAAAGGCGTAAGATCTAAAATTTATTTATATGGTATTGAATAGAAATATGTAGTATGAAAAAAATCCTCCTAGAAAATTAAGTCCGAAAATTTATATTTCAATACAAACGCGTATTTAAGCGTTTTAGCGAGCTATAAAAATGAATCTGAATTTATTTCTTGTGATAAAAATTTACTTGGCTTGCTTACAAGAAGCGTCTTTTCTCAGCGTTTTTGTATTTTATTATATACTTGAATTCGTTGAATATAATTAGCGATATAGTTTTCTTATTTCACACAAAAAAAACATATAGATTGATGTATAATAAATTAGAAATGCAAGCTGAGCTGAGTCAGAAAACTTTAATATTTATTTCTTGGCTCCTGGAGAGCATTGGCAAGAACACTCGGACATGGCTCTAATATTTTTCGACCTAATATCACCCAAAATGAGCTTTTAATTTAGTTTTATATAAATCGGTGACATCAGGTCAGTAACATCCCCTTGTTAGTTTCTGTTTGGTTTTTAATTTGTAATGACGTCATGATGACGAGTGCTTTAGTTTGTGATTTAATGATGCTTGTTTCTTTTTTATGTGTGAGACCCATTTCATTCTTTTATCGAACGTCAGTCCTGGGTATTGTATTCTGTACGTTAGTGAGGTCTGAATGATGTACAAGTATACAAGAGGCCATTATGTTAGATATTAAAACTGTAATAAAATTATATATTATGTATTATATATATATTTGAGAGTGGATCGGAGCTAAATGGTACGAGAGAAGACCGCTAGAGCTCGTGATGGGGGTGAGTCGTGCCGGGATCTGACCTTTCTCCATTCCTTCCTCCTTGCTCATTCCACCACCTCTTAGATATATTATTATATACCTCTATTCACATTTGCTATTTCATTTATTATCTTCATGCACGCAGACAAATTATTTGTATTTAAATAAGTTTCTACGTTCTCCATTTAAACCCCTTCTATTACTAAGAAACAAACTTAAGAAGTAAATAAGACTGCTAAAAAACTCAGAAAAACTAAAATATTTCTCAATATATTCCAACTATGATACAGGTACGAGGGTGGTTCCCGACCGCAACGTGAAGATGGCAGCACAATTAAATAAAAGCAAGTGAATTATGTTGTTCATCTGTTGACAGTTACCCAACAAAGTTTCAGCCATTTTGGACGCGCAGTTTTTATGTAACAGTTGAGTGAGTGTTTTTGTGAAAATGGACAAAATCGATTATCATTAAATATTTGTTATTGAAAGGTAATACGCCTACGCTAATCAAAATGGGTAACCGTAAGAGCTTGGGATAAGATAAACGTCGGGAAGTCTAAAAAGTGAGAGAGATAGCAGAGGTTATGAACATGTTTTGAGAGGTTATGATACAAAAAAGAACGTTTTTGTTAAATATATATATATATATATATATATATATATATATATATATATATATTATATATATATATATATATATATTATTTTATTGAAATTCAACTGTATTGCATGGAAAATAAAATAAGTAATTGTGACATTGGTAACATGACATGTACAACATGAAAAGAAACTACCCATTGGTAGAACTGAAATTAAAGTTCTATATTAGAAGGTCCCGAGGCCATCTTTTCAGACGCCTCGTAGGATTATCAGGAATCGATGAGGAAGCAAGGTTTGAAACGATTCGGATGGTTCTGCAGTTTTGTTATGGAAGGATAGGTATCTGGATTGGGCCAAATCGGAAACATATGGAACATTAAGGTCTTTATGGATGATTTTATTTGTAGGAGCGTTGAGGATTTTACGAAGGATTTTGGATTGTAAGGATTGGATACGAGAGGAATTCGATGGTTTAGTGGTGCCCCATAGCTCAATTCCGTAAGTCCAAATAGGTCTTATTATTGTCATATATATGAGTCGTTTGTAATTGATTGTAGGCTGAGAGCGATTGTATAATAGAAGAGAAATTGTATGTCGAGTAAGTGCTGCAGTAGCCGAAAACGTCGGACGGTTTCTAGTCGTTTCAGTCTGGTATGGGGGTTCCAAATGAGTCGTTTGTCAAGGTGGAGTCCTAAGTATCGGATTTGTTCGACAGGGATTAGAGGACTATTGTTAAAGGATACTGTGATGGGATTTATTGGAATTTATTTCAATCCTCCAGTTTTGACACCATTTTTCAAGACTTGTGATGTGTGTTTGAAGAGTTTGAGATGCAATAGATGGATCGTTATTAACTGATAGGATACACGTGTCATCGGCATAGGTGGTGATGACAGTGTTGGATTAGGTTGGCATGTCAGCTGTTTGTTAAATATTAAATCAACATTTAAATATGAGAAAGCTGTTAACACGTTGGGTGCCTCGTTTGCTCAACTCAAACCAAAAATGTTTTGGCCAACGCTCTGAAGACGTAGTTTAGGCGAAATAAATTCGAGTTTTGGCGCTGTCAGAGATTGATCCGTCAGATTTCCGAAATATTAACGCTCGGTGAAAGTATACTAGAGTCGACTAATTGAAATGAATTAAAATACACCAAAAACTAAAAATTGGACCTGCATACTGTAAGCGAGGAAATTTTTCAGTATTCCATCCTCTCTGAAATAGGCTATAATTTAAAATCGTATATCAACGCAACGCCATGTTAGAAAGGCGAAAAGGGAAAAATAGTATCGAAAACCAAATGATAACGAGTTTTATTGAAAATATGGATTAAAATATTTCAGAAACTAAAAATCCGACATGCATACTGTAAGCGAGGGAAATATTCAGCATTTCATCCTCTCTATAATAAGCTATTATTTATAATTTATATTTCATATTATCAATCTCGATTTGTTGATGTTTTTACTTATATCGTATGGTCTAAGGGACACACTTTAGTTTGCATTTTTTTTCTTGACAGCTACATTTCAGTTCTTCCTACCCCCCCCCCTTCCTTATTTTGCTGCTCTAAAATTCAAGGAGCGTATTTGAAAACGAGCAATACCATGAAGGTGAGGGTTAATTAGACCATGAAAATTTAGGGGTCAATTATTAATAACCTTAATAATCCCTCCAATTAAGTTTAATATTTTATATCTAGCTTGTGTCAGTTTTAAGGAAGTATGTTTTTAAGGTCTCATTTTATCCCTCTGCCTTTTTCCGGAATTTTAGGATTTTACTCTACCCACCCTCCAAATTATTTCTTATTTTTTAATTATTTATTTAATTATTTCTTATTTATAATTTATATTTCATATTATCAATCTCGATTTGTTGATGTTTTCAATTTTATCGATGGGTCTCACACTTTAGTTTTCTTCTTTTTTTTTTCTTGACAGCTACATTTCAGTTCTTCCTCTGCCCCCCCCCTTCCTTATTTTGCTCATCTAAAATTCAAGGAGCGTATTTGAAAACGAGCAATACCATGAAGGTGAGGGTTAATTAGACCATGAAAATTTAGGGGTCAATTATTAACAATCTTAATAATCCCTCCAATTAAGTTTAATATTTTGCATCTAGCTAATGTCAGTTTTAAGGAAGTATGTCTTTAAGGTCTCACTTTATCCCTAGGCCATTTTTCCGGAATTTTAGGATTTTACTCTACCCACCCTCCAAATTATATCTTTTTTGTGGTCTCATGATTTCTTCAAACCACAGCCACATTATTAGTTGATGTTAAAAAAAATGCTTTCTGGGATCAAAATTTTTTCTCCCGACTCCCCTGCTTTGATAAATGTAATTCGGAAATAGGAGATTCAACAGTTTGACGAAATCATAAAATGTTTAAAAACCAAGACGTGAGAAAAAGTTAAGAAGTTCAACTGTTCTTAAAACCATTCAATGTTTTTCCATTATTGAAGAAACAATAAAATAACTTTTTATCTCTATATAGTTTCTTTTAATATATTTATTTTTTTTACGATAATAATAAATATTGTATAATCTATAATAATACCAAGTATCTATACGCAATAATATATTTTTATCTTTATTGCAAAAATTAAAGGTGATATCAGCGATTGCTAAACCCTCAAAGGGTATGTTTAAACGAACGAGGAAAATTTGCATACACGTTTTTATATTACCAGGAACTGAGATTAGTCATAAGTCAATAGTTCTCAGAAATTTTTAAACGTGTTTCGTTATGTAAATTATTTATTGATCTTAATAAAATGATAATCAGTAATAATTAACAAAAGTTTATACAAAAAATATGCCATATTAAACTCGATCTAGTTAGATAAGAATACAAAATGAATAACAGTAAAATACCGCTTATTCCTAATGATTTTGAGAAAATATATACAAAAATTATTAGGGATATTGTTGGTTGTGTATGAATTATTTTTCCTAGAATTTTAATGATAAAATACATTGGAAATTATTACAAAAAAACATTGTTTTTGAACCTAGGAAAATTTTATAAAATGTGTTTTAAAAAAACCAATATTAACAAGACCAGATTAATAATATGAAATATAAATTATATATAATGGCTCATTATAAAGAGAATTAAATGCTGAACTCGCATGCAGTATGCAGGTCTGATTTTTAATTTCTAAGATATTTTAATCCATATCTTCCATACAACTCGTTATCATTCGTTTTTCGAAATTATTTTTTTTCCTTTTCGGCTAACTAAAATGGCGTTGCGTTAAGATACAATATTGAATAATAGTTCATTCCTTCCCCTCTGGACTATGGTTAACTACCTCTTGCTATCTGAAAAAGGACAACTGGAAAATCCCCCCCCCCCTTGACCATTTCACTTGCCGACCAAATGTGTCAGTACTTGAACATGCTCAGTGGTCAAATCACGGTTAGTAAGAGAAAATATTACAAATTTTTATAAACGGATTATATACATTATTTTTAATTTTTAGTGTGTATAGCTATTTACATATTTCATTTTTAATATGTGTATTGTAATATTAGTTAAGATTCATGTACCATCAGTCACTATAGTTTATTATTTACCATTACCGATCGTATAATATTAAATCTCTGATTGTATTTTAAAATTTTCAGCCCTGAAGATGTCCCACATGTTTGGATTGAAACGTTGTCACAAATGAAAAATTATATATTTTTTTTTAAATACTGCTCCCTGAATATTTATCACCCATGACAAGTAATATTTCATAATCCTACATCACTAAGACTTTAGCCAAGCGTTACACATCGAAAATCTGACGGCTGAATTTAATTCGCTTTCCACAAAAAAGGGCCAAATACGCAAATAGAAGTTTCACTTGAAAAAAAAATATTTTAATTAAAACGAATCAAGTAGAAATATTCCTATTCATTTTTGAGCAGTATATAAAAAAATCCTCTGTCCACTCAGATTTATGTATAATGGCCCCCCACATATATTATTTCAGTAAGGCTCGAAATCGGTTTTTTACCAAATATAAGCTCCTGTCATGCTCAAATACCATGAATGGGGTACCGTTGGATTCAGAATTTCACGGGGGGTTAGAGTATCGTATTCTCTACTTTTTTTTTTCTTTCTAAAATAAATTAAGTCGATACAAACATTTTGCTAGGCTTCAATAGAGGAACGGTAGTATGTCTGTAGATCGATGCGGGACGAATTGAATCTTGATGATTTTGATGCGTACAGCAAGACCCCGATAGTTCCTCGGGAACTATCGGATCCTGCGTTTTTAAGCCCAAAAACGTACTATTTTCGAGATAACGCAACGCATAGGGTTCGCATTCACACAACCTTACATTAATTGTAGTACTGGCATTGAATACATGTATCATTTCGTCGACTTGAGGTCTCTATGATCGAGAGATGAGGAGTTTATATTATTTATCGATGATGTTTTTGATCGGCAAGCCATATCATCGTTAATCCTTCACCAAATCAAAAATGAAGATTTAAATTAATTTTGCTTCCTTTGTCGATTATATCTTGCGATAAAGTAACAATTTATTCCTTTATCTTTTGATACGTTGCATTATTTTATTTTCTTATTAATTTGCCATTTGATAACAATATGCAGTGCGAATTTTTTGAACGGGCCTACTAGTTATATATATTTAAATAAAAATCATTGATATTTTTCTGTAATAAAATTATAATTCTACACACGGCGATTTTAATGCTGGCATTACATTGAACATTTATAGATATAATTTGTGTCTATAATAAATTATAACGTTCTCATTATTATAAATAATGAGATAGGTTATAGATGAGAGAAAAGAGATATACAATCCCGAGACAAGAGTATATGTATATAGATCGAGGTGGCCGTGGCGAGAGCGGTCGATCCAATCTGCCAATGTCCATCAAGGCTGGACATGATCCCGCTCTAATTGGCTCGGACCAATTCAATCCAACTTCTTTTATTGGCTCCTAGATTGCAGGTCAGCAGCTCTTCTCTTCCTTTTGGCAGGGAGTTCTTCGAGTTCTTCTCTGTTGCAAGAAGAGTGGCGAAACTGCAGGGCATGATAGGTTGAGGTGATTATAAGATCAAGTCGGGACCAGCCTTAGAGGCACTCGGGTAATACTGAGTAGGCATGACGTAATATATTAGAGATAACGGCATCGTGCTGCCCATCCTGGGGGTTGCCAAAGGTCTTTTACATGGAGTATAAGTTGGAATGGAAATGAGAACAATAAAACTTCGATTAACCTAAGTACTGCACTGTGGAGTGTCGATACAATATGTTATATATACTGTAACTGTTTTATGTTGACGACAAAAGCTCATTGAAGGTGATCGGATGGGTAATTAAAATTAGAGCTGAAGTTTTGAACTTAAATTATAAAAACATACCTAGGACTCCACCTGGACAAACGACTCATTTAGAACTCCCATACCAGACTGAAACGACAAGAAACCGCCCGACGTTTTCGACTACTGCAGCACTTACTAGACAAACGCTCTAAGCCTACAATCAATTATAAACGACTCATATATGACAATAATAAGACCTATTTGGACTTACGGAATTGAGCTTTGGGGCTCCACTAAACCATCGAATTCCTCTCGCATCCAATCCTTACAATCCAAAATCCTTCGTAAAATCCTCAATGCTCCTTACTTTGTTACAAATAAAATTATCCATAATGACCTTAATGTTCCTTATGTATCAGATTTGGCACAGATATGTATCCTTCCATAATAAACTTCATAACCATCCCAACCCTCTCGTTTCTAACCTTGCTTCCTATTCCGAGGCGTTTGAAAAGAAGATGGCCACGTGATCTCCTAATATAGACTTATTCTTACAGTGCTACCAATGGTTTCTCAACATGTGTTTCATGTCATTATATCCATGTGCGAATTTACCAGATGTATTTTTTGTATACGGTTGTAAATATCATATAAATAAATAAATAAATAAAAAATTATAAACACTTCCAGCAAACAAATAATAATTATAGCATGTGTAATACAAACGAAACAGAAGATCTCTATCACTTCCTGGCTGCTTGTCCGATACTCTCTGAATTTAGAATTAAATGGTCAAAGTCTAGAAATTTATCTCGGAATCAAATAATTGATTTAATAAATGGAAACAATTGGATAGCATTGCTAAATTACTACAAGTCTGCTTTCTCCTATGGAATAATGCTCACCAGAGAATTTAACAATTAATAAATTGGAGTATTTTGGTACCACTGTTTTCATAATTAAAATATTTGTATAACTTTTACATTGTAAATATAATTGTTCTTATTTCCCTATTAATTAGTTGTATATAAATAGATTGAAATACAATTTTGTTATGAAACACAGGCTCCTCTGACGGTCAACAGACCACGTTGCATGTATGATTTTAGGTTTTAAATCCAAAAATATTATTTTGTAATTTATATTTTGCAATTTCGATAAATAAAAAGACTTTTTCTTCTCTACTGTAACTTAAGGCCACTAAAAATAAGAAGTATGTGTGCGCTTATATTCCAGTCAATGAATGATAATAGAAGGAAATGGCGGAGACACAATTTTTGACTTCGGGACATTGCTTGGACTAGTAAGGAGGTAAGCATACTAAAATTCTCCACTCCTAGGTGGTGAGCCAAAAATGATGAGGGCTCCTAGAAGGTCACTTTTTTTTCGAGTTTTTGCTTTTATCTTGAAAACTATCCATCGCATCGACAAAGAAGTTCAATACAAAATTAAAGCTGATAAAATTTGTAATATTATTGTATATATTTTGTTTATTGCTAACTCACCTAGTTTCCAAGATATCCTTCCTCAACTATCGCTAATATGGAAATAAAAATTTAGCTCACGTTTTTTACTGTATTTGACTAGCTAACTCATAATTGCTTCGTTCTACAATTAAATCGTGGGGAAGATAGTTTTATTAATTAAATTTTCTAAACAAGAAAATATTTCTAATAAGTACAAATATAAATATATTTTACAGACAATGTTTCTATAGACATTTTGACATAGACTGTGAAAAGGTTTTTTTTTTTTTTTTTTTTTTTTTTTAAGGCTGCAAAAATTAAGAAATCGATAGTATTTTTCAGTTTTTAACAATATTCATTTTTAGCTGGAAAATTTCTAGAAGTGTGCCTATGTTATTGAGACTTTCCCCATTCCACTCATGTTTTGATGTAGACAAGTTTTAATATATCGAATTGTTTTGTTAAGATATTTTTAAGTATATCCAAAAGCACATTAAAAAAAAACATAGCTATATTATCATTACATAAATATTTCCATTATTTTAATTTTCATTCATATTCCAAAGTAATAATATAGAAACGTACCATTGGATTTTATGATTCATTCACCTCTCATGTGAACACCTCCATGCTCCATGTTCACATGATTTTCTTATAAATTTTCTTTTATAAAGTTAGAAAAAATATATCTAATAAGTACAAGTATAAATATATTTTATATATCCTACACTTGTCTAAAGATATATTTGTTCGTTTCACAACAATTATGTTGAATTTGTACAATTAATATGAGCTACCGCCACTTTTTTTTTGTCCAACGTATCTCCTATCCCCCCCAAATTTAAATGGAAAGTTTGCGACTATGATTGCCCGATAAAATTAATGAAACTAACATCTAAACTTTCTTATATATTTTTTTATGTGTTTTGCAACCTTCAATGAGTGATGATCTTTTAATTGAATTTAACTAATCGTTTCTAATCTTAATAAATCGCATAAATCACTATCAATCGATTGAAGGAATGGGATATATATATATATATATATATATATATATATATATATATATATATATATTTTTTTTTTTTTTTTTTTTCCCTCCTGTAGTAAGAAGAGGCGTATATTTTTTAGAAGTGTGCATACATCATGCAAAAGCATATTATATGCATTACAGTGTTATTTAGTATATAACTATAAATATAACTTATTACAACATGTGTTGGCTAAAGATATTTAAAAAGAATGGTACTTAATATGTATTAAAAGGAGAATATTTATAGATGTTTAAATAAAATAAATAACAATAAACGATTAGATAAAGTAAATAACAGTATCAGATAAATGAACAGTACCAAAATATACTAAAACAAAATACTCTGAAACAGAGGCAGAATCAAATACAAAAATTATGCGGAGAATAAACAAATGTTACAAATTTACAATTGAGTATCAAAAAAATAAATAAAAATAAAAATACATAAGTCTAACTTTAAAAGTATTTTAAATAAAAGAGCTATGCTGGAATATATATATATATATATATATATATATATATATATATATATATAGAGAGAGAGAGAGAGAGAGAGAAAGAGATTTAAAATTAATAAACAGTGGTATACAATTATTATATTTCATAACAAACTTCATAGTTTTATCCATAATCGTGTTAAAAACCTCTTATATTAAGAGATAACAAGCTTTTAAAAGTGTGGTATTCAGACGATTACATAATATATATTCCTTTATCGCAAAATATATAATATGACATGGAGGGGATGTGGATAAATTACTCTATCATCCGCCATTACGTTTTATAGTTGACACAAAGGAGATGAAAAACAATTGATTCATGAACGAGATTTGACAGCCATCGCAGTTAGTTACGTCATTATTTCGCTAATTGCTGATTGAACAATTTTATAGCCAATGGCTCTTGTCCACTATTTTTTTTTTTTGCTACTTTAGATATACTGCAAATGAGTTATGACTTACGAATTGCTGTGTTGGAGTCTGCCATTAATAATTCCTTTGCGTTTATAATTAATTCGAATATTTAAACTTCGATCAAAGTTGATGAATTAATGTTCTAATTGTCTTAATTATTATTTTATCTAACAATAATTTATCCCAGCCATTGAAAACTTTGTAAAGTTTACAGCAAAATAGATGCATTTTATGTCATTTAAACGTTTTAAATTTACCCTCAAAACTCGTTTATGTAACCTACAATTTCGCAATTTAATATAATTCTTTGCGATTTTATTTTGTCATAAAATTAATTCCAATGCAATATTTAACAGTAATGATTTATATTATATTATATCATAACTATAAGCATAACTTATTTCTGAAGTGAACTCCAATAGATTTTTTTTTTTATAAATAGAAATAAATATTGAGAATTATGTAAAAACACCGAACCTAAATATTTAACAAAATGGCGTATAACCAGTTTAATTTCCAAACCGGCTATGCTTAAGAAATGGAAGAAACTGAAATATTTTTCAATTAAAATAATTTATCAATAGCAGTAAATATACATAATTCCTAAATACACTTTTTATTTTTAAAAAAGAAATATAATGATTTTTCGAATATTTTTTATGTAAAGTCTTAATGAAGCTACGTTTTTTACCCAAATCTGTATTGTACGAATTTATGAGCATTTATGAGTAACAAAATATATGTTTCTGGCCCTAAAATGTACGTTTAAAATAAAAAATACCTGCTGAATAATTCAATGATTTCCGTGTAAATATTAGTGTTAGAAATTTCAAATTTGCCATTGGTAAGTACAGATCAAAGCGGACTCCTTCTCAGTTCGAAATCGGCTGATGTATCAAATAAAATTATTTGTTGGAAATGTCTAGAATTCTCCTCCAGAATTTGACCATTAAGAACTCAGACACCGTCTATTTATTTCAAAAATCATAAAGTATCATTTCAGAATTTTTTAAAATTTTATTTCTTAATGACATTTACAACTGTATTAAAGAAATACATTTAGTAAATTTGAAAATATGGATATAATGACGTGACAACACTTGTTGAGAAACTACCCAATGGTAGCACTCTAATGATATGTTTACATTAGGAGATCACGGGGCCATCTTCTTTTCAGACGCCTCGGAGGGTTATCAGGAATTGAAGAGGAAGCAAGGTAAGAAACGAGAGGATTCGGATGATTCTGAAGTTTATTATGGAAGGAAAGGTATCTGGATTGGGCCAAATCTGAAGCATGAGGAACATTAAGCTCATTACGTGTGGTTTTATTTGTAACAAAGTAAGGAGCGTTGAGGATTTTACGAAGGGTTTTGGATTGTAAGGATTGGATACGAGAGGAATTCGATGGTTTAGTGAAGCCCCATAGCTCAACTCCGTAAGTCCAAATAGGCCTTATTGTAGTCATGTATATTAGTCTTTTGTAATTAATTGGAAGTTTAGAGCGTTTGTGTAGTAAGTGCTGGAGTAGTCGGAAACGTCGAGCTGTTTTTTGCCGTTTCAGTCTGGTATGAGGATACCAAGTTAGACAGGCGCAAATACATATTTTATAGACAAAAAAAAAATTAAATATTTGTTTGAATGGAATTTAATTATTTTTGAATAGATTTAATATAAAATTTCTAAATAACACAAGAATATAGAATAAATTTGAAGATTATTTTGTTTATTTGTTTTGTTGAAAGATACTTCAAATGCGGTTTATTTAACGGTAAGTATAATAGCCTATGCCTTTTAAATTCCTATTTTGAAGATTGCGTGGAAAGGAACCGAGAAGGGAAGAAATTCCTGCATGCTCCTCGCTGGAATTCTTCAACATTCTCTTTCAACTCGTGGCCATAACAAATATCCAAGAGGCCGTGTGCTCTTTTAGCTCTTCGCTTTAAGTCGAGATCCACGTTCATTTTGATTGCTCATTACCGAAGGTACGGTAGTTCGAATATGAGAAAATTGATAAGGAACAATCTAAGGATTTCCAGTACAATGTGCAAGTTCCTAAAACCAATTCCATCGATGAATTCCATCAATCGATTGAATCAATCATCGATAAATAGCTATTTATGAGATTAATGAAGTTTAGAAACGATTATCTAGATTCTATTGGAAGGTCGTCACTCTTGAAAGTTTGTAAAAAACATAAAAAATATGTAAGAAAGTTTTTAGACCGTGGTACAGACCCCTTTTTATCTAATTATTAACATACGCCTGAAACTTCGTAAATAGTTTCATCTCATCGTAACCAACAACTATTTTATTAAAGAAAACTCTTTTGGAATTGGGGCGTTTTCAATCTGGAAGGGGAAAAACTTTGTCAATTTAATCAGGTAATAAAAACTCGTGAATACACATTTGCTTTCTACTTCGATCGTAAGATAATTTGATCTCAAAATGGATAAAAAGGCGACCTACGAAAATATTGGGCCGTTTATCTTTTATAATCTCGTTAATTTGAAATTTGCTTGATCGATTATTTTGTGATCAAATTATCTTACAATTAAAGTAGAAATTAAATGTGTATTTACGAGTTTTTAGTAGCTAATTAAATAGACAAGATTTGCCGACCTCCAGATTGAAAACGCCCCATTCCAAGAGTTTTAATAAATAAAATAGTTGTAGGTTACGATGAGATGAAGCTATTTATGAAGTTTCAGGCAGATGTTAATAATTCGATAAGAAAAGGGTCTGTACTATGGACTATTAGATGTTAGTTTCATAAATTTTATCAGATAATCATGCCCGAAAACTTTTAATTTTAATTAGGGGGCCAGTGGACAAAAAAAAAAAAATGACGGTAGCTCATATTAAGTGTACAAATTCAACATAATTATTGTGAAACGAACAAATATATCTATATATAAGTTTAGACTAGTGTAGGATATATATATATATTATGTGTTTTTGGATATACTTGAAAATATCTTAACAAAATAATTCGATATATTAAAATTTGTCTAAATAAAAACAGGAGAGGAACGCGGAAAGTCTCCATAACATAAGTACATTTCTAGAACTTTTTCAGCTAAAAACGGATAAAGTTAAAAACTGAAAAATACTATTGATTTCTTAGTTTTTACAGCCCCTAAATAAAAATAGAACGTTTTCACAGTCTATGTCAAAATGTCTATAAAAACATTCTCTATAAAATATATTTATACTTGTACTTATTACATATATTTTTTCTAACTTTATAACAGAAAATTTATAAGAAAATCACGTGAATATGGAGGTGACCTGAGGGAAGATGAATGAATCATAAAATCCAAGGATATGTTTCTATATTAATATCTCTGAATATGAATGAAAATTTAAATAATATTTAGGTCGTGATAAAATAGTTATGTACCTACTTAAGGGGCTTAGCTTAGCCAGCTAGTTGACATTTCTTATTTTCTTAATCAATTTTAGTTTACATATATATATATATATATATATATATATATATATATATATATATATATATATGTGTGTGTTCTTTATGGATGCGAAACTTGGCCGCTTACATTAAGGGATGAGCAGCGTCTTAAGGTTTTTGAAAATAAAGTATTGCGTAGAATATTCGGACCGAAGAAGGATGAGTTAACCGGAGAGTTCAGACGGTTACACAACGCCGAATTACGTGAGCTGTATCCGGGTAATATAATTGATGTGATTTCATCGCGGCGAATCAAATGGGCTTGTAAAGTTGTTGGGCTTAGTAACGACAGAATTCCTAAAAGGTTAATATTTGCTGTGCCCAATGGTAAGCGTCCGAGGGGTAGACCGAAGCGAAGGTGGGAAGATTGCATTAAAGCCGATCTGAAGGGACTGGGTTTGGACGGCGAACGGTGGAGGGAGGTATGTAACTAGCGATTGGTGGTGTCGGCATCGAACCTTCGGGTTCGCTAAGCCTTATTATTATTATTATTATTATATATATGTATATATATATATATATATATATATATATATATATATATTTGTTCTTCCCTTCTTTGCCTGTAGGCTACATAGGTTTTTTTTTCCCCCGGTCAAGGGGAGGGGGCGAAGGAATTATGCTAAGTTAAAATTCCCACCTGGTACTAGGATTTGGACTCGTAATATTTTTCCATCTAACTTTTGTTATCAGGTTGTATTGCCTGGTAACGCGTGGTGCTGGGCATGCGCATAAGTTTACTCGGTCAATCTACCTCCAGATATTTTATTTATTCATGTAAGCTCATTTGTTATCAATTTCTTTTTTAATTTTAGATTATTGGGGGAGGGGGGAGAAAAACGATATGCTAGCCCCCACAACATTTTATTGGGGGCAATCACCCCCATCAAGCCTGTGCTTAAGCAGACAATCTAAAATAAATTTAAATTAATTAAATTTTAAATTATGACCAGAAAGTTAAATAGTTTTATGAAATTTTAAGTTCACTACATTGGTTTGCTAAGATTGATTCTCCTTTAAAGTCGACTTTACTCACAACTTGTTCGCTTTCTTCTTTTTTTCTTTTTGCTGAAAATTTGTACGTTATTCTTTGTTTTGGGCAATAATAACTTCAAATTTAACAATAATTGATTTATTTGTTGTATTATCAAGTTACATGTTTACATGTTAACGATTCGGGACATTTACTTCCATCTTCAGAACTACAATCCCAATGTTTTTAGTTGTTTCATGGCTTAAGTCTAATGTGCTCTATTGTCAGGTTCTAAATACATGTTATAACAAATTATATAATATCCAGAACATCATCATGCCTTTAGACCAATTATTCGGAGTCTGCATTGGTTTGCGAAGGTTGATTCTCCTTTAAGTCGACTTTACTCACAACTTTGTCGCTTTAATTTTTACTCATTTTTTCTGTTGGCAATGTTTTTCCAATATTTCATTATATTATATATTAAATAATGATTAAAGTATTTTTTTAATAAACCATCTTAAAAATTTTAATTACTAGTAACCGATGTCAAAGAAGCTATATTGATTATACTATGTAGATTTTTTTTATTCTTTCTTATGTACATAACCTATCATAAATTGTACTATAGTGTTTATAATTTTTGTTTTCTACTTTTTATTTTTTTAATCAGATAGGTAGTAAGATAAAAAAGGGATATGGTGTGCCAATCAAAAAACTATACATCTTTGAGAAATAGTATATAACGATGCGTGTAAAATGCCATAGATATTCAGAGCGAATATAAAATAAATAATAACTGTTTACAATAACTATTATCAATTAAATACAAATTCTTACATAATTACTTGTAAGGCATTCCATAGGTCCTCAGCTCACTTACCTGAAAAAAAAAATCAAATATTTATATGTTTTTAAAACATTATTCTATATTAATAAATTAAACAAAAAATACAAGAAGATATGTATGAAACAATACAACCATTGTCAATTCATTTAAAGGTTACTAATTTGATATTTATTTTCTAAACAAATTTAAACTTAGAACAGAGCCAATCTCCAATAAAAAAAAAAAGAAATATTATTTCGCGAAATGAATAAATCAGACGATAAATTGTTCTGGATTTCTAAAGCCATAATTATACACTTTAAATCGGCGTGAGTTAAATTGAAAGGAACATTGTCCTCATGAATTAAAATACTTCAACTTGCCGTATGTGGCCTATCAGTGATTGTCTAAGGCGCAAAAGGTCTGAGGAGGAAGAGGGAAAACGATACCTTCCGATTGGTGGAGCAAAGACATCTCTAAGTTCTGATTCTTTTAATTATTAAGAAGAAAATATATCAATTCAATGTAATTATTTAGTTCTTAATATCTTACTTAGGAGTAATATTTCAAAATGTGAGTGTGGTTGCACCAACACTGAACTATAAATTAGTGATACTCCAGTCAATATTCTTCCACAAATATTATTTTTTCTTTCTTTTTTTGTTAGTGTATTTATTGAAATTTAAAACTGTATTTTTACAATACAACATAGTATAACTTGTAAAGGAAATATCCTTTGGTAATCTTTTCTCTATCGACAAAAAAGTGTGTACTTTTTTTAGTTATTCGGGATTTAATTTTACCATCCCTCGTAATTTTTTTTCAGCTTCTTTTTGTTAAAGTATGTCATATAGATAAATTTAAAGAGCGTTGAGAAAATGACTTAAGCGAAGTTTCATTGAAATTGGTAAATTCGTTTAGGCGCTACAGTCTATAGTAATGCAGGTTTTTTGTCCGCCATTTTGAAATAAAAAGGCGTATAGCAATGTCGATGAAGGAGGATCATCCTCGGGTGACCTCTGATTTTATATCCAAATTTGAAAAACATCGGTCCAGTAGTTTCGGAGAAAATGCGCGGACGGCGGACGGACAAAATAGTTGTATTCGCATTCTACGTATCCTGAAATGTAAAACCTCAAATTTTGAGAGGAGATTAAGTTTTTGATTTTTTTGGTCGATCACAATGGTTCATTATTAAAAATAATAAACAAAAATCCTATATATTATTTCTAAAAGATGTTTTTTTGTCGATACGGCTTAACTTCGTCAATTCTTCATCAAATTCAATGATTGACCACTCATTTTGAAGATATTCTGCTCCTTCTTAGGCGAAAAATAGTCTTATCCCCCCGAAATTTCTGGAAAAAAATTATGGAAGAAAAGAAACTTTATTATGCATTAAAAGTATGCATTTTTTCTAGTTTGTACCCATGATAATTAGAAAGATTGCTAAATTACCTACAAAACAAAAAAAAAATTTGTAAAAATCGGACAATTATTAACAAAGATACAGTCCATTAGTTTTGGTATACTCAATAATGTCTTCCTGTTTAAAGATTTTTTTTCTCTGGCTTTTATATTAACTTTAATATTTCATAAAAACATTTGGTTGTTCTCACATTTTATTTTTTTTTTAATAATTTAGAATACCCTATGATCGGGGCATTATTTTGTCTTTATTACTTTTGTTATCTTTCCAGTCAGCGTTTAAAAATAGGTCCTAGCAAAGAAATTTGTATAAATATTTTGGTCTATTATGTTTAATGGAATATTTTAATCGACCAAGGAAAAAATATTAATTCCTTCCTTACATAATACATAGGAACTACTTATTTCCATATTGGTTTAATATTTCTTCACTAAACAAAATTATTTGCGAATTTTTCGCAAATGGTTTTGAGAGGTTCGCCCCTCCGTAAATACGCCACTGTCTACGACGAAAAACATCAAAAGTGCAGAAGAAATCTAACTTTAATAAATACATAAATAGTAATAGTATTGGTATTGTAAGATAATTAGGATGGTCGCAAGCAATAAATGAATATATATTAAATAAAATGAAAAAAAAAAGCCTGACGCCTGACTGAAACCGATGATTATACTTCCGCCATCGATTATAATCATCAACTTCCGACGTAACTCATCTAAATTAGTATACTTGATTCAGAGAGCTATAATTAATGTTAATTCATTTCTACGGCCGACTGCCCGGGACATCCTGACACAGTACCCGTCTCTGCTCGACTCCCATACCCCTCATATCAGGACACTCTCAGATCCTGAGGACTCCGGACGGTACAGGACTCGCTCTTGAGAGGATAAAGGAGCCCGCGCAGAGCAGAGATCGTCCTTGAACCGGGCACTCCATTCCTCCGCTGGTCCGCGGGGCGCTCCCCAGGTGGAGCCACCGTACGCAGCTCGACCGTATCATAGCAACCTTATCATATATCCATATCTCTAAGTATGTACCGAAAAAAAAAAACGCTGCAAATTATTTCACAATGGTTTATTATTTCCAAACAATTATACATCTAAAGTAACATTACCTTCCGAGTTACAAAGACAAAAAAAAACAAAAGGTGATTCCAATTATTTGACTAAACTGTTTTTCTTTAATCATTAGTAATATGCTACAAAAAAATAGCATTAGTTCAGTAACACATTCAAAATTTAAAAACCAAACCAAGGATATAACATTTGGAGTAGAACATATAAAAAAAAACCGGAGTCCATATCTTTGCTCCTAATAGTCCGATTTTAACGATTTTTTTTTTTTTTGTTTTTAGGAAATTTCGTAAACTTTTAAAAAACTATTTAAATACCTTTGAAGCATCTCATCACAATATCAACAAAAAAGTAAAAACTTTTCGAGTTATTCGAAATTTAATTTTACCATCCCTCGTAACTTTTTTTCCAGCTGCTTTTCGTTGAAGTATGTTATATAGATAAATTTAAAGGGCGTCGAGAAAATGACTTTAGCGAAGTTTCATTGAAATCAGTACAATCGTTTAGGAGCTACAGTCTATAGCAACGCAGGTTTTTCGGCCGCCATTTTGAAAGTTAAAGGCGAAGAGTAATGTCGATGAAGGAGGATCATCCTCGGGTGACCTCTGATTTTATATCCAAATTTGAAAAAAATAGGTCCAGCAGTTTCGGAGAAAATGCGCGGACGGCGGACGGACAAAAAATTTTTTATCCATTTTTCGAATTCTACGCGTCCTGAAACGAGAAACCTCAAATTTTGAGAGGGGGTTAAGTTTTTGATTTTTTTGGTCGATCACAATGGTTGATTATTGAAAATAATACACCAAAACTATCTTACAACGCCTTTTTATTAATAAAACATCCAGTTTTAACTCTTCTAATTTTAAAGGAGGGAGATGGTCCGGGGTGCCGGTCATAAATAGGCTAAATAGTGGCAAAACTATTTTATTAAAAGCCAACGTTTTGACCAGACTTTTCTTTCAATTTCTCCTGTAGATCTGTAGAAGTATATTCACATTTGTATATATTATATATTACACTACAACAATTGTTACCATCTATTTACTTCAGTTTAGGATCTTGGTACTTAACTTACTCTGTTTATATTTTAATGTACTTACTGTTTATAATTTTAATAAGCTTATTCACATCGTTTATATTTTTTTCTCTAAACATTATTCAACTTCCATAATTCTCTATCTTTTTGTATCATGTCGGTTCTAGCCCTGAAGAAGACCTGCAAAGTCGGATCGAAACGTTGGCTTTTAATAAAATAGTTTTGTCACTATTTATCATATTTATGACCGCCACCCCGGACCATCTCCTTCTTTTATAATGCAACTGTCAACTATTAAATATTTAATCTTTTAATTTCAATTTTGTTTTAATTTTTAAGTTTTATTAAAATTGAATTATACGAATAATGATACTTTTAGAATTTTTTTTTTTTTTTCATGAGTCATGGCTCATTACATTTATTGTCCTTGTAACAGAATGTTACATCACTCAGTAAATAAAAATACTTAAGAAATACTTGTACCATTCATTAAATTTCTTCAAAGGAAAAAAAGTGATGATTTTAGAAATAAACTTATTTTCTAACAATCTTTATAAATGTTTATTGGATGTTTTTATATAAGAATCGATAGTTTTCTGGAATTCCAAAATAATCGATAACCATATAATTTGAAATAAGCGACTCATATATCTTTATATATTATTTCTCGAAAGTGTTTTTTTATTTTTTATTTTCATTAAACCTCATTTTAAAGATCTGCTTCACCTGGGCAAAACATTCACATCTCCCTGAAATTTAAGGAATAAAAGTTATGAAGAAAAGGAAACTTAATTTGCGAATAACTCAAAAGTATTCATTTTTTTTATTGATTGTACCCATGATTATAAGAAAGATTACTAAATAAAAAAACAAAAAAAATCTTATTTTTTCTTTTTGCAGGGAAGTTATATGTTATTCCCTGTATTTGGCAATAATAACTTCCAATTAAACAACAATTGATTTATTTTTTCTCTTTACATGTTTTCGTTTCGGGATATTTACTCCCATCTTCAGAACTACAATCCCATGTTCCTTTGTTGATTCATGGCTAAAAATGATTTAAATACAATGCATGTTACAATAAATGTTAGAATTGAGTTGTTACATTAAATTTGTAATTACCTTAAGTCTAATGTGCTCCATTGTCAGTTTAATAATTGGTCTAAAGGCATGATGATGATTTGGATATTATATACTATAATTTATTATAATATGAATTTAAAACCTGACAATGGAGCACATTAGACTTAAGGTAATTAGAAATTTAATGTAACAACTCAATTCTAACATATATTGTGACATGCATTATATTTAACTCATTTTCAGCCTTGATTCAACAAAGACACATGGGATTGTAGTTCTGAAGATGGGGTAAATACCCTGAAACGTAAACACAACAAACAAATCAATTGTTGTTTAATTGGAAGTTATTATTGCCAAAAAAAGAAAAAAAATTAAATTCAGACCATTATTACTTAAAATATAGTCCTTCAGATTTGATATACTTAAATCTTTCTTCCTGTTTTAAGACACTGCTTTTACTATTCACAATTACTGTTTTTTCCTGATAGATATATACTGCAATATTTCTTAAAGGCATTTTATTCTTTTGGTACATTTTATATTTTTTAATAATATAGATAACCATATTATTGAGACCTTGTTTTGATTATTAAACATTAAATATTAAATATAAGCGTTTAGAAATAAACTCTTGAAAAATATTTTGGTATTATAAAATATTCTAATCGACCTAGGAAAAAACAAGTAATTCCTCCCTAACATAGTATTTAATGTCTACTTATATGCATATTATTTTGTTGTTTTTTCACTAAACAATATATTTTAGGAATTATTCGCATTGACCAACTATTATTATAATATCATTCATATTATGGTCCATTCAGCTGTTTTAAATCAGCCATATTTCTAACTCTTATCATGTCTACTGGCAGTGTTTTAACAAAAAATATTGTTGTGTTAATATAGTGCTAATACTTTCACAGCAGTAACTATTACCGTGTAAACGAGGCTTCTGTAACGTATAAATCTTATTGCAAAAAACATTAGTTAACCGAGAGGCATTACATATCGGCTAATGAAAAGTAACGGAAAGAAATACACGGTTATAGAAAATATATTAGTTCTTAACAAACACAAATTAGGAAATAAATCATTTATTAACGAGTGAAAATACCTGTTAACGAAAATAATCTGTCTGCTATTATTATAGTAATTATTTGTTAACGATGAGAGAGTGTACCAGTAAAATAAACGTAATTATCCAATTACATTCTTTATATTTTATATAAAGAGCTTTTACCTTTGATGAATGGCCTATTTTGTTTTTCTTTTAATTACTATATGCTATATATCATTGTAAGATTGTAAGAACCGTTTCTTGACCGTAGTTTTCGATCATAGAACTTAACCAACTTATTAAATTGTGGTACAGATTTGACAAACAATTAAACATTATTTAATTTATTAAAGATTAACATCTTTAACTTACAAAGGAAGGTTACAGATTTGGGGTCACCGATTTCAGTGAAACTTTTTTGGTGATCCTAGGTCGAAAAATATTAAACCTATATCCTATATGGGTTCTTGCCCATATGCCCTAGGAGACGAAAAAAAATATAATTTTAAACAAATTATATATATATAAATATATATATGTGTATGTATTTAGGAGTTGTAACGGATACTAATTACGAATCTAGCTTGCTTTTTGAAAAGAGAAATTTGCATTGCCTACTTAACTATAAGTTTCTTTTATTTTTTGTTGTTTATGATATTTAATATCTCACTACATAACAGTTGCTAAAGCCATGTTATTAATTTTTGCATTTACTTTGCACGGATTTATTATATATCAATCGATTTTTTTTTTATGCAAAAAATATTAACTGTGTTATTTAGTGAGATATTAAATATCATAAACAACAAAAAATAAAAGAAACTTATAGTAAAGTAGGCAATGAAAATTTTTCTTTAGAAAAAAAAACAAGCTAAATTCGAAATTAGTATCCGTTAAAACTCCTAAATACGAATTTTTATAAAAATCAAAAATTACAAAATTTAATACTAAAGAAATGATAAAATTAGTTACAGGCTATTTATTTAATTGTTTTTTAAATAACAATTGTATTTTTTTTTATTTCTAAAATATTTTCCTAATAAGATTAATTTAATCTTATTTTTCTGTTTTATTATTTGTTTTGATAGTAGCAATTATATTTTTACATTGTTCCATATATCTTGATTACAATGTTACATACTTATATTTATTGCTTATTTTTTAGATTTTCATTTATTGTAATAGATGTAATGGCCAGAATTAAAGTTTATTTGTCTGAAAATCATTGTTATTCATAAGCGAATTTATCCCAGAATAAAGTTGATTTTTCTATTTTATTTAACTATAGCTAATTCTATTCCTTAAATACATTTATTATGTAAAATATATATATTTTTTTAAGATTGCTAATTTTAGATTTCGAATGTGGAAAAGCTCTTCGATTCCGCTCGGCGACACCAGAGAATAGAATTGCGTCCTCATTTATATTCTGCGACGGAATCCTGTTTCCTGAGGAATCCAAGGATTTAGATTTAGTAGGGCTGTTGGGGAAGACGTATGGCCCGCTCGTAAACTAATTGGTCATCCAATTTGTTGGACCAATCTTCTTCCAGTTCTTCGGCGAGGCTGCAAGAACCGAAGAAGCGAAGCGATAAAAAGTAATTGCTTATTAGAGCGTAAAAGAAACTTCAAAATGGCCTCAAGTCCTTAAAACGAAATCTGAAGACTGTTGTGGATTATGAAAAAGGTTAGTCGTAAAAGAAAGAGCTGTGATATCGGACATTAAATTAATACCGTTCGCGGGGTTTTTATTTTTATTGAGGCGCCAGATTACATCCGCCTGAATATTTTACTAAACTATTATCGTTTTTCTTTTTAAAAAGAATACCTTCCTATAAAATCTCATTGGCAGCGTTAAAATCCGCAAGTCGGACATATTAAAAAATTTATTTTCTGAATTCCTTTCGATCAGCAATGTAAATAAAAAATTAGTAAAGAATATTATTTTATTTTATTTATAAAAAAAAAACATCTGAGAAAATAATAATAATCTTTCAACAACATCCCAAATGCTTCAATCACACATCATAAATCTAAAAGAGTGGTGTCAAAACTGGAGAATTAAAATAAACTCCAATAAATCCCACCAAATTACCTTTACCCTTCGTAGTAAACCAACAACTTAATGTCCTACAGTTTCCTTAAACAATATTCCACTTATCCCTGTTGAGCAAATCCGATACCTAGGACTCCACCTGGACAAACGACTGACTTGGAATCGTACTTCAGCACATACTAGACAAACGCTCTAAACTTCCAATTAACTAAAAAAGACTCATATACTTGACTATAATAAGGCCAATTTGGACTTACGGAGTTGAGCTATGGGGCTCTACTAAACCATCGAATTCCTCTCGTATCTAATCCTTACAATCCAAAATCCTTCGTAAAATCCTCAATGCTTCCTACTTTGTTACAAATAAAATCATCCATAATGACCTTAATGTTCCTTTTGTTTCAGATCTGGCCCAATCCAGATACCTATCCTTCCATAATAAACTTCAGTATCATCCGAACCCACTCGTTTCTAACCTTGCTTCCTCTTCAATTCCTGATAACCCTCCGAGGCGTCTGAAAGATGATGGCCCCGTGATCTCCTAATGTAAACAAATCATTAGAGTGCTACCATTGGGTAGTTACTCAGCAAGTGTTTTTCATGTTATTATATACATTATGTTCTAATTTACTAGATGTATTTATTTAATACAGTTGTAAATGTCTTTAAGAAATAAAAAACAAAAAAATCATTCAACAAAAATTTATTTACTTTTAAGTAAATTAACCTTAAGAATATTATTCTCCAAGGTATGGACCATTTTTACCTTCACTTACCTATATATGTAATATATAGTAATGGTAAGTATTGCAATCGTGAAAATTTTCGAATTTAAGTTTTCAAATGTGCAATAGAGCCGCGTGCAGATAACTGGAAAGAAATAGCCAAAGATAAGCAGAGATGAAGCAGGCTTGTTAATGCCAACGGGAGAATATATATATATATATATATATATATAAAATGTTATTAAAATATTATAATTTGGATTGAAATTAATCAACGTTGAATCGTAATGAGGTTTTATACGCTACTTGAACATTGACCAGACATTACACACAAAAATCTCGACAAAAAATGCACAATAAATATTTTAATTGAACCAAAATGTTTCGATGAACTATTACAATTCATGACTAGAAGTCAGTTATTAAATAGCCAATAAAATATATTTTAACACTAGTGATAATGATTTTTTATTTTATTTCTTCGAATTTCATATACGTATCGGCACTGCCTAGGTACATTTAGGTATGCTAAAACAATTTTTCTGTTGAGAATTCAACATTTCTTTCATCACTAATAAATCTATGGCATAGTAAATGGGTCGTTGATTTCAACTAAATTTATTTTGATGATTCTAGATTGTAAAATATTAGACAAATGTCCCAGTAGTCGTTTCAATCGGTCCTAGAAACCGAGAAACAAATATTTTATATAATTTCAAACAAAATTCATGTTATTTATTTTTGTCTTTGCTTTGCCCGAATATTTAGGTTATTATATTTACCAGTCGATTTACATTTTTCTGCAAAATAAGAAAAAAATGTCGACAATAGTGTTGTCTATTTATAATGTAGGTAGTTCTAGCAAAATAGACTAAGTAAATGTTTGATATGAGAAAAACAAGTTAAATTTTGATTATTCAACCCTTCTTTTAACAAATTAAAAATTAACTAAGATTTCTTACAAAAGATTTTTCAATTTTTTAAATTCAACTTATTCAACCTCGTGATCTCCTAATGTAAACATATCATTAGAGTGCTACCATTGGGTAGTTACTCAGCAAATGTTTTCATGTCATTATATACATTATGTTCAAATTTACTAGATGTGTCTATTTAATACAGTTGTAAATTTCTTTAAGAAATAAGAAAAAAAAATCTTATTCAAGAAGTGACAGATTGTAATATATCTTAATAAAGAATTAAAAAAAAAAAAAATCAAGAAGGTGGGTATTTCGTTTAGGATATGATTGCGTTTAATAGATGCAACATATTTTACCCGTAGAAATTAAATAAATTATAATTTATCCTACTATAATCATTACATTATAAAGAAAATATTCATTTTAAAGGAAAAACACATTAATGTTAAGTCAAAATATACAATTCTTACTTTAAAATAAAATAAAAAGCTTTCCAAACCACTTGTTTTGAATATTGTGTTAGATTCAATAAATATTATTTTGCTTTAAACATTTATTTGCACATTTTGACTTTTTGTTGATAATCAGCAAAAGTATTGAAAATATAAGATATAATGACATGTCAGGTATGCACAGCACCTCTTTCCTGACTTGTTTCAATTAATTGGGTTGTTTAAGGAAGATCTCTCATCCAACGCCTTTTTTAGTCTCTTCCTCATTTTCTGAGGTATTTCAGCTTTTGCCGTGTCTCTTATTAATCTGTTGTTATGTACGTTTAAATTTGTAAAACATCGTTGGTAAAGGGTCGTTATATGTTGGTCAACTGTTGGAAGGTGGAGGTCAGTATGTAAAGTTTTGTTGGTCACGTACCATGGTTTTGTTTTCGCAATAATTCCGATTAGAAGGTTTGAAGATTTTGTAGGTGAGTCTTTTTAGCGAAAACGTATAAATGTCATGAGTATGTCCATATGGGTTCAAAAGTAAGTATGTATATGTATTCAGTTTCTGTATCAGTGTCAGTTTTGAAGATTGAGAAATAATAGAGTAAAGTAGGTTGGTTGTTGTCAGTGTAAACTGTAGGACAGATGTTTTTTCGAAGAGTAAATGTTATATGTTTGGATTTTTCATGATTAAGTTGAATTTTACATAGTTTGAACAAATCTTGTAGTTTAATTAAGTGGTTTTAGAGAGATATTAAATAAATATATATATTGTGAAGTATAGAAGATAAAAACATATTCGAAAAATGCGAAGGCCTTTGAACCGTTTTGTTATTGTAGTTCATAACGGAAAGAGGATCTAGTGGAGGGCTGCCCCGCAAGATAGCGCTGCTTGTCCATGTTGGCCACTAGTGCCATCTAGTGGCAACTGTTGGAACTTTCAAGAAAGTTTACATCAAGAACTATTCAAAATTAAGCTCTCTTTGAATTATGTATTTATTAAATAAATTAAAGGAATATTACAAGAAATAATTATTTCCAACATACCATTATAATTTCCAACATAACATTAAAAAGTAATGTTAGTTCATCAAATTTTATTTATTATTTCCAAAATAATCCCAATTAAATAACCACTTATTCGTTTGAATTTTTTTCATTTATTCATTTTATTATATTCAGGGCACATTTAGACGTTTCACAAACTATAGAAAATACAATTTTCTAACTTAACCAACAGCAGCATTAGTGCTAAACCATTTTTTTTTATTTCTCTTGCTAAAGAAAGGTGAGTACTTCTGTAAGAAGAGATGGTAGAGATAGTTTTTTTTTTTTTTCTTTTGTATGAACAAGAACAAAATCACTAGCATAAGAAAACCACAATTTAGATATTTGTATTTCCCATACTTTGTAAAATGTCTGAACACACCTTTTTAAACATACAAAGAAAAACAACATATTTCTGAAATAACAATATAAAATGTATTATATTATTTTCTTACTTTCATAACAAATTACTTTACAAAAAGGCAAAATAATAGTTACTGAAATAACTACAGTTCAAAAATATAGGTATAAAGTTAATATTACTACTTTTGAAACTTGAGTAAAAAGAAAAACATTGTATTTCTATGTTAACCATTCTTTTTTTAACCATTTTGATTCTACAGTGCTCTAGAGATCAGTGTTTTATACCCTTCTACTAACAGTTTTGATAAGAGTAAATTGAACATTTATGTTAAATAAAGATTTTAGAATTTTTCTGAGATATATCTATTACTGGTATCCGCCCCCTGTCCATTACTAGAACAATTGAATTTTGGGATGTCGTCACAAATGCTAACAGATGTTTTTTAAATAGTGATTATAACTGCACAACTGAATATATTTTTTTAATTTTAAAGTGTTAAATAGAAAAATGAGAAGATAAAGATTCTAAATGTCCAATGGAGAACTTTATAAACATAATAATTAAGCCGGTGTAAGCCAATAAAGACAAAAATTTCCTTAGCTATGTAGATCAGGGGTGCGCTTAACCTAATTTCATTAGTAAAATCATGTTATTATTGATTAGATTGGAGAGGGATCAATTATGTATATTGTAAATAAAGAATCAAAATGAATATTGTTAGGATAATATAAATGTTCATTTTTGCAATAATGTAGAAAGTCAGATATTCTAGGCAAAATTTTGATCATAATAATATAAAATGTCTGTGGTTGGAGCGCCCTTGCTCAGCCTCTGCTGGCTTTTAATACCAGACAAGTGGTTGAGGGAGAGGCACAGAGATCTTCTGAAGCCTCGCTTTTTCCCTCCATAAGTGTGGCGACAAATCTGGTTCGGAATTCCATGGCCAATTGTAAATAGTATAAACAGGTATGCCAGGGTCTAAGATGTTTATTTTTATCATTTTTTTTTAGAACATTTTAATTCTATTTTATTTATTTATTTTAATTTTATTATTACTACTATTATTAATAAGGTTAATATTTGCTGTACCGAATGGTAAGCGTCCGAGGGGTAGACCGTAGCGAAGGTGGGAAGATTGCATTAAAGGCGATCTGAAGGGACAGGGTTTGGACGGCGAACGGTGGAGGGAGGTGTGTAATAAGCGATTGGTGGTGTCGGCATCGAACCTTCGGGTTCGCTAAGCCTTTTATTATTATTATTATTACTATTATTAATATCTTCCCTCATTATGATAATTTATTTTGTTCTTATTTCGCTGTATATTATTTTGAAATTACATTTTATTTATTTTTTGATCATTTAAATATGGTGTAATAGTGCTCTTTGAACTTTATTATAAGTGTCCTTAATTGAGACAGGTTGTAATATTTATCAATAAACAAGTAATTTATAAATTAATATATAAAAATAAATTTTTTGTTTATGTTGGTTAAGGAAGCATATTATCGGTTTATTGCAAAAAGTCACCAAGTACATTTTAGATATAGGTTAACTTTTAAATAACTTTAAAATAAAGTCTATTATTTAATTTTAAAAATACTTCTTATCTTATCTCATTACACCTACTTATCTTCTGATTGGTGATAATTGTAATTGATAGTTACAGTATTATAAATAAACAGAAAAGAAAATATATTTACTGCAATACCTATACACACTTTGAGAAGCGATAGTCCCCTTCCTCCCTAATAAAAATTTTGAGGGGCCGAGGATATCATTTCGCCCCCCTCCCTCCTCTGCAGTAATTTGAATTAAAAAAAAAAATTGATAACAAAGAAGTTGATAGCAAAATTGATAATTGCGTTAATGAATAAAATATGTAAAAACTGGCTAAGGCAAGGTCTATAAGTATAGCTAAGGTCTATTTTATCACAATCTGAATATTCCTATTATTTAAATTTTCGTTTATAATCAGGAATAATAATATAGAAACATATACTTATATGTTTATGTCTGCGCCTATGACAATACTAATCTCGTATGTATATGTATATTTGTAATAACAAAAAAATATACTTTAGATGAAGCCAACAAATGAACAAATATTGGATTTAGAAATAAATCTTTTTTTTTTTTTAATCACCTTTCATATTTCAGCACCAACACATTTTTATTTTTCAATTTAAAATTTATAGAATCATCAAAAAGAAATAAATATCTCATGTAATTTTATATTGATTATTTGTTAAATCTCTATTATTTGGCAGAGTTTTTAAAATAATAATGTTTATACAATATTCTAATGCTCATATAATTAAAATTCAGCTCAATTATAAATATTGCTTTAACCTATAATTATATGTTATATGATTGATCTATTAACATATCTACATCTATGCTATTAATTGGAATCCTAAAGATTAACAATAGTTATTAAGTCTTATTATTTGAAATTAATAGTCATTTCTTAAATAATTTCAACTGATCAGTATTTCAAAAGAGTTCCATAAATTTGCATGAATTATACTCATACACAGACTTGAGTCTCTTTAATAAATTATGTCATTTTCAACGCTACTCATTTTTGGAAAATTGATATAATTTTTTAATTTATTATTTAAAATTAATTTTTAAAAATACACTTTTAGTTTAACTACACATAACTCACTAAAAATGACTAGTAATTTATTTTACAATATATTTATTTTTTAAGATTATTGACTGTTTATATCATAGTTAAAATGTTAAGTCAATGGTAGCTAGTAGATACTAATGGATACAAGGTTTTGGTCTGAAACTCTCACTAGAAAAAAAAACAAAAAAAAACAGAAGTAATAACATTACATATAATTAGTATTATTTTATTTTTGTTCACTTGGGTGATTTGAGTTATATAAAGAAATTATATAAAAAATTACAATGTGTTTTAATTATAACCTATATAAGCATGTTTTAATTGTAACCTATGAACTTCAGCTACTAAATGTAAGCACTTTTTATGAAAAGAATATAAAATCTTACCCCTATAAACATTATTTTTCCTGCAATTGCTGTAAAAAAAAAAAATACAAAAGTTTTGTTTTAATGCGTTTTTTAACTTAATTTCTTCACCCATATCTGTTAGAACTACTGAAAATCAGCGAGTCTGTTATTGGAAGAATAATAGTGGCTTGATTGATGTGAGAAAGAGGAGTGCCCAGCAACACCCTTTGCTATTTTGATTTCAGTAAGAGGAGATCCCTCACTTAAGAAGTAGAAAAGTATTATCCAGCTTCTTATAAGCCTCCTAAGTGTGTTTTTGGGCATGTTAATTGTAGTCGTATCTTGTAAGAGTGAGTTACTATGTCCAAGTGAGTTATTGTGAAATCTTTTATAGTGTATCGGCATGCGAAGGATTTATGTAAAGTAATGTTTGTGATGTACCATGTAGCTTTAAGTTATAGACCTAAATGTTTTTGTTTGAAAAGTTTGAAGTTTTTGCATGTGAGTCGTTGCAGCTGTTCTGTATATCTGTGAAGCGTAGGTCCATATGGGCTTAAGTGGATAAATGTAAGTGTTCAGGTTCTGTTTTAGGTTTAATTTTGAGCATCTTAAAAAGTGAGTATAACTGTCATAGTCTGAGGATTGTCGTTTTTCTCATTTTGTTGATATGTAGGCTCTATTTTATCCTTTTGTCAAATGTCAGTCCAGAGTTTTGGACTTTTTTGTTTGTGGAATTTCTAAGTGTGAAAAATGTTGTTAAAAAAAATTGTTAGCCCCCAAAATTAAATTTTGAACTGTGAAAGGAAGGTAGATTTTTAATTCAATTAATCAAATAATATACAAAATGGCCATTCATTGTCGTGTTGAATAAAACAAAATCAGTTCATAGTTTACTTAAAAAAAGATATAGAATAAATTTCTAAACACCACAAGAAACTACACTAAAGTGAGGAATAACTAAGAGTGTAAAAAGAATAAAACAACTATTCTAGAGAGTAGTATTCATTGAGAGAAGTTAGTCGACTCTTCATATACTGCATATGCGTATGCCACAGTACTTAAACACCTTCAATGTTGGTAACATGACCTGGTTATAACCCACAAGGCTTGCTAAAACATTGAAAATAAAAATACTAAAAATTGACTATCGCCCTTGATATAGAGTCAAATGTGTTAAAACCAAAATAATTAATAGAGTTTATGATCATTTAATTTCAAAATTTTTCAAAGTACATTTGTGATGGAGGTTAAACTTTTAAGTAAATATTGGTGAACAGAAAAAAAGTTTATCAAGTTACTTAGTAATTTAATATTTGAAAATGTTATTTAACAACTTTTTGAAATAATCCCAAAATATTCTGTTAATTTGTTTTATTTTTTAAATAATTCAATATACATATTCGTTTTAATTAAACCTAAGTAATTTTAATGAGAATAATGAAACAAAAACATTAGAATATTGAAAATACGAACACAAAAAATAAAATTACTTTGTCTCAACTGATTAAATTTAAACGAATAGAAAACTTGAAATGGTAGATATATTATGTAAAAGAGTTTATAAAAAAAAAAAATAAAAACACGTGAATTAAATGTTTATGAAAATGATGATTTAAGATGAAAAAAAGACGAGGGACATTTGAAAAGAAAAGAGTTGGCGCTCCGTACGACACCTAGTAGCAGCAGCCTGAACTAACGTAGTTCAAATCAATACTAACAGAGCGCAGCTGTAGTACCACTTCTGGGGCTATTCTGATAACGTATCTAAATGGATTACATTAAATTAAAAAATATATATATTTTAAGCATCGCATACTTTTTTAAAACTGTTTTAAAAGCATATATAATTATTAAAACTACAATGTATCTGTTACTTTAATTAGGCAATGTACGAAAGTTTTTCATTAACAAAATATTATTACCACCACTATAAATAATTTAAAAACATGACTTTCGGCCTTTAAATTTAAAGGTTCAGCTCAAAATTATTTTAGAACTCATAATTTTTTTCAGAATTTTGAAAATGTGCTCATTAACACTTTTTTGGAGATTTATTCTTGAGATTTTTCTGAGAACTTATTTAGGTGTAATATGTCTTGATTATTGTTATTTGTCTTAATTTATTCTCTTCGAATCTCAAAAACTAAATCGCAAACGATTAGCGGTGTTAATGCCGATGAGTAAAATGTTTCATTTACATTAAATAAAGAAAACAATATCTTCAGATTACTGCCAAAAGCAGATTCTAGACAAAATTTTCAACAAAAAAAGTCCATTTGATGCAAGGGCCGATTCCGAAAGGAAATATTCATTCACGTTTCTGCCGCTTAATGAGTTTTTGAGATAGCGAAAGAGGTGATAATCGGAAGGCGCTAAGTTGAAAGAATGTGGTGGATGAGGATTAATTTTCCATCTCAAGTCCTTCAATTTTTGCAATGTTTGTATTGCAATATGAGGCCTCGCATAGTCATGGTGAAATAAAATGCCTCTTATATTGAAAATTGAGACGTTTTTCCTCAATCGCCCGCTTCAATCGATCCAGCTGATGACGGTAGAGATCTTAAGTGATAGTTTGGTTAACGTCAAGGAATTCATGATGAAGGATACCTTCCATAATCCACCAATCAAAAATCATTATATTTCTGCAAGTTTCTGATAAGTTGAAGCAGTCTCCTTTATTGAATAACGTAAAAACAGAATAACTAAGTTTCTTCGACAAAAACATAATAAAGAGAAGAGTATGTAATGCTATAATAAACGGAATTAAAATTATCAAGGAGGCATAACTAATAATATCATAAACATATTTTTAAAAACTGAATGGGATGACCGGCTAAAAGCCGGTTGGTTAACCGTTCGTAGTCTAAACCCCTTCAGATAGGCGTTAACACTATCTTCCCACCTTCGCTTCGGTCTACCCCTCGGACGTTTACCATTCGGTACAGCAAATATTAACCATTTAGGAATTCTCTCGTTACTAAGTCCAACAATTTTACAAGCCCATTTGATTCGCCGCGATGAAATCACCTCAATTATACTACCCGGATATAGTTCACGCAATTCGGCGTTGTGTAACTCACCGGTTAATTCATCCTTCTTAATATTCTACGCAATACTTTATTTTCAAAAACCTTATGACGTTGCTCATCAATTAAAGTAAGCGGCCAAGTTTCGCATCCATAAAGAACTGTAGGTAAGATAGTGGTTTTTATAAGATTCTAATTTTTAAGTTCCGGGACAAGAGGAGCGAGCTAAGTAGTTTTGTCACAGAAAGGTCACAAGCTTTTCCCGCTTAGAGCCTAACCTTAATCTGTTCTTCAATTTCGTTTTTTCTTGTTATTGTAGATTCTAGATACCTAAACTTCTCTATACATAAAAATAAAGTAACAGCTAAGAAAGAGAATTTCTATATACAATATTTCATCCTGTATTAAATAAATCATAACCTCCATTTTCCTGTTATATCACGAACCAGATGTAGACACTTTGCATAGATAATAAGATTGCATAACTCTTTTCAAATAATAATAGTTTTTACAAGAGGTGAATTTGCAATAGTCAAGTAGTGACTTGCAACTTCGAGAACGAGGGCGTTGCGTCACTGCTTAATTAGAAGTTACGCCCTTCGCTAAATTGATTTCCCATTCAATTTATTATCCTTTTTAATCGTTTAAATAAATTACTTTACAAACCTGAAGAGAATATTATTCTAATCGAAACCAGTTAGTTGTTTAAATCACAAAGAATATTTATCTCTTTTTGATGTTGTTTGGACGGAATAAATTAGAAGAAAATAGCGATGAATCAATAGTAATGAACAATATCTTCAAGAATTGAAAAATAAAGCGGGAATTAAAGTGGATTCACCAGGAGCATCAGTTTTGCTTGGTAAGAACATATCGATCACTCTGTAGAGGAGATCCTGAAATTATTATTAAAATTGATCTGTATATATATATATATATATATATATATATATATATATATATATATATATATATATATATATATATATATATATATATATATATATGTGATATGTTGACGTCACAGGCGAATCTTTGGGGGAGGGCTTTCGGGCTGAAGCCTCTTCCCCTCCCAAAATGGTAAAACATGTTTTACGAAAAAAAAAATCTCTTAAGGTATTAATATTCGTGTAATTACATTTAATAGGACTTCAAGAATCACTTAAACACCATTTCATACAGGTAGTTAGTTTCTTTTCTTTTTTTTTAAGTAATTATTTTATATATACGGAAAAAAAGCTCTCGGGCTGGAGTACCACCCAAAAAATTAAATCTTAGATCCGCTAGTGGGTGACTTTATAGGCTATGTTGAGCTTTTACCATTAGACGATGTTTTTTTTTCAAAATCATATATGTCTTGAGGAAGCACGGACAGCCTAAAAAGGGTTATCTAACCTCACATTGCTCCATAACAAAAGTTCTTGGTTCCAATCTGAGATTGTCGTTTCCACAGATTTATTAAGGTCTAAGGACAGTAACAAATCGGTCCAGATCCGTGGATTATGTCCGCTCAGACACAACCTTTCTCCGAAAAGAACAGTCATGGTCCAAACCTCTAGGTCGCTATTTATGTCCGAAAAAACCGCCTCACGATTGTCGGTCATAATATAAAGGTCATCAGTCGTATTCATGGTCTGTGTGAGTTGCCTCCAGTAGCCTGACAGACCTCTAGGGGAGAGAGAGGGGCGGATTGGTATAACTATATCCTATTATATTTTTATTGAAAACGTAATGGTTAACCGTTGTATATTTTAGAGGAAGGAGATGGTTGTAAAGAGACTAAAATAGTGAAAAAAACTATTTTATTTAAAGCCAACGTTTTGTTTTTACTAGCAACCTCCTCACCAACCCCAACCATGTTAACGAATTTCCATAAGGGAACTTTCCATGTTTCGCCAGTTTTAACTGAAACTCCTTGTTTCGCCAGTTTTAACTGAAACTCCTAGATGCACCCCTAAGTCTCTATTTTTATTCTTTTATTTTTTGTTTATTTTTATTCACATTTTCCTTTATTTCATACTATTTTTTTCCTTTTTCTTTCAATCTTTCTTTGAGATCTGTAGGAGCATATTCATAATTGCATATATTATCCATCTATCCACAATATTCTACAACAAGTATTACCATTTACTTACTTCAGTTTAGGATCTTGTTACTTAGTTTACTCTGTTCGTATAATATGTTGTTCTTAATATTTCAATGTACTTACTGTTTATAATTTCAATAAGTTTATTGACCTTATTTATAATTTTTATCTAAATATTATGTAAATTTCACAATTTTCTAAATCCTCTTGTATCTTGTCCGTTCTAGCCCTTAAGAAGACCTGCAAAGTCGGGTCGAAACGTTGGCTTTAAATAAAATAGTTTTGTCACTATTTTAGTATCTTCATGACTGCCACCCCGGAAGAGACTTTTTTCGAAATTTTTTGTGGCAATATTGATTATTTTATATATATATATATATATATATATATATATATATATATATATATCATATATAATTATTAATACACGATATCCGTTGATATAGGAGGCAGAGACAAGCTCGAAGACGGGATGTGAACCTGCCGTTGGAAACTGGTTTAGGGTTACACACTTCCGCCGCTTTCTACCGCAACTGTCTTATTGGCCTCGCATTTGCCAAACAGTTAGCCACGTCATGTTTTTAGTCATTTATTTATATTTACAATGAATTTATTTACGTAAACAAAATATATATTAAAATAAAAAAAAAAATAGATTTCTAATTATATAAAAAAGAAATAGAGCAATAGTCGAACTATTTATGAGCACAAGATCCTATCTATTAGAACATAAGAAGACTCTGAATATAAGTCTAGGATTTCGAAAACAATTTTCTGGTAAAAATTTAAAAAAAAATATACGTAAAGAAAAATTAAGCATAATAAATTAAAATATCTTAAAAAGAATCAAATATACTTAAATTAGAAAATATTAAGATTAATCTTTGAAATTTGAATATAAATACCTAAATTGAAATTGTATGATTTAGATTTTATAATTATAAAATAAATTATCTGCTTAGGATTAAATGCTCTAATTTGTCGACTGCTGTAAATCGATTTTTTATTTTTTTTTTAAAGTATAATTTGTCCTCACAGCTCCCTACTTTGTCACAAACAAAATTATCCTCAATGACCTTAATGTTCCTTTTGTTTCAGATCTGGCACAATCCAGATACCTATCCTTCCATAGAAAAATTCAGAATCATCCCAACCCTCTCGTTTCTAACTTTGCTTCCTTCTCGATCCCTGATAACCCTCCGAGGCGTCTGAAAAGAAGATGGCCTCGAGATCTCCTTTTGTAAATACATTTTTAGAATGCTACCAGTGGGTAGTTTCTCAACAAGTGATTTCATGTTGTTATATTCTTTTGTTCACATTTACTAAATATATTTTTACTTGTAATACAGTTGTAAATATCATTAAAAAAAAGTATGATTTAAATCGAAAATAACACATTCAATTTGGCACGACGTTGGAAGAAATTATGTATAAATGATCTACTGTAAATTTTCATTTATAACTGACTAGTCAAAATACTGTACTGAATATAAATAGTCAATATTTGAAAAATTAAAAAAGTAAAATAAAATCTCGACTACATAAATCAAAAACTTTAACCAGCCTAAGGTAATCTGGCTGATTATATGTTTAACCTCCTTGGTGTCTATTGTTGTTAAGAATATAATGACTTTGAAATGAAGTAGGCAGTGGAATATGACATATGACAATGAAAGGTTGTATTACATTTTCAATACATCATATCATAGGTTTATTGTAAAAGTCATTAAGTGACATTTCATAACTTTAAATCACTAGAAAATTTTCTTTAAGAAATCGTACACCTGTAACTAAATTCGTAAATAAAAGGGTTTTTGTCATTTTATTGCAGTTAGCGTATATAATAAATCAGGTCGAAATTCATAAAATCGTTCTTAAAAGTTGAACTCTATCAAAATTGTACTTATTTTGCAGAGAATTTTATAAATTAATCGACGATATTAAGATTTATTATTCGATTCAGTTTTAAATAAAATTATAATCTTAGAAAATTTAATGCATTTGCGCTTATTACCCGACAAAGGGAAGCGATACTAGGATTATGTGTTCAGGTCGTCAGTGAGGTTTCGTGGGTGTTTTGAAACAATTTGAGCTAAAAATACTGAATCATGATTAAATAAAATATATCAAGTCGCAAAATGTTTCGTAACGCTGTATTAAGTTTGATGGCTCAAATTATTACGTGAGATGCCCTGGATGCTTGGAAACAACAAGAACTAAAAATATTGAATCGTGATTACATAAAATGTATTAAATCGATTAGCTAAATGTTACATAATGATGCTTTGAGCGAACGGTTGGATACATTTTTAAGTTAGATATATTATATTATTTGGTGAGGTCCCTAGGTTGTTTTAAAAGCGAAATTGACACGACGTAAAGCTGTTTTGAGTGAACGGATCCGAAGTGATAAGCCTCCAACTTATTACACCTAGTTTAAATATTCCTAAATGTCAATTTCCCAATCAATTTACTGATATTTTTAAGTAGATATGGAAGTTCTTAAGGTCATTCTCATAGGGTAGATAGAATTTTCCATTTTATGTAGTCTGATTTTTTTTTTCTTAATTCGCTTATTTTTTTGTTATGAACAAAAAATGTGAGGAAGGTGTACCGATTAACTTGAAAGGCTTATTATTTAAAAAAATATTTTTAAGTATGGCGTTGAACTCACTTAAATCTAAAGTTTGGTACGATGGCCATCAAGGAGCAAGAACAACTCCTCTTGAACAAGCCTCCTTCCTGATCCTTAAAGTTCCCAGCTGATGAAGAATCTTACACAAGACCTGGCCACTGTGGGAGAGCAGTTATTTCACACGAGAATCCCCCCCCCCACCTCTCAACTCTTTGGGGCTATTAAATGTAATTATACGTAATTAGGGCTGGGCTCTGTCACTACACAGCAAGAGGTGTCTAGCGAGGAGCATTTCATAGCTCGCCAGTCACCGAAGGTATACGTGAAAAAATAAACGTTAAATCGAAATTACAATAATAAAAAATTGCAATCGATAGTTATAAAATGGATCGATTAGTGCTACATATTTAATACGGTAATATAGATCCGTTTTTCGGCTATCAAGAACGATGGATTCGATAAATGAAAAAAAAATTATGGAGAAGTAACCAATCTAAATTAAAATTCTTAAAATTCGAATAAGAATTAAACAAAAGTAGTGTTGCCCAAAATCGGTCTTGGTCTTAATCACCTAACTGTTGCAAGACCAAAACCAAGACCGGTAAAAAAAATCGATGTTTTTAATAAAAATTAAGTCAAAATAGTTACTAATACTTGACAATCTTAGTTACTATATTTTAATAATTGGTATAACCAATATAATTTTGCATTTAACTCTTCTAATTTTTTCATTCTGGCTTAGTTAGATTTCTCCGTTCTAAAAAATCACAGTAATATCTATCTAGTAATAAGCTAATCAGTAACTGGAAGACTGTTGCGAGTCTCTTGCGCAAGACCAAGACTATGACCAAGACTGAGTTTGCAAGACCAAGACTCGTCTCGGAATTTAAGCAATACTAATAGCAGTGCTCTGATTTCGATGAAACTTTTTTTTTTCTTCTTAGGAAATTTAAATAACCCCAAAATGTTTACTTTTTGAGTAATTGCAAATGAAGTTTCTTTTTCTTTAATAACGTTTTTCCTTAAAGATCGAGTGGATGTTACTATGATTCGTCACTGCTCCATGTAATACCCTTTCGTTATGTACCTCATTCATCAGAATACATCGTTCCGTACCACATATCATGTACCATATAATATAATACCGTATTATATGTAAAGATAGAGAATGTATTAATAAGAATAATATCATGTGAATTGTTCAGACGAGGGGTACCCAGAAGGGGGTTTTATGGCGCAAGTTGCGCCATATAAATTGATGAGGGGGGCACTTTTTGACATGTTTTTCAATTTTTGAGGGGGGCACAATCTAACGGGTTATGAATTTTTTTAAATGAAAAGTTTCAAATCAAAAGACGAGTAGAATCATTGAACAGACGACAGGATATGTAATGGTATATAATCTACGGATATTCAACCTATATTTTCGTTTGCACTGTTTTTAAGAAGAAGAGAGGAATAAAATATCTTTGGAGGGGTGGGAGAAGATTTATGATGAAGATTTACAGCGGATTTCGGACGGGGGGGAGGGGGGGTATCCCCTGGACTCTACTAGTGATCTGTAATGTAGTAGAACGGATTTTTTAACAGAAAGTATCTTCTGAAGACATGTGCAAATCCTAATTTTCCACCATTTACCTGCGCACCTGAAAGGTGCAGCTGAAAGATTTTACTATCGGCTCAGAGAAAAAAATACTCCATCTTTAGTTCCATTCTCAGGAGTCTCCTCTTACACGGAGTGACAAATAAGGCAGCAATGATGGCTACAGCTTCATCTGGTAGCTTATAGCTTATGTTACTGTATCAATAAAATGTTTATAGTTTTATATATATATATATATATATATATATATAGATTTTTTTTTTTTTTTTTTTTCTCTGCTGTAGTAACCCTACAGAAGAGGCGTATATTTTTTAGAAGTGTGCATACACCATGCAAAAGCATATTATATGCATTACAGTGTTATTTAGTATATAACTATAAATATAACTTATTACAATATGTGTTGGCTAAAGATATTTAAAAAGAATGGTACTTAATTTGTATTACAAGGAGAATATTTATAGATGTTTAAATAAAATAAATAACAATAAACGATTAAATAAAGTAAATAACAGTATCAGATGAATGAACAGTACCAGAATATACTAAGACAAAATGGATATATATATATATATATATATATATATATATATATATATATATCTTAATTATTATTCATATTAAAAACAATTATGACGATTGATGGAAAAAGAATATGTGCTCGAAAAAGAAAATTTTCATAGAAATCATTATTTGAAATTTAGTAACGAGATAAAAACATACGAAACTTTTTTTTTTTATTATCTCATTTATTTATTTTTTTTATCATATCAACCTGTATATGAAGATATCTTTTTATATATATTGAAACTTATATGTATATGTAAGAAATGAGAAAGTAGAAATACGCCTTTTCAGGGAAAAAAAATAATAATAAAAAAAAATCAACTAGAATAATAAATAATCAAAGTTAAATTATTACTTTAAGCTTCATCATAAATCCACAATTTTAATAAATTAAAAAAAAAAATGTGTTCAAGAATCAGAAAATAAAAATTTAAAAACTGCTCTCTTTGATTTTTTAATTATTTTTTTTAGACTTTACTACAATAATTCCTAAGGCAGGTAATATTTATATACGATCTTCATGAATGTGGCGAGATTTACAAACAAAATGGTGCATGTGGATCTAGGGATTACAAATAGTTTGTCAATAATGATAATAAGTTTGTTATAAATGTAAAAACTCATTTTTTCCAAAATTTTTTTCTTTCTGCATATAAGTTATCTTGGTATTTTCTGCCCTAATGATGTCTGAATTGCCGAAACGTGGGCATGTTCACCTGTATGTTGGATACTTACGGCTTTGTAGTTTGGATTTTTCCATTTATAACATGATTATCTTAAGTATCTTTTCTAGCTTTATACCTATTTTGTATTAATAATAATAATAAGGCTTAACGAACCTAAAGGTTCGATACCGATACCACCAATCGCTGTCTACATTCTTCCATCAATTAAGCGCCGTCCAAACATAACACCGCCAGATCAACCTTAACGCAATCTTCTCTACCTTCGCTTCGGTCTACAAACAGTATGTCTATATTTTTACTTCCACTTACGTATATACGTAATATGTAGTAAGGGTAAGTATTGCGATCGTGAAAATTTTTGAATCTGAGTTTTCAACGGAAATAGACGTTTTGAGGTATCCTGAGTCGAAATGATCAAGTCCCGAAAAATGGTCTGTGTGTCTATGTGTTTGTATGTTAGCAGTCTAGCTCAAAAACGAAAAGTCCTACGAAACTGATATTACGTATTTAAGATAGGTATATGCCTTAGATGTGACGGCAACTTTTTCCTTAAAATCGGCTAAGTGCCACTTTGTATTAACGCTGAAACACATTTTCACAATTTTCTCAAAAACGGCTCTAACGATTTTGACTAAACTCGGTGTATCATTGTATAATTAAGTGGTCTTTAATATCAATTAGGTCTTATCCCCATTGTTGTCACTTTACAGGGCTTAAATGCTCAATGTTCATATTGCTCTAAAGTACCTTTAATATAGTTTATTTTAAAAAGTTAATCATTTCACGTTATTCAAAGTAATGAAAAAATGCTAAATATAACTTTTGAAAGAATTTGATAAGTTAATAAAGGAGGAAAGAAATAAAAATGCAGAAAAACCTGCGTTGCTATATACTGTAGCGCCTAAACGAATGTACCGATTTCATTGAAAATTCGCTTAAGTAATTTTCTCGACACCCTTTAAATGTATCAATATAACATACTTCAACGAAAAGAAGCTGGAAAAAAAGTTACGAGGGATGGTAAAATTAAATTCCGAATGACTCAAAAAGTATACACTTTTTTGGGGATTATGCTTTTTTAAAAGTTTATGAAATTTCCTACGAAAACAAAAAAAAAAATCGTTAAGATCGGACAATTAGGAGGCAAGATACGGTCTCTAGTTTTTTTTCCTTGAAGAGGCGAAAATTTGGATAAATTTAAAATATACTTTTTTAACTGTTGAGACTAAAAAAACCTTTTTTCTACAGATATTTAATAAAGTATCTCTCCTAAGGACATTCTTCATAAGAAATAAGTACCTAAATTTATACCTTTATTCTCAGTGCAATCACCACCTCCGGAATACACTTACTCATATTCTGCATAGATAACTTTTTCAACTAAAAATATCATTAAAATGACATCACTTAAAAATATTGAAATTGGAGTTAGTCATTCATAGCAAAGAAAGTTGTGTAGTTTATAAAAACATATGGACTAACTAGATTTTTATTGCCTATCGTCGATATATTAAATAGACATTTTGTAATTATAATGGTCTTAATGAATTGTAATCTGTAAGCTTTAAGCTTTAGCTCCGTTTAAAATGCACTTCAAAAATTTTTATAATAGCCTAGCATTGCCAGAAAATAATTTCTATTCATTGTAGATCGGTAAGTGAAAGTCGTGTGTTGCGCGAACCAGATTTTTCTTTAAAAATTTAAATTATCTCTATTAAACCTATAAATAAAAGACATTTAACGTAGGAAAAGTTCCTAAACACAGCGCTGAGTTCAAGAACTTGTACATTTTCTAATTTAAGCTTTTAAAGTTTTAACAACAATAAAAATTATGACACGAATTTTCATTTTTTTAACAGACAAAATTGACATGAAATTTCCAACCTAAGCTCTTCGCCGTAGTCGGATAACAGATAGTCTTTTTAAATATAATATATAATCATATTTTGTGTTCGCGACTTATTGCTATTTATAGATTTAATACAAAGAGTGTATCTAGACAAACTCGCTGATCTAAACAACTATCAAAATTTGGTGCTGACGTCAAAGGATTGGACATTTCTGCTTAGTGGCTGCCATTGTCTGAGCGGTGTTGTTTAGGTTGTTGGGCGATTTACAGCGGGATGTTGTTCCAAGCAGGTCCTTCTTCTCAGGAAGCCTCAAAAGCAAACAACACAGCGATGGAGTAAATAAATTTATTGCACAAAAGAAAATGAGCATGAGATATTTATACTAAAAAAAAAAAATCAAGTAAATTTAATCTAAATATTTTATTATATTGATGTACTGTAAATAACATACCGTGATAAATATGTATATATATATTTTACCGTCCACCAGGGAAAGCCACGCTGCCACAATAACAAGAAATGAATTAAAAACGACGAACAATTTCTATACTCCTGGCATTAATACCGATGGTAGAGGAGCCATATATTCTAAAAAAAATCGATGATTATGATGACAGAGCAGACCTATATATGAGAGACGACTTAATGAAATCCTCCCACCTACTCCTAGGCCTGATCCTTAGAATTCATTAACCTTTTTAGTTATTCGTTCCAGCTCCGGGGTCCTTGATTTGCATAGCCGTCTCAGCGGATAATAACAACAATCATTAAAGGTTACAAGTCCTAAAATTTTACAGTGTTGCCTTCTCCTTTCTCTAGTAGATACAATATTTTTTTTCTCGAATATTTTATTAAATTAGCGAATCCGAAAGTTCGATGCCGACAACCAAAGAGCCTTTCCTACATTCACTTCCTCTCTTGGTTTGTTCACTCAAAAGAAATCTAGTTACTTATTCACTAACGAAAAGAATGCGTCTTTCTTCCAGAAGAATATATATCATAATCAGTATAGAGTAGAGTGCTATTAATAGTTCGGGAGCCCGTGGCAAAAAAGATATTTTATTTCGTACTAAGGTTTGTCCTTATAAATTGACAATGTCTACAGGCCTGATGAGAAAAATGAACGTCTGCCAGCATATAGCCACAGGAATACAAAATGGCCGCCAAATGAAGATAAATAGAGACCCTATATGGATAGAAATCTTATTAGTCCGTGGTACTGACCCCGTTTTATCAAACTATTAACATCCACCTTAGATTTCGTAATTTCTTATTCTTTATCTCATTGTAACCTACAAATATTTTACTTAAGAAATTTGACGAGTTAAGAGTTGGGGCGTTTTCAATCTGGAGATTAGCAAACTTTGTCCATTTAATTAGTTACTAAAAACTCGTAAATACCCATTTGCTTTCCACTTGATTCTTAAGATAATTAGAGATCAAAATCAAGAAAAAAAGATGACCTTTAAAATTAATTAGCCGTTTGACGTGAACTACACCTCCAAATTGTCAAAATAATGAGGTTATATAGGCCAAACGGCCCAATATTTTTTTGTTCCACCTTTTTTATAAATTTCGTAATCAAATTATCTTACGTTTCAAGTGTAAAGTAAATCGTATTTACGAGATTTTAGTACATCGTCCCAGAAAACGCCCAGCTTCCGAGATACCCTAATGGGTAATACATAATAAATCTCTTTTTCTTTTGTATCTTCTGTAACCGCACCCCCCGACCAACTCCTTCGATATTTTATTTTAAGCCGACGTTTCGAACCAACTATGCAAGTCTTCTTTAGGACAGTACGGATTTTGGTGAAAAACCGAAAATATTTTACTATCCAATAAAATATTGTACGGACGAATTTTAGCAAAGAATCGTTGAAAGGGTTGACTCACCATTTCCGGATAATCATAGACAATGTACCATTAATGTCTCCATTTACATTGTACTCTCAGTTTCTATTTTTTATTTTTATTTTCATTTTTATTTCGCATCCTCCCACAGACTCTTTTAGATGCTTTTTAACAAGGCCTATCGATCTGAAGAAAGAACGCTTACCAAAGCTGTAAGCCAGCCATATCGATCTATCCATTATACCCTAGATCGATATCTGCACGATCCGAAGACAAAGAGATAGGACAAAGATGAGGATATGCTGGCAGCGCTTTGTCTTAGTGAAGAGGTTCCGGAAGAAAAGCTGGCGCTCCCACGCAGGCGGTGGGCGGCTAACCTTTATCCACCGTACCATCTCCGATCTTGGAGGCTGATGGAACAGGGTACTTAGGAGGAATGATCAGTCCGAGAACTGAAGCACAAAATGAAGTCTAAATGTTACGTCGTTCTGGAATGATATTAAAAATCTTCGAATTACATTCCCCAGTATACTAAACAGACCAAATTTTGAAGAAAAAACCTGCAGATCTCGTAAATTTTTGTTTCTCATATAATAATTGGAAATGTATACTTAATTGGAATAATAATAACTAGTAGGCCCGTGCGAAAAATTCGCCCAGCATACTGTTATCAAATTTCAAATTTATAAGAAAAGAAAATAATGCAACCTATCAAAAGATAAAGAAATCAGATGTTCCTTGATAAATAAATATAATCAACAAAGAAAAGAAAAATTAATTTAAATCTTCATTTCTGTTTGGAACCAACATGTATACAAATTTCAGTAAGCTGTATCTTTGCTAAATATTGTCCGATTTCAATTTCTTTTTCATTTTGTAGGGAATTTAGTAATCTTTTATATAATCATGGGTATAACCAAGTGAAAAGTGTTCTGATACTATATTACAAATATACAGTTATTTTCAAATGAAATGGGCTTAATAGAACTTTCCTAATGAATATTAATCGAAAATAAGAAAAAAATGAAAAAAAAAAATATCGGAAAAATTTGTAATTGATTTCGATGATTTTTTTTTTTCATTTTGTAGGGAATGTAGTAATCTTTTATATAATCATGGGCATAACCAAGGGAAAAATGTTTAATTTTTTAGTTATTCGCAAATAAAGTTTGTTTTCTGTCATAACTTGTTTGCCTGAATTTTCGGGGTGATTAGACTATTTTACCCACCTGAAGGAGAAAGAAGCCTTTGAAATTGGTGGCTCAATCTTGAGATTTGGTGAAGAATTAACGATGATATGGCTTGCCGATCAAAAACACCATCGGTAAATATTATAAACTCTTCCTGTCTCGATCATAGAGACCTCAAGTCGACGAAATGAGACATATATCCAATGCCAGTACCACAATTAATGTAAGGCTGTATGGATGCAAATCCTATGCCTTGCGTTATCTCGAAAATAGTACGTTTTTGGTACTATCAGGGAACTATCAGGGTCTTGCTGTACGCTTCAAAATCTTCGAGATCCAATCTGTCCCGTATCGATCTACAGACCTACAACTGTTCCAGTATTGAAGCCTAGCAAAATGTTTATATGGACTTTATTTATTTTAGAAAGAAAAAGAAAAGTGGAGAATACGATTCGCTAACTCCCCGCGAAATTCTGAATCCTTCGGTACCCCATTTATGGTATTTGAGCATGACAGGAGCTTATATTTGGTACAAAACCGATTTCGAGCCTTACTGTAATAATATATGTGCGGATATTTGGACAATCAAGAGTATTATGGACGCTATGTGTACATTTATATCAGGATTGCCCACAAGGGAGTTTCATTGTATCAAAGTGTAATTGTATAAAACCTAGGATTTTTTAAATTTTACCTTAGCTTATAATTTTGTTTTGTTGATAATTTAATTTAACCTTTCATAAGTTTTAATATAAATTTTACCATAGAATATATACTTAGCGAGTTAGGCCCCAAAACATTTTTTATTACTTTTCCTGAATATTTTTGGGAATTTAGTACATGTACGGAAATTTAAGGAACAATTGTTAGGAAAATTTCATCAAAATCGTTAGTGCAGATTTCGCGCTACAGTATAGAGAAAAATATGTTTTTCACTTATTGCGCAAGGAGCATTAATTTGTGTCATAGGCATCAGTAGTCAAAACCCTACAAAATAAAAAAAGATGTAACAAAATCAGTTCACTAGTTCCCGATAAAATCTTGGTACAGACAGACAGACCAATGTGTTTAAAAATGGATAAAAATGTGTTTTTCGGACTGAAACGTATAGATCCGTCGAAAACTGCATATCGGAAATTCAACCCGATCGCAATACTTTCCTTACCTAGTAAAGTAATAGGTAGGAAAGTAAATATACCTATTTATTAATTTTTCTCTATAATCTGTATACAAACAGAGGTTTAAACCCTCCAATTTCGAGTGGTTTATAACGAAAATAACCAAGTTTATTATGGTTGGTAAATAGCCTGTAATTATGAGGTTGAGGATTGTTGAGAATTCTAAGGCAACGATAACTGTGGGCGTACTGGACTCCACACTCTCGAGTTAAACCAATTAAAGGTTTATTGCATGTCGCATCTGGGTTCTTGTATCGATGGTTAATATTCTCTGTCTTATATTATCGATTTATTTATTTCTAAATCCTAATATATATATAGATCGATTCTTTTCAAAAAATTAATGCTGAAATGACTAATAAATTTATAATGATTTTGTTTTAAAAATTAATAAGTTTTATTATTTTATATAAAATAAGTTTTATTCTAATTTCACCCTAAAATCAGCACATTTAAATTATACTTAAATATTTAAGTCATTGCCAACAACTTTAACGTCTTAAGTTTCATGGATAAACTTAAAATGTAAAAGGGTTTCGTTTGGATCAAATGGCTCCAACATGTTAGAAATTTTTTACCTGAGGTAAAGTTCCTAAACCTAGCGATAATTCTATCGAAGGAATTTTGTTACCGATTGAATCAAACAGCGATAGGCATTGATTTATTTTGAGTATAGGTAGCAAAACTCATGAAAAATAAAAAATGTATACTGGAGTGTTCAGTTTCAAAACCAAATAATTACAGATCGAAAGTAAAAAATGGATATCGAAGGCCAAATATTAATATTAAGATTAATATTAGTCTATAATTATTGATACCACCAAAAAGCAGGTTTTATTTACTTTAATTTTATTTAGCTTTTATTTCATTTTTTGAACACAGACATAGTAATTTACCTATTTTATTTTCCTGTATTTCTTTTTCTTTATTATTTCTATCTTAGTTATTATTTGTATGTACATACTATGTGAATCATTCATGTAGCCTTAATATTGATGCACTTTCATGTGGCAGAATGTATTGATAATCAATAAAAAGAAATTTTTTTAAAAAACTAACCTTTTTTCGAGCAACTTGACCACGAAATAAGGCGTTAATAATCCATAATTCATTCAATATTATTTTAATCATTACTAGGAATACCCGTCAACTTCAAGCGCCAGTTGCCTAACTAGAAAATCGATTAATCAATCTAATCGATTTATCTATCTATACGTAGTTATTTATTCGATTAATGAACTATTTATTCATACATCAGACCTGTACACTGAGCTATTAGGTCGTCCTTGCACAACCCAGAAGTGGTACCTGCCAAGGACTTTCTATAATTACAGGCAGTCAATACTAGAGAGGACTATTACATTAATTTATTGCTTATTTATTATTCATATTTTCATTATTTTTTTTCTGTTTTGAATAATAATATACAACCCACTTATAAGTAGACTATATGATTGAAGAAACATTGAGTGGTAGACACACTCCTTCCTTCTTGACTATAACGTTCCTTAAAAAAGGAATACTTTTGTGAAACTCATTGAAAAAGGACTCCTTTCTATAAAACAACAACGATATTTAAATAAGGGATGGGATATAGAAGGCCCATCCTTCCATATTAATATCGGCCTATAACAATCGTTACCATCAAAATATATCTGGCTTAAAATATCGATAGCCAATATTTTATCGATATTATAAATATTTTTGAAATATAAATATTGATTTTCTAGCACTCAAGTAAATCAAGAAACATGTTATTTTCACCTTTTTTTATTTTTTTCAATTCATGATATTTACAACTGTATTAAAAAATTAAATACATTAAGTAAATTTGATAACAGAAAATCATAACGTGAAATGACTTGTTGAGAAACTACCCACTGGTAGCACTCTAAAAAAAAAATGTATTTACGATAAGAGATCTCGAGGCCATCTTCTTTTCAGACGCCTCGGAGGGTTATCAGGAATAGAAGAGGAAGCAGGGTTAGATACGAGAGGATTCGGATGGTTCTGAAGTTTATTATGGAAGGATTGGTATCTGGATTGGGCAAAATCGGAAACATAAGGAACATTAAGGTCATTATGGATTATTTTATTGGTGAAAATGTAAGGAGCATTGAGGATTTTCCGAAGGATTTTGGATTGTAAGGATTGGATGCGAGAGGAATTCGATGGCTTAGTGGAGTCCCAAAGCTCAACTCCGTAAGTCCAAATAGGTCTTATTGTAGTCATGTATATAAGTCTTTTGTAATTAACTGGAAGCTTAGAGCGTTTGTCTAGTAAGTGTTGGAGTAGTCGGAAACGTCGAGCGGTTTCTTGTCGTTTCAGTCGGGTATGAGGAATTTTCACCTTTAAATTAATTAATCATACTAGAATGAAACGACAAGAAATCGCTCGACGTTTCAGCTTACTTGAGCACTTACTAGACAAACGCTCTAAACTTCCAAATAATTACAAAAGACTCATATACTTGACTATAATAAGGCCTATTTGGACTTACGGAGTTGAGCTTTGAGACTCCACTAAACCATCGAATTCATCTCGTATCCAATCGTTACAATCCAAAATCCTTCGTAAAATCCTCAACGCTCCCTACTTTGTTACAAACAAAACCATCCATAATGACCTTAATTTTTTTTTTTTTCTATTTTCGAAGTCCCATTCTACCTCCTATTTCTACCTACAAAGTCCCATTGGCGGATCCAGGATTCAATTTTAGGGGACTTCAGCCCGAAAGTTTTTTTTTTCATATTTATAACTATAATTAATTTGAAAAAAAAAATAAAGAAACTAACTACCTATATGACATGAATGAAGTGAATCTTGAAGTCCTATGATGTAATGTAATTACACGAGCAATAATGCTTTAAGAAATAGTTTTTAATATTTTTTTCTATAAAGCATGGTTATATTTTTCCATTTGGGGGAGTGGAACTTTAGACTGAAAGCTACCCCTTTCTTCCCCGTAGATCTTATAATCAGCTTAAAGACATACAGAGTAGAGCTATGACACACAAGCATTTTTCGCCAGTTTTTCATCTAGGAACTTGATTTTTCTTTTGTTAAATCAAATAATAACCTTATTAAAATGTATACGTATTTTCTTATGTACCCAATACAAATAGTAAGACAGCTGTACTGATTTACTTTCTAGAATTTTATTAATTTCTGATTAGGAAACATAAATTCGTATTACAGGATAGGCAGAAATTATAGCAGAAGGAAGGACACGCCTTAATGGCCCATGGAGGCAGGATACATTAATAATTTGATATTAATGAACTTTGTGCAGGGTTAGTATCCTTCCTCTTTGCGGCGGAAGATAAGTCTGGAACGGAAGTGGGAGACTTCAATGCCCTTGCGATGCTCTACTTACAGGAACTGGGTCAATTTCGACGCGGTCCTTCTAATCAGCTGGAAAAGTAATGGATTCCTCAGGAACACTTATTTGTATAAAAAGTAACTGAAGATCTAAATTTTTAAATTATTTATGTTTATTGAGCGCGCTATTTTCGTGTTTTGTTTTTATTTGATAGCAGTTAATACAGGAAAAATAATAAACGATTTGTGACAAATTTCAGCTTTATTTTAATCTTTTATATTCAAATTTATCCAGAAATTTCTTATATGTTAGAGTAAACACATTTTCTTTTTTTTTCTAAAACTGTCGCATATCAACGTGTTCTGCGATAATCAATAAAGTATACATCGTAGAATTGACATTTCTAGGGTGTAGGCCTGAAGAAGCAGACCATGAAAATTGTAGGCCACTCTGACCATTTGGTCATAGAGATGGTTGAAAAAATGGTGAAAATCAACTTGATGTTCTTGCATAACCTCGTTAATTCTACATGTTCACATCAGAGAGGTCACGTCAAACAACTCAATATTTTTGTAGGCCACTTCCTTTCTCAATTTTGTGAAAAAAAATTATCTTATGATTGAAGAGGAAATCAGATGGATAGTCTTGAGTTCATAGTAACAAGGGTTTAAAATTGATAATTTAAAAAATCACAATCAAATTATTATCTAGATTTTTTTTAAAATTATTTGATGATTTTTACTAAGAGCAATTTTTATTTTTGTGATATTTTATCATAATAATATGTTTATCATAAGTGATTGATTAGTCATTAGTTTTGAACAAAATTTTCACAGTTAATAATAATATTAATTTATTAGGTGTTACTTTTTATTTGTTTTAATATACTTTTACTGAAAATACTGTATATATTCTTTAATGTTTATTAAAGTACTTTTTGGCCAGATGTGGTTTTTATTTTAAAGTTTTTATTCATAAGGGATCTCGTCCCAGAAAAAAGTTTATTTTCTATCTACCTATCTAGAAATAAAGTTAATTTTTAAATAAAAATACAGACTGTCATTGGTAAAAACACATCCTAATCCCTAACAATCCGTCGATATATTGTTTTGCTCTAAAAAAAAAATCTATTAATAACATCGGCACTAATAAAAAAATATTATAGTGACTGCTTCCTGAATATTTATCACCCAAAAAAAAAAAAATTGTATACCAAAATATTTTATTGTAACACTAAAAATTCTATATATTCGGTTTTAGACATTATTTACAAGTAATATTCAAATATTTGTTTATTTAGGAAGAGATTTAAGATAAATCAGTTTTTCAACTGGGGCAAATCCTTCGGGAGCCAGCGGGGGTGGGAAAGGAATATAAAAAAATTAAGGTCCCAGGTAGGACTCCGTGGGAACTCCTTCATCTGTTCTCTCCAGCCACATCTTCAATGGCATCTGTCCGCCACCCTGGGCTACCGTGCACGAGGTGGATAAGCCGAAATCCAGCCTCGAAAATCATTATTCACCTTTATTTTAATAATATTTGCAATATAAATTATTTATTTATTTACAGTATGATTTTAATAATCCGGAAACTCTGGCAATCCGAACAAGAAAGAAAAAAAAAACGTTGTGGAAATAGCTCTGTACCTCAGTGCATATCACAGGTGAATCTATGGAGGCGAGGGAGAGTAGAAATGGGGCTTTCGGACTGACATTTTTTAATTTTTTTTTCTCGGAAAAACCCGTCAATACTGATCTATAAGCCATAGAAAAATAATTTTGATACCATCATAATCACAAATGAATTTTCTATAAAATACCCACAGTAGAATCTCGTTTAACCTGCTCTTCGGATTAATCAGAGATAAAAAAAGATTAATTAATTTTTTTTTCTTATAGTAAAATAACTTCAGTTAACTAAATTATTGAAACAAATGAGATAGTTGTTTCTGTTACAATCTATTTTTCTGTACCTCTATACCAGACTGAAACGACAAGAAACCGCCCGACGTTTCCGACTACTACAGCACTTACTAGACAAACGCTCTAAGCTTTCAATCAATTACAAAAGACTCATATATATGACAATAATAAGGCCTATTTGGACATACGGAATTGAGCTTTGGGGCTCCACTAAACCATCGAATTCCTCTCGTATCCAATCCTTACAATCCAAAATTCTTCGTAAAATCCTCAATGCTCCTTACTTTGTCACAAATAAAATCATCCATAAATACCTTAATGTTTCACATGTTTCCGATTAAGCCCAATCCAGATACCTATCCTTCCATAACGAACTGCAGAACCATCCGAACCCTCTTGTTTCCAACCTTGCTTCCTTCTCGATCCCTGATAACCCTCCGAGGTGTCTGAAAAGAAGATGGCCTCGGGACCTTTTAATATAGAACTTTAATTTGAGTTCTACCAATGGGTAGTTTCTCTTCATGTTGTACATGTCATGTTACCAATGTAACATTTACTTGTTGTATTTCTCATGTAATAGAGTTGTAAAATTCATTAAAATAAAAAATAAAAACGACAAACGTTTTTCTGTAGCCTAGAAAGTACTTTTATTGTAATTGAAGGAAACACTTAAAATCTGTTAAAAAGATAAAAATGGAAACATATATTTAAGAAAATTAACAATACGCTGGTCTAATCAATCTAAATCCACCATACATTTATACACATACAAGCTATAAATCAATTTAGTAGACATTTTAAGTTTTAATTTTAACCGGTCCTTGTCTCGATTCTGACTAAACCGGATAAGCGGGGTAGTATTGTGGTTTAAAAAGTTTTTTATTTAAAGTATTTAGTCGATTTATGTCTATTTTTTTAAAAAATATGAAATTGTTTTATCAATTTTACAAAATAAATAAAAGCAATAGCATGATTTTGCGAGAAGATGGAAGGTTGAGAGATTTCATTATATGATTTTATTCCGTCCCACGGAATAACAAAAATTCAAACTGATTATTTTTTGAATTGAAATTAATTAAATATTTACTGACTTATATACTACACGAAAAGAATACGACGGATCTCATCATTTTTATCCGAAATAATTTTATTTATTTATTTATATTTTATGCACCTGCGCATCAAACAAATTTGTTGGGTTTGTACTGTCTTGATGCATTTTCTTGATATGGTTTTTATAGGTATAGTAGGTCTCTTGGCCATTTTCTTCTTAATCTTCGTTGTTCAGATAACAGGAAACAGGAGATAGAAAGAACCGGAGGAGGATTGGAGTGATTTTGGATTGAAGAATGAAATGTAGGGTATTTGTCGTGGATGTAGGATTTTACTGTTGGGGTGGTTTAGTCGTTATGTGTAGTATTATTTGAAATGTACCAAGGTGCGTTAACAGTTTTTCGTAAAATTTTTTATTGTGCTGTTTGTATTTTGTTTTTGTGTGTTTGTTTTGCTGAACCCCAAAGTTCTGCTCCATAGCATAACTCCATCCGAAATAATTAGAATCTGAAATCAATATTTTACTAATTGAATCATTGACGAAAAGATAATCAGAGCTAATATTCAAAATTGTATCCTAACGCGACGCCATGTTAGAAAGGCAAAAAGGAAAAAATTGTGTCTTAAACCAAATGATAACGAGTTTTATTGAAGATATGGATTAAAATATCTCACAAACTAAAATTCGGAGCTGCATATTGTAAGCGAGGGAATTATTCAGCATTTCATTCCTTTTATAATGAGCTATTATTTATAATTTATATTTGATATTATTAATCTCGCCTTGTTGTTGTTGACACTTCTATCGTTTGGTCTAAAGCACACACCTTAGGTTTTTTTGTTGCCTCAACCATACACAGTAATGGAAAGAGATATCAACTTAAATTCTGCTATAGAGTTTCAATGTATGACGTTTAAAATTTCTTAATTTTGTAAAACGTGTTAAACTGTTCTCTGGATATTACACCTCGTAAAAATGACGTATAATATTAAATCAATATAACCAAATCTAAATATGTCGAACGTCATCTAGGCGTTGATTTAGCACGAAGGATTCAATAGTTACAGACGAATTACTATCGACTATTTGCGTCATCGATACACGATCGTAGCGTACAGAACCACAACTGTAATTGATAGCAATGGGAACATTAGCTTATCACAACGGGGCAATAGATATGGCACAAACTCCCAAGTGATATGAGATTCACTAACCATGCAAAGTCTGAGACCAGCTCTACTCATCTGGTCGTATCTAACATTACCAATAGAAGTATCAGTGTAGTGATAGACAGATTTCTTGGTATAGTGTTCCACTTATCTCATATGCGCAGATTACGGGGAGGAGCGAAGGGTACGATCGCCCCCAATAAAAATACTGAGGGGCAAGAATGTCGTTTGCCCCCTCAATAATTTACAATTTAAAAAAAAAATCAAATTTAAAACAAACAACATGAATGAATAAAATATGTTAACTAAAATCGATTTAAAATAATTCACTAGCTGGTTAGGTTTAGATCTGTAAGTAGGTACGTAACTATTTTATAACGACCTAAATATTTCACCTAATATTCATTCACCTCTCATGTGTACATGTCAATTTCCACATGATTTTCTTATAACATAAGAGAATATTTTTGTAGAAATTATTACATAACTATTCAAACTGTGAAAACATTGCATTTTTATTTTAAGGTTGAAACGTAAAATACTTAACAAATGACTCAAAATACTTTAACCTCTTTTTGCTAAATTTTCAAAAATAAAATAGCCAGAAACTGAATACATAAACATACTTACTTAAACCCATATGGAAATACTCTATAAAAAGAACCACCTACAAAAATTTCACATCTTCCAATCAAAATTATTGCAACTCATAACAAAAGTGCCATGGTAAACACTTGAAAAACGTGACTAACAAAACACTACATACTGACCTCCATCTTCCAACAGACGAACGACACATAACCACCTTTATCAACAACGACTTTACACTAATTTAAATGGACATAATAACAGACTAACAAGAGACATGGCCACAGCTGAAAAACCTCAGAACATGAGGAGGAGACTAAAAAGGCGTTGGATGAGAGATCTCCTTCCTTAGACAAGATAAATAATTGGAACAAGTTAGGGAAGAGGTACTGCTGAGTACTTTCCTTCCCCATGCCTGTCATGTTATTATTTCATGTATCGCTACCACATCTGCTGATTGTAAAAAAAAAGTTGACAGGCGCAAATACATATTTATAGGGAAAAAAAAGGTTATACAAACAAAGAAATAAAAAAAAATTTTCGATTTTTTACCCTTATTCATTTTTAGCTAGAAAAGCTCTAGAAATGTAGCCATGTTATGGAGGCTGTCTCCTTTCTCTCATCTTTTATAAATACATATTGAAATTAATCTTACGGACATAAAATCTATTGTAATTAATAGATTAATAAATATGGACAAAAAAAAAATTCTACAATTTCTAAACAAATATATAAATTTATTTTTAAATATTTAATATTATATTTGTTCGTTTCATATCATGTTGAATTTTTAAACATGAAACAAAACTATTGCCTTTTTTTTTTACGTTTTTAGTAATAAATCAATCTGAGTTATAGACAATAGTAAAAAATTAGGCAATCAATCAAGTGTATGGTTAAATAGCAAAACTATAAAAAAATAATATTTACCAATTCAGTGTAAATAGTCAATAGTATTTCAGCGTTGTATAACTGATCTATGAACCATGAGTTTATAGTTTTCTTTGAGAACAGAAAAAGAAAACTTGTTTAGTCGCGTTTAGCAATTTTTTGTAACGCCCATTCGGGTAATGTTGACTCGAGTCGACTAATTGAATAGTTTTTGCATTTTATTAAAATATCTCTAAAATTGTTTCGACTGTATTTTTATGTTTTTAAATTACTTATATTTAGGTTATTTTATTTTTTTATTCTATACAGTTTTTATTTATTATTATTTAGTTATTATTTTACTTTTGTTAATTTTGTTTCTTTTTTGTATATACGGTGTGAATGTGTTCATTTATCAATATGATTATCGTCCCTGTGACAGAATATTATATGTCTAAATAAATTTAAAAAAAATTGTTTCTTAGCAGAGTGGCAAAAAGAAAAAAATCTAGTGTCGAAAATAAAATGATAACTAATTTTTTTTGTATATATAAATTAAAATATCACAAAAACTAAAATTCTGACCTGCATAAAGTAAGCTAGGAAAATATTCAGAATTTCTTTTCTCTTTGTAATGACCTATAAATCAAAATTATATTTTGGCGTAAAGCCTAGTCAGTTGGAAAGTCAAAACGATAGGCCAAATAATAATGACTTATTTGAATATTTGGACTAAAATATTTCAAAATTTAAATATCAAAGAGAATTCAGAAACTAATTTACGGAAATCAATATAGATATTATTTTTAATTAGCCATAAAAATATTTGTTTCTATTCGATTTTATGTTGAACTCGATAGAGTTTGGACCAATTACTGGACCCCTTTATAGGGGTTATATAAAAAAAATTACGGAGTTTTCGTTAGATACTTAACAAATTTATTTCAATCAAAATTATTTATGACATATTTTAGTTATCATAAACCTACTGTATCATTTTTACATTATGGCACAAATGACGATTAGTCTGAGCAAAGTTTACCAAAGTGATTTATAAACAATTAGAATAGTGTGAATATAAAAAAAAAATATGGTTCTAACTGCCTCCCGCAATGCTACATCCTACGCTCCGACGAAGACCTGAAAAGTGGGTCGAAACGTCGGCAAAAAATTAAATAATATATTTTAGTATTTATTTGACCGCACCCTCCGTTCAACTCCTCAAAAAAAATTACGTTTTATATTATTAAGTCCTCCTTGTTTTCACTTCTATCGAGTGGTCTTAAGCATACACGGCAGTTTTATATATATATATATATATATATATATATATATATATATATATATATATATATATATATATATAGTATGAGTGAAGTACACCATAATGTATTTAAATTGTTACGATGTCATTAACAGATGAAAACAAAAATTAAAAATAATTCTCAAGGTATCATGTCAGGATAAGGAAGGATTTAGTTGATATTGAGAATACGATAATGATTTCAGATCAGTTGGCTAATCCTATCAGTACCACGCGTCGACCTCAACCGTCCGTCATACCCCGAGGAAGCCCCCAGATCGTGTGGCTCGCCCTGGGAGGACACTGTCGGAAGGAGTTCCCACGAAGAACCAACAGGTGGGTACGTCCCATCTGCTCCACCTGCCCTAGTTCCTTCCACTTCCTCACTAATTGGTGTCTTCTCTTCTTCACTCCTATTCTTCTAGTTCTTTTCGCTTCTTAGAGGGGATTGATTTCGCTGTTCGAAAAAAAAAAAAGGTAAGATTTTCGTTAAGGATACGTCGAAAAGCAAAAGTAACACTGACAAAAAAGCTTGATTACATCTATCAGAATAATTGTAATTTTTTTATCTTAAGATTTTTTTTTTAGTTTGTAACAATAATATTAGACAAAATTCGCAGAAAACTTTGTTTAGTGAAAAGTTAGAAAAGCAATATGGAAATAAGTATTTCCTATGTATTATGTAAGGAAGGAATTAATATTTTTTCCTTGGTCGATTACAACATTCCATTAAACATAATAGACCAAAATATTTGTGTAAAAGTGCTTTGCTAGAACCTATTTTTAAACATTGACTGGAAAGATAATAAAAGTAATAAAGGCAAAATAATTCCCCGATCATGGGATTTTCTAAATTATTAAAAAAAATAAAATGTAAGAACAACCAAATTTCTTTAAGAAATAATAAAATTAATATATCAGCCAGAAAAAAAGTGAAGTAAACTATTCTACTCCTAAATGCAATATTTTTAAATAGTAAGACATTATTAAGTATACCAAAACTAATGGATTTTTTTTTGTTTTGTAGGTAATTTAGTAATCTTTCTAATTATCATACAATCTAGAATGTGTAATGCAAAAATGCATACTTTTTGAGTTATTCGCAAATAAAGTTTCTTTTCCTACATCACTTTTTTCCAGAAATTTCAGGGGGATGGGACTATTTTTCAAATATGAAGGAGAAGCATATCCTCAAAATGAGTGGTTAATCATTGGATTTGATTAAGAATTGACGACGTTATGGCGTACTGACAAAAAAAAACACCTTTTAGAAATAATATATAGGATTGTATTTAATTAAATTGTATTTGATGGTTTTTGAGGTGTGAAATATTGTACTAATCTAAACTTTTTTTCCCTTAAAAAAATATTTAAGCTCATTTATGTTTTTTATTTTAGGTGAAACTAATTTTATTAATATAAAGTAATGCTGTGGTATTTTACCATATTTATTTTATTTTTTACATTGGCTACATTTTGACTATGACGCCATTTTCAAGCCATCTATAAGACCAAATTCACGATTAATTAATTAAACTGCATTTAAAATGCTATGATAGTGATGTTAGTCATCATTTAAAAATCAACATTGTATAAATTATAACCTTCATTGAGTTGAGTCAAGATGTTGACCAAGTTGTATTATTAAGGAAGGAGATGGTTCGGTGTGTCGGTCATAAATAGATTAAATAATGGTAAACATTTTAAATAAATAAATAAACCATTTTAATAAAAGCAAAGGTTTCGAACCGACTTTGTAAGCCTTCTTCAGAGAGGTGTGTTCAGCAAGGAGTTTCACTTAAAACTAGACTTCACTTGAGTTCTAATTGAAATTCCTTGCTCGGTCGACAAAAAGTCGGGTCGAAACGTTGGCTTTTAACAAAATAGTTTTGTCATTATTTAGTCTATTTATGAACAAAACCCCGGACCATCTCCTTCCTTATTAATACAACCGTCAACTACTAAGTATTCAATATGAAATTATTTATTAATTTCCCACCGTATCAAGCGAGAATTATTTTGTGTAAAATCTGTTATTTATTCACTAGGATTTTTTTTTAAATTTATTTATTGAGTATTACAACGATCAGTTACAACTTGGACATTAGTTACAGTGAGGCAGGATATCATTCACACTATATGTACAAAAAAATATAAAGTAAATAGAAGCAAAATAACAATAAATAATAATCAAAAAGTATATACAATAAATAAAATAAAATGAGAAAATTAAAACTGAGCAAAAACACATGGATACCTATATACAACTATGAAATTTAAAAAAATTAATAAAACTTTTTATGCTTCATCCTATACATCTACCAACTGACACATCCATTTCCTGCAGTCAGGTAGAGATACAGTGGTAACAACACAACATATGCCATTATAGTCATTAGTCATCTATAACAGTCATTAATGTTGTCACACCTGGCACGAAGGATGATATCGAGTACTAATTAATCAGTGTGCGCGTACTATTGTGTATATACAGGTATATATCGTGCGGTCTATATAGACAATGACATTGTTTATATCACCATACATATATAGGCAGTATATAGACACAATATATACATAGACAATAGAGATTTACGAGAGGCCAGATGTTGGTGACGTCAGTTCAATTATACAATTTGCAAGGACAAGCCGTTCGACCTCAGCCTTGCTGTATAATATTTCTGAGCTATATATCGTAACTTCGTCTTTATAATATATAATTATATTATATAATATATAATATTTCTAATAAATATATAAGAATATATTCATACCCTGAGATTCTGAAAGTGGGAGATATAAGTTGCTTGTGTATGTGTATTATAAAATCTGAATCTGGCCATTATGGATTAGATTTAAGAAATAATGAAGAAGATAAAAAATAATACAACTAATCTAATAAAAATGTTTAAAAAATCCTCGAGAACAAAACAAATACCTTATATATCGTTGGTTTATTCCAATAAGTTACTGTGTACATTTTTGATAGAACTTCAGGATTTTATGTTTTTGTGAATCTCGACCTTATTTATAGATACAAAAAAAATAAGTGGTCTAAAATGACACGAACTCTGTTTTTTATGAATGACTGCTTTATTTATAAAATAAATCTAAATCAATTTTTTTTTGTATTTTCATGAACATATGTAAAGATATAAAAAATTTCTGAAATAGGTTAGGAAAGTCGTGTGAGTGGACACACCAGATTTTTATATAACATTTCGAAAGTCATTGTCAACAATAAAATAAAAACAGACATTTAAATTCATATTTAAATGGTTCAAAATTGAAAATATCAGCGTACAGAGGAACAGTGTGCAAAATGTATAAATATTCCTCGACGTGAGATCATATTTTTGGTCTTGATTATTATATAATTATTTTCTCTTCCACTAGGAAGTTATGGACATAGAAGAAAACTTTTCCGATCGTATCTAGAACTGGTCCCAAGAGTATACGGTTTCAGACAATACAAAAGTGGGTGCCTGGTTCATCAGTCAGCTATTCGATCTGTTTATGCCTTTACTAGAGCAAGACTTGGGTTATATATCTCGGATATGTATATATATATATATATATATCTGGGACAGAACAGTCGATTGGCATACTTATAATTGTTGATGTAAAGCTTTGATACATTATAAGATTGATGTACTATGCTTAATTATAACATGATTATACTCTTCAGTATAGACGCAGACTTCAAGTGGGGGTGGAGAAGATCGCCTCCCCCTCCACAAATAAAAATTTTGAGGGGAGGAGCATGTCATATCGGCCCCTAATAATTTGAAGTAAAAAAAAAATTAATAAGAAATAAGCTACACTAGTTGGCCCGTGCGAATAATTCGCAGACAATTTTATTTAGAGGAATAGCAAAGCAATATGGAAATAATTTGATCCTATGTATTATCTGAGGTAAGAATTAAGTGTTTTTCATGGTCGCTTAAAATATTCCATTTAATAGACCAAAATATTTGTACAAATTACTTTGCTAGGACCTAGTTTTAAACGCCGACTGGAAAAATGATAAAGCCTCAATCATGAGATTTTCCAAATTATTAAAAAATATAAAATGTAAGAACAAATAAATGCATTTTTAAGCATTATCAGCTAAGAAAAAAAGTGTACTAGAATAATAAATGCAGTATCTTTAAAGATGAAGAAATTATTAAGTACATCAAAATTAATGGACTGTACCTTGGAAGTAATTGTCCGATTTTTTTTTTTTTTTTGTAAGTGATTTAGTTATCTTTCTAATAATCATGGGTAATATCCAGAAAAAAATTACATTTTTTGAATTATTAGCAAATAAAGTTTCTTTTCCTTTATGATTTCTTTCTCAGAAATTTCAGGGAGACAGGACTATTTTTCTCATGTGAAAGTGGAGAGTATCTTCAAAATGAGTTGTCAATCATTGAAATTGATGTCGTAAAGACAAAAAAAAAAATAACCTTTTAGAAAAAATATATAAAAGATGAATAAATAAAATATGTAAAATCGATTAAGAAAAGTCGACTAGTTGGCTAAACTAAAGCATATAAGTAGGTATGTAACTATTTTATCACGACCTAAATATTGCTATTATTTAAATTTTCATTCATATTCAGGAATAATTATATAAAAACATATCCTTGGCTTTTATGATTCATTCATCATTTATGTGGGCATCTCCATTTTTACGAGATTTTCTAATAAATTTTCTGTTAGTCGGAAAAAATTTGAAAACGTCATAGTCAGTGGTACGGACCTCTCTTTATCAAATTATTAACATCCGCCAGAAACTTCGTAAATAGTTTTATCTCATCGTAACCTAAAACTATTTTATTTACGAAAACTCTTGGAATTGGGGCGTTTTCAATTCCCTCCAGGCGTTTTCAATCTGGAGGGAGGCAAACTTCGTTTATTTATCTAGGTACTAAAAACTCGTAAATGCCCATTTGGTTTCTACATGGATCGTAGGATAATTAGATCAGAAAATCGATAAAAAATCTGCCTACAAAAATATAGGGCTGTTTGTCCAATATAACCTCATTATTTTGAAAATTTGGGAGTGTAGGTCACGCTAAACGGCTCAATATTTTTGAAGGCCATATTTTTTCTCGAGTTTGTGATAGAATTATCTTACGATCCAAGTAGAAAGAAAATGGGTATTTACGAGTTTTTAATATGTAATTAAATAGACAAAGTTGTTGAATTTGTAGACAAAATATAAACTACCGTCATCGTTCATTCAAAATGGAAACTCTGTGGTTATGATTCTCTTTTATCTCGTCAAAAATCTTAATTATATATTTAAGTATTTTATTCAAATTGTTTCTTTCAAAATTTATTGTAATGTTCATGATTCAATCAATCATGAATGTTCATGAATCATTCTAATGTAATTTGTTTGTGTGAATTCAAATGACGCTGTTGTAGTTTAGTACTTTTTAATATATTCATGAGTTGTTGATAGTTCCTAATATTGATGTTTCTCTATACTTTGTCTTTCATTGTATATTTCTCTGCAATGTATTCAGTTTCATTTTTACATGCGAGCCCCACACGTCATTCTTCTGTCAAAGGTGAGTCCAAGATAAAGTACCGTATCCTTTTGAGTAATTTGATTATTGTCAATATAAACTGCGGGGCATGCATTTAATATTTATTTTCACATTTTCTTAATCAATATAATTCCCACATATGTTATCACAGTAAGGCTCGAAATCAGTTTTGTACCAAATATAAGCTCCTGTCATGCTCAGATATCATGAATGGGGTACTGTTGGATTCTGAATTTCACGGAGGAATAGCGAATCGTACTCTCAGCTTTTAGTTTTCTTAATAAAATAAATAAAGTCGAAATAAACATTTTGCTAGTCTTCAATACTGGAACGGTGGTAGATCTATAGATCAATGCGGGTCAAATCGGGCTTTGAAGATTTTCCTGCGTTTTTTTAAGCCCCAAAACGTACTATTTTCGAGATAATGCAAGGCAAAGGGTTCGTATCCACACAACCTCATGTTAATTGTACTACTGCCATGGAATACATGCCTCATTTCGTCGACTTGAGGCCTCTAATGATCGAGGGAGGGGAAGTTTATATTGTTTATCGATGGTGTTTTTGTCGGTATAATCGTGAATTCTTCATCAAATTCATAAGATTAAGCCACCAATTTTAAAGGTTTCCTTCTCCTTCAGGCGAGAAAAATAGCCCAATCATCAAGAAAATTCAGGTAAAAATTTATGAAAGAAAAGAAACTTCATTTGTGAATTACAAAAAAAAAACACACTTTTCACTTGATTGTGTCCATGGTTATATGAAATATTACAAAATTCCCTACAAAATGAAAAAAAAAAGTTCATCGAAATAGGATAATTATTAGCAATAATACAACTTATTGAACTTTGTTAACATGTTGGTCCCAAACATTGAAGAAGTTTTAAATTAATTTTTGTTTGCTTTGTCCATTATATTTATCGATAAAGTAACAATTTATTTCTTTATCTTTTCATATATTGCATTATTTTATTTTATTATTAATTTGGCATTTGATCACTTAACAATATACTGTGCGAATTTTTCGCACGGTCTTACTAGTTAAATATTAATAGCTGAGCTCGAATTTATGATAAACCGCTAATTTATGTTCTATAAGTTAATTAATTATATCAGTTTTAAAGTATTGTTAAATTAGTCCTATCAATTTTAAAATTCAGAAACACTTTGCCAATCAAAATGAAAACAATAATTCAATGGAATTGTAACAGATTTTTCCGACATTTACAGCACCTAAAAATGACAATAAGCGAAGAGAACCCTATTCTAGTTTGTCTCCAAGAAACACACTTACAAGAAACTCAAACAGTGAGATACAAAGATACCGAAAAGCAAAAGATCGTCATGGAAAGACTTCGTATCTTCATTAAATCAAAGCATTTCAATGAAGGAGCTCTGGAATAAAGTGAAAAGCATTAAGGTGATCTCCAAAACAAAGAAATTGCCTGGTATAAAGAGTGGACAAGACATTATAACTGACCCTGACGAAATCGTTAACGAAAGTGATAAAACTCTGCAACAGAGTGTAATTTAAAGGCGTTGCCAATGACCCTACAGGGTAGAGGCAACAAAATACCAAATAAATAAAATAAATTTTAAAATTTAGATCTAAAGTAGGATTGTAAAAGGTTAGTTGTAACCGAGCAAGCTCTAATAATCAGCTGACGAACCTGTAGCATATAAATAAAACATGTCTTGTAAGCTAAGCCGCATGAACGAAGCTTTTGATCAACTACTGCGCAACTGTCTGGTTTCTAATCAGTTAACAGTACTGTCAGATCTTGTATTGTACAAGCAGATTACTGTCATAGTCTAGACATCTTTCCTGTATTATTGAAACTGTAATGTTAAGTATATAAGGCAAGTTCCTAAAATAATCTCTGCTCATCGATAGCCATCAAACCGTTCCTAAACTCATTGATGACTCATAAATGGAATTCAAAACGTTCCATTTTTCGACTAAAGAACCATCGATAGCTCAGTAGTTGCATCAGTTTTTTGGGTGGAAGGTTCCGATGGAAGAAACCTAATTACAACCTTTTATATGTCTATTTACTTTATATATTTATATTCAGATTACTTTCAATTTACATTTATTTTTGTCCTGGAATTTAACAATTCACCCCATAGTTCTTTCGTTACATTTCTTTTAACGTGTTTTGTAACCTTTAAGAGTGTTAACCTCCCGCTGAAATTCATCAGATCAATCGTAGAATAAATGATAGATGAAGTTCATCAATGGATTTAGCTCTGAGTTTTAAATTTTAGACCAGGAACCCAAAATACAAATATAGTACGGTGCGCCTATCACACAACTTTCACTTAAAACCCTCTTAGCAGAAATAGCAGAATTTTCAAACAAAGCGAAGTGAAAGTAAAATATATATACTCTATATTTATTAATATATTTTATTGAGTGTCTTTTTATTTGTGCAAGTACCCTCATATATACAAATTTCAATATTAATATCGCTATAATCTATACAATTAAATATTAAAAATAAATACCAACAATAGCATTTATCAAAACCACTTATGTATATTTATATAATATTGTCGGAGTTCGTATTATATTAATCTCATGATACGTCTGGAAGCGTATTCTAATCTTTGAGACAAGCTTGGGTGCGTTCATATTCCTTTGGTTCCTCAATTACAACTATTCTCCGTTGCGATTTCTTATTTCTCCTTTAGTTATTTATCAAATTCTTTCATATTTTATATTTATCCATTTATTTATATTAGAAATTAATGTGAAATGGTCTATTGTTTCAAATAAAAAAAATTAAAAGTACTTTAGAGAAAACTTATGTTGAAAATTAGCCAATTAAGCCCTGTTAGAGAACATCAATCAGAATAATAAATCACCTTTTATTTAAAACTACTTAATTTTACTCTGATATGATGAATTTAAATCAAAATCGTTAGAGGTTTTTTCGAGAAAATCGCAAAATTATGTTTAGTCCAATATATTAAATGCCACGTTTAACCGATTTTGACGAAAAAGTTACTGTAACATCCCAAGCATATAAAAACCATAAATAGACAATTTCACTTATGTACGACTTTTTGTATTTGAGCTGGACCATTTTGCGGGACTTGGTTATTTGGACTCAGGAGAACTCAAAACGTGTATTTCCGTTGAAAACTCAGATTCAAAAAATTTCACGATCGCAATACTTACCCTTACTATGTATTATATATATAGGTAGGTGAAAGTAAAAAATACAATTAAAACAAAAAGGAAAATATATAAGTAGGAGCAGAACAATCGATAAGATTTTATTTTATTGAAATGAAAATTTTTTAGGCGCGTTTTGCATTTTTTTTTTGGAGAATGAATTAGATTGAGCCGTTAGATCTCCGATGTGTAACGCTCGCCTAAAGTTGGCTGGAGTTGACTAATTAAAATGTTTTTGCACATGGATTAAAATATTAAAAACCGCAGCTGCATACTGTAAGTGAGGGAATTGTTCAGTATTTGATTCTTTCTGTATTTGGCTATTATTCAAAATTGTATCGTAACGCGAGGTAATGTTAGAGAGAAAACAATATTGTCGAAAACGAAAACAATATTGTCGAAAAACAAATGATAACGACTTTTATTGAAGATATGAATTAAAATATCTCAGAAATTAAAAATCGGATCTGCATACTGTAAGCGAGGAAACTGTCCAGCATTTCATTCTATTTATATATTATAATTTATATTTCATATTATTAATCTCGCCTTGTTGATGTTTATTACTTCTACCGTGTGGACTAAAGCACACACCTTAGTTTTTTTTATATTCTTTAATGACATGTGATATTAAGTTATGAAAATGTTGTTATGAATGTCACTTAAACGTTATATCATTTCATAGAAATATTGTGAAATATCCGTAATGCTTAGAAAAATGGATTTATTCTCAAAAAAGGACATTTTCTGTCAGATAAAATTTAAATTAAATTAAATTTAAAAATTATTTAAATAAATTTCGCTCAGGATATGTTGCAAACAGGATATGGAGGCTGTCGAAGGCATTATATAAAGGAACATATCCACCGAGCAAGAATGCTGCGTGGGCGACACCAAGGACTCAGGATCCCTACTCAATCCTGTCTTTGCACCTAGCAAGCTTTTATTTATAAATGTCATCTCCTCTTTTAAATCAAAATTTATATATATATATATATATATATATATATATATATACCTGTTTGTATGAACACATATAGTACAAGTACTAGTAGTTTTAAATATCATCGATGTTTTCATTCATTATACAAAATATATTATTGTCATGAAAATCTAGTAAAGATACAAAATTGGATAAATCCCATACTTTATTGGTTATTTTATCTACTAAATTAGTTATTTCCTTGCTTTAAACGAAAATAATATTCAGTTAAGTATAGTATTGCCCAAATGCAAGACCAAGACTCGTCTTGGTTTTGCGCATTCCATCTTCCTCTTGGTCTTGGCCTTGCGCAATAGTCTTGTACTTTTCAATTAGCTTATTACTATAGAGATATTTTTCAGATAAAATAGAAAATTGAACTTTATTCTGTGACTAAGTTCCCTTAAAATAACAATGATGAATTAATACAAAAGAAAATACAAATACAGATAGGATAAACCTAAGCCCGAATTAAAAATTAGAAGAGTTAAATGCAAAAGTATATTGGTTAAACCAATTCTTTACATATAGTAACTAAAATTGTCAACTATTAGTAACTATTTTGCCTTATTTTTTATTCACATAATCGATTTTTTTTACCGGTCTTGTTCTTGCAACAGTTAGGCTGTGCACAGTTCAAGACAAAGACCGATTTTGGGTAACACTAGTTAAGTAATGCACCATTATTAAACAAATACTAACCCTGTAACAACGCAGTACCAGTACAAAATCTTTGATACTTATTGAGTAGGTGTAAATTAGAAAAACTAATAATATATAAAAAGAAGATTAAATTATGTCCGAAAAACGTATTTATTTTTATTAAAAATATAAATTTTCTTACTTTATTTTCCGAATTTTCATTTCAATATATTTATATCGTAAAGTAAGTATGACATATCGAAGGCTCAATATAGATATTAATACCGACCTATCGACAATCGATAATCGATAATATCAAAATATCGAATTTGAAATATCGATAGTTGATATTAATATCGAATTATAAACATCTTTGATGTATGAATATTTATTCTCTAAGACATAGCCACATAAATAAATATTTTATTTTCCTCTTTAAATTAATTAATGAAAACATCAATTCGTCTTCTCCTTAAGTCAAATTAATTTTCTAGTTCCTGTTCATCTTCGTCATCCTTAGTTTTTTTTCAGAAATTTCCATTCATTCTACTACGCCTTCCATTCATAAATAGATCGGATTCAGAGCTAATTTATTTGCGAACGTTTTCATTAACAAATTTAAGCGAAAAGGGTCCCATGCGATAGTCACCTCTACTTAGGAACAGGGATCGATAGTCAATATTATCAAAGCATCGATATTTTCCTGTACTATTCACTACATTCTATAAGAAACAGGAATGATGACTATATATTTTTTTCTAACGCTTATTTTATCAAGTTTAAGTTACAAGTGTCAATTGGTGTCTTTACTCTAGTTTATCGTAGACTACGATATAACAATTAGTGTTACCCAAATGCGAGACTGAGACGAGTCTTGGTCTTGCAAACTCAGTCTTGTTCATAGTCTTGGACTTGTGCAAGAGTCTCGAAACAGTCTTGCTGTTACTTATTATCTTATTACTATAGAGATATTACTGTATTTGTTTTGATAGGAGAAACCTAACTAAGCCCGATTGAAAAATTAGAGGAGTTAAATGCCAAAGTATATTAGTTATATCAATTATTTACATATAGTTAGTAAAATTATCAAGTATTAGTAATTATTTGGCCTTAATTTTTATTAAAAAAATCGAGTTTTTTTACTAGTCATGGTCTTGTTCTTGCAACAGTTACGTGTCCTTAGTCTTGGTCTTGCAAAGTGCAAGACCAAGACCAATTTTGGGCAACACTAATAACAATATTATAAAAGAGATAACAATATTTTAATCTATAATAAACCTTAAGTCATCATGAGTATCCTATGTCAACTGTGGCATTTAAGAAGCTTTTGAAAAGATAAAAAGATTATTTTTAAAACCGGTACGTTTTAGGACTTAAAACACAAATTTTAGATGTTTTAATCCAACGTATCTATGAAATCGTGTTATTTTTTTATATTTGAAAGCTTTCTACACTCGTTATTGTTTTAATATAATATAGGAAAACAAATAATAATTAAAAGACAGAAAATGTGACAATTTTTTTCATGACAAGTCGTGATGATTTTTTTTATTTTATTTTATTTATTTAATGAAATTTACAACTGTATAAACAATAGAACTAGTAAAAATGCTCACATTAGAAATCATGACATGAACAGACTTGAAGAGATACTGCCCAGTGGTAGCACTTACTATTTAATTCTAGTTGTGAAGATCACGTAGCCATCTTCTTTTCAGACATCTAGGGGAATAATCTCAGGAATCGAGGAAGAAGCAAACGATTTTACGAAGGATTTTGGATTGTAAGGATTGGACACGATAGGAATTCGATGATTTAGAAGAACCCTAAAGCTCAACTCCGTATGTCCAGATTAAGTAGATGAGTCTTTTGTAATTAATTGAAAGTTTAGAGTGTTTGTCTAGTAAGTGTTGGAGCAGTCGCTAGATGATTTTAAAATTCAGTTTAATTTACTCAAGCATTAAAGAACTATATTTGTAGATTTTTTGCCAACGATGCCTGTATACTAATTTGGCTATTGTATATTTTTTTCTGGAGATTATAAAGCAAAAACGAATGCAAAAAATATGATGGAAGCCTTTGACTAAGGAAAATAATCCTGAAGATATGATGTACAGTAGGTACTGGTGATCAGGAGACAGAGCAGAGAGATAAGCCTTATCCCCCTATCCCGAGGGAAGAGGATAGAGCGAGAGCAAATACAGGTTATGGTAATACCGCCCACACAGGCCGGGCTCCGCCAGCCTAAGGATCCCAGGATTCGTCCTGCCGCAGCGAGTATTATCCTTTACCTATCCTTAAGGATTTCATCATATTTGGAAAAATTCACTTTAATTTAATAAGTAACATTATATTTATCTACCACCTAAATGATACCACAAGATGATGAAAAAAGATTTTTTTTTTTTTTAATTATGGAATTTATAACTGTATTAGAATTTAAAAAAAAAAAAGCTGGTATATGTAACACAGAGACAAATGACATGAAAAGACTTGTGAGAAACTAATCATTGGTAACACTCTTATAGAAATATCTTAAATGCAGAAAAGGAAATTATTGACAATTTTTTTTTATTTATTAAATACAATTAATTAAAAGTAGAAAAACAGAAAAATAATTTTAAAGGAAGAAGATGGTCCTAAATAAATAGGCTGAATAGTGACAAAACTATTTTATTAAAAGCCAACGTTTCGACCCGACTTTGCAGGTCTTCTTCAGGGCTAGAACGGACAAGATACAAAATATAGAGAATTGTGGAAGTTACATAATATTATGACAAAAAATTATAAACAATGTGAATAAGCTTTAATTATAACGTAGTACATAAATATAAACAGAGTAAGCTAAGTAACAAGATCCTAAACTGAAGTAAATAGATGGTAACAATAGTTGTAGTGTAATATATAATATATGCAAATGTGAATATACTTCTACAGATCTAAAGGAGAGATTGAAAGAAAAGGAAAAAGGATATAATATGAAATAATAGACATAAAGGAATGTGGAGAAAGAAAAGAATGAAAAAAAACAAAAATCTTTTCTTTCTTTATATCCTTTTTCCTTTTATGCAATCTCTCCTGTAGATCTGTAGAAGTATATTCACATTTGCATATATTACATATTACACTACAACTATTGTTAGCATCTATTTACTTCAGTTTAGGATCTTGTTACTTAGCTCATTCTGTTTATATTTTAATGTACTTACTGTTTATAATTTTAATAAGCTTATTCACATTGTTCATAATTTTTTGTCATCATAATATGTAACTTCCACAATTCTCTATCTGTTTTATGTTATCCGTTCTAGCCCTGAAGAAGACCTGCAAAGTCGGGTCGAAACGTTGGCTTTTTATAAAATAGTTTTGCACTGTTAAGCATATTTATGACCGCCACCCGGATCATCTCCTTCCTTTATAATGCAAAGGTCAACTATTAAATATTTAAAAATGATTTTGGTTTAGGATAGTTACCTAGGATCTGGACAAACGTCTAACTTGGAATCCTCATACCAGACTGAAATGACAAGAAACCGCTCGACGTTTCCGACTACTTCAACACTTATTAGACAAACGCTCTAACCTTCCAATTAATTACAAAATACTCATATACATGACTACAATAAGGCCTATTTGGACTTACGGAGTTGAGCTATGGGGCTCCACCAAACCTTCAAATTCCTCTCGTATCCAATCCTTACAATCCAAAATCCTCAATGCTCCTTTCTTTGTTACAAATAAAATCATCCATAATGACCTTAATGTTCCTCATGTATCAGATTTGGCCCAATCCAGATATCTGTCTTTCCATAATAAACTTCATAACCATCCCAACCCTCTTGTTTCTAACCTTGCTTCCTATTCAATTCCTGATAACCCCCCGAGGCGTCTGAAAAGAAGATGGGCACGTGATCTCCTAATTGTTAGAGTGCTATCAATTGATAGTTTCTCAACATGTGTTTCATGTCATTATATCCATGTGCGAATTTACTAGATGTATTTTTTGTATACAGTTTTAAATATCATAAAAACAAATAAAAAAGTTTAGGATATGTTAACTTTTTTATTTTACATGAAGATTCTTCCTTTAACATTGACTGAGGACACGGCGACTTTGAAAGTTCCCACACAAGAATGTTCCACAATGTAGACCAATTAATCACCTCGAAGATGGCTGAACCTGAATGGACCACGACATTAAATTACCCCATTGGTCCAATCCACTCGGTAAGAGGACCAATAATAGCCGTTGGTATGCACACAGATATACACATAGGGTATAAACACCAGACCAGCTGCGTCCAGCTGCCGCTAAACCACAGCGCTCTGGTTGTGGTAGAGTTCGATGTATGACGATCGATGACAAGGGTATCTTCACTTCTGGTAGTACATTAAATTGAATTAAATTCGTTTTTTCAGACTAAAAAAAAAATGGTTAAAATGGCTATGATGTATAACCGAAGTTTGCAGAAGGATGGTGCAAATTGACTAATCAAAATTTTTAAAACGAGGCACATTTTTATAGATTCTTTATTTTTTGAGGATGGGAGCATTATTTAATTTATTTTAATGACATTATGAATATTTGGGGGAGGTATTAAATTAAAAGGAAGGTTTAAAGCAGGGAATAAGAATAAAAACACGAAACTAATTCTACTATCGTTTGCAATGTGTTATCAAGAATTAGAGAGCGATAAATTTTCTTGGGAAGGGACGTATGCTCCATCGACTTTTAGGGAGGATAGACACCCCTGATCGCCTAAACTGCTAAAAGGATTTTGATACAATTAGACTAATTTATATTCCTTTAAATTCTTTTTAATTTTCATTCTCGAGAAAAAGACTGACAAGGATTGTTTCAATCGTGATAAACCCTTCGCGTATCAATCAGACTGACTCTCAGCTAAAAACAGGCAATATGGATTTGGTGTATTGTTCATTAATAATAATATTTCATTAAAAAAGCTTATTTGGCCATTGTCATTGGACATTAAAAGAAAAGTGGAGATATAATAATCACATCATGTTGCCTGAACAACGTTTTGACAACAATAAAAAAAATAAAAAAAGTCAATTACCACTTGACTATTTTTTTAAAAAATAGTTGAAGATCGTTTATAAAGAAATCTGGTGTGTCCACTCACAAGACTTTCCTACCTATTTCAGAAAAGTATTTATATCTTTACATATGAACATCGAGAAACAAAAAAAAAATGAATTAGATTTATTTTCCTGAAAATCGATCAAAGAAAAGTTAGAGCAAATGCACAAAATCGTTAGAGCTGTTTTCGTGCTACAGTCTATAATAATAATAATAATAATAAAGCTTAGCGAACCCGAAGGTTCGATGCCGACACCTCCCTCCACCGTTCGCCGTCCAAACCCAGTCCCTTCAGATCGGCTTTAATGCAATCTTCCCACCTTCGCTTCGGTCTACCCCTCGGACGCTTACCATTCGGCACAGCAAATATTAACCTTTTAGGAATTCTCTCGTTAATAAGCCCAACAACTTTACAAGCCCATTTGATTCGCCGCGATGAAATTACATCAATTATATTACCCGGATACAGCTCACGCAATTCGGCGTTGTGTAGCCGTCTGAACTCTCCGGTTAACTCATCCTTCTTCGGTCCGAATTTTCTACGCAATACTTTATTTTCAAAGACCTTAAGACGCTGCTCATCCCTTAATGTAAGCGGCCAAGTTTCGCATCCATAAATAACTATAGACAAGATAATTGTTTTATAGATTCTAATTTTTAAGTTCCGGGACAAGAGGCGCGAACTAAGTAGTTTTGTCACAGAAAAATAACAAGCATTTCCCGCCTTCAGTCTAACCTACAGTCTATAGAAAAACATATTTTTACTTTATTGCGCATGGAGCTATTGCCCATGGAGCACCCAATTTCTGTCACAGGCATCAGCAGTTAAAACCCTACAAAATAAAAAAAAAAACAACAAAATCGGTTCTCTAGTTCCCGAGATTACTTATATTTAGGTTATTTTTTTTTTTTATCGTATATAGTTTTTATTTATTATTATTTAGTTATTATTTTACTTTTGTTAATTTAATTTAATTTTTTTCTATATACGGTGTGAATGTGTTCATTTATCAATATAATTATTGTCCCCGTGACAGAATATTATATGTCTAAATAAATAAATAATTTTTTTTTTTTTAACTTTCTTTATTGTATATTAATACATTCTGCCACATTGAAGGGCATTAATATTAAGGCTACATGATTCATTAAAAAAAAAAAAAAAAAATGAGAAAATTTTGGCACAGACAGACCAATGGCTAAAAATGTGTTTTTCGAACTCAGCGTGCCCTGAAAGGTAAAGATCCGTCGAAAACCGCATATCGGAAATTTGACCCGATTGCAATACTTTCTTTACCTAGTACAGGAAGGAAAGTAAAAATGAACTAGGGATATCAAAAACTATTTATTTGAAATGAAAATCAGGAATATACAAAGGTTATAAGGCCTAGGTAAACTAACCTATCTAGTAGTAAGGTTAATCTCCCCACCATGATGGGTAACGTTTATCTTAGTCTCCTCTTATCTTCTAGTGATTGAAGCATGATTTACGGAAATCTATCAGTCACATCCTTCAGTACTTCAATCATAATCATACACGTTCAATCAGAATATTAATAGTACCAAAAAATGCCATTCCGACTGACCGTCTAAGGTCCGCTTTACCAGAGTCCCTTCCATTTATTTTAGGACACACTCGACCATTATCGGAATTCCGTTTATAGTGTGACCATGAGAACTCGCGCTCATTTGTCGCGTAGAAACATTTGCAATGCAGTATTGTATTCCTTTATGAGGACGCCTTTACGAATCGATTGAAAATACGTTTTTCGAATATAAATCAGGACAATTTTCTAAAAATGGTAGCAAACCGACCAGAAATTGACAAGAGTAAGGACTTCCAAAGAAGAAGAAAAACAACGGTTCCAGAACCGACCTGGAGGAATACGAAGAACACTAATGCGCACACTGGAGAACTATCAAGTGCATCAAGAGAACATCAGCATTCCGTCCGCGTGGAGTTGCTGGACGCTTACCAATTGATTAAGAAACCACCTCCGATTTGTGTTGGTACACAACGCCTCCTCGACATACCAATAAGTTTACTGCCGTCACTTCTGCCAACTTGGATGGATTCCTCTATTCTCTTGGGTTCTCACATGGAATCTCGATACTGTAAAGTATCGATTCTTACTTTATATGGGCGGTTACACGAAAAACATACCTTTTATTTGAAAGATTTTTCAAGTGAAAACTTTTTTAGGCACGGTTTTTTTTTTCTTTGGATAGTGAATTAGATAAATTCGTCAGATCTCCGATGTGTAACGCTCGGTTGAGGTCAACTAATTGAAGCGTTTTCCCATATGGATTAAAATATCTCAAAAAACTAAAATTCGGATCTGCATATTGTCATTGAGGGAAATGTTTATTATCTTTGTAATGAGCTATTATTCAAAATTGTAGTTTCGAAAACCAAATCATCAGAAATGTTTTGTTGAACTCTTATCTATAATGCCAGAATCAACTCTAAATACAGTGTTATCCTTATATATAAATTATATAGAATTTATTTAATATTTTTTTTTGTTCTCCATTGGTCATTATAAAAACATTAGCTGACCCGTGCGAATACACCGCACAAACCTAATAATTATATTTGATTTTAATACATTAAGAGAACAACTTCCATTGAATAATGTTTGATACACCAAGGTTTATTACATATATTTTGCAAGTTATCTATTTATGAATACTATTTATATTCTGCCATGGTTCAACTATTGCATTTCCTTAAACTTATAATGTAAATATTAGCTTTTTCCTTCATTGTATTATGTGAGGGGGGGGCCTATATTGGAGGATTGGACCTGCGAACTGATTGGTGGCAACACAGAACTGAGGAAACCGCAGGAAGGTTCGGAAAATGGTGAGAGTTAGCACGAGTGAATGTCTCTCATGTTAGTACTGCATTATTTGATAAAGAAGCCTATAGAAGAATACACCATTATTAGGATAAATCCCCATGAGCAGGTAACACATTTACTGATATCTTTCACGTGCAAACTGAATTACCTCGTGTAGTTCAGTAATGAGGGGTCATCATCTTTATCGATTTCCTATCGACCCTATGAATCGATTGACATAGACAAATTATATTGTTGTTTCTTTTCAGTGGGGATATCTTGCTAGGACGTCGAAGAATACGGTTCCTTCTGGAGGCTGACGTCTGGTTGGAAATTGGACTATTTATTGCCTGTGTTATTATTTTACCATATTTATTTCTCGAGCTAACTATTAAGTATCATTATATAGAAATTTATCTAGCTAGCATGCGCATGTTGTTATTGTTATTTTAGTTATTTATACGTACATTATTTTTATAGATTGTTTATTATTGAGTTCTATTATATTTATTGTTATGTAATGTTATTATATTAGTGTAGTTAGTACGTTAGCTTATATAGTTCCATGCTTGTTGAACATAATACGTATATTGTTGAACATAATATACTCGTAAAAACTCAGTAATTATTTATTATTTTCCTGGCATCCGTCTTACAGATTATCATAAATTAAAAAAAAACTTTTAAACATTGATTTAAACATCTGATGACGACAAAAGCCTAAAAGTCTCAGGGAGTTATATAGTTAGTCCAATATGGATGTATGTCACTTAATCATTAAACTGAAATCGAAAAAGTGTTTCTAAAATGATAAACTACAACAATAAAGATCTAATAGTAAATGCTATTGTAATCGAAGCACATTGCAAAAAATTACCAACAATGTTTAAATGTTAATTAATACAATATATATATATATATATATATATATATATATATATATATATATATATATATATATATATGAGAGAGCGTAAATTTCTTAAATTAAATAAAAAAATATATTGTCAACCAGACAAGCAGTTATAAAAAAACTGATAAAATAATTATATTTATTTTCTGTTAAGCTCAGGACGCATGTGACCTGAATTCTATAGAGAAAATGTGTACTCGATATGAATGTGGGAAGCGATGATGGTAATCCTTCTTACTGAGAAAAACTTCCTGTTACACTTTCTGAAGTAGTTCAAGAAGAAAACAGGGGGTACCAGAAGAATCACTTATAACCTTGGATACAACATTTCTTCTGGTTTTTACAACTTATTCTTTTAATTTATTTACTATTTTATGATAATTATGTGCATATAAAATCATGTAGGTTCTCAATTAAGAATAATAATAATAATATAAAATAATTTTCGTTTATTGACAAGTCCTGGGATCTGAATTTTGGTGATACTTCGTAGTTGTAACTCCTTTATGATAAGTGGGCGCAAGATCTCTTTGTCACACTGTGCATAGAATTCAGAGGGTGTTTGAAATGACCAATCTGGAGACGAACTCTCGGAATTTTGTGGAAGTCGTAAATCGCGATTGATAAAAAGAGAGGTTACACTCGGGTAACTCGGAGACAATGCTCGAAATTAAGGATGTTGCGATACTATCTATATCGATATTTTCCTTTCGATATCGTCTAAAACGTTTTGAAACAAGGGTTCGATATTTTTTTCAATCGTCTAAAAATAAACCAATTTAATATATTAAAAATCTGGTGTGTCCACTCACACGACTTTCCAAACTATTTCAGAAAAGTTTTCATATCTTCACGTATGTCGATCAAGAAACAAAAAAAAATTGACTTAGATTTATTTTCCTGAAAATTGATCAATGAAAAGATTTAAGTACGATTTATTTGTTAAACTAAAGCAATGTAAACCGGCTTAAGGTAGATCAGTGCAAAAATTTCAATACTCTCTAATATTGCAGATCAAAAACTTTTTGCCATAGCTTAATTTTGTCAAACAATAATTTCTGTTAAAACTAGAGGTATAGGTAAAAGTTAAGGCCCAAAATATTTTTCTTTTCTTTATAACTTTTTTCTTGATTTTTTCCGTGAATTTAGTCCATGTAAGAAAATTGAAAGGACAATTTTAGAACATTATAGGAAAGTTTCATCGATATTGTTAGAGCCGTTTTCGCGCTAGAGTCTATAGAAAAAATGCGCACTAAATTTGTGTCACAGGCATCAATAGTCAAAACCCTAAAAAAAAAAATCGTTCCACTACTAAACATTTCCAAATATTAAAAAGCGTATTTACAACATTTCCAAAGATAATGGCGCATATTGTGAAAAGTCGCAAAATACATTTTTGATGGAGCTGAAATTATAAGAACGTTTTTGAGAGTTTTGCCTTATTTATCGATAATAGCGCATTGAATGCACATAAATGACCCTTGTATATATCAAATATAGTTACAACAAGCACACAATTTTCTGATTTAATAAATGGAAACATACCAGACTGAAACGAAAAGAAACCGCTCGACGTTTCCGGTTACTTCAGCACTTACTAGACAAACGCTCTAACCTTCCAATTAATTACAAAAGACTCATATATATGACTATAATAAGGCCTGTTTGGACTTACGGAGTTCATCTATGAGGCTCCACTGAACCATCGAACTCCTCTCGTATCCAATCCTTACAATCCAAAATCCTTCGTAAAATCCTCAATACTCCCTACTTTGTTACAAATAAAACCATCCATAATGAAATTAATGTTTCTTTTGTTTCAGATCTGGCCCAATCCAGATATCTATCCTTTCATAATAAACTCCACAATCATCCCTACCTTTTCGTTTCTATCCTTGCTTCCTCTTGAATTCCTGATAACCCTCCAAGGAGTCTGAAAAGAAGATAGCCCCGTGATCTCCTAATGTACACATATCATTAGATTGCTACCGTTGGGTAATTTGTCTACAAGTGTTTTCACGTCATTATATCTATATGTTCAAATTTACTAAATGTATTTCTTTAATACAGTTCTAAATATCATTAAAAAATAATAAAAAAAAAATTGAAAAAATAATCAAAGTTCTTAGTGATTTTAGGTTTTATGTCTGTTTGTAAAAAATCGATGATAATATAGTTGCTAAGTACCTCAAAAAATTAATTTTAATATCGATTTTGGTGATATTTTTGATTCGATATCGGTAAGAAATTTTGGTGCAATCTTGTGATCTTATATCCATCCATTATACCGGAGGAACACTGGTGAAGTATTATATTTATAATTTTTTCAAAGTCACCATAATAGCTTGGGATGAGAAAAGGTCACTTTTCGAAGAATCACTCAGATAGCAGATATCAATATCGGCAATCATCGATCATAATTCTCGAAAACGGAATGACTAAGCGTTGGAAGTTAAGACATAACCAATTTATGACTTAATGCGAATCTTTAACTAAGCATATACTAAGAAGTGTTTGTCGCTCGATTGCTTTCTTGAAGATACTGTAGATATGTATGTATCATGGATTACATAAGGATTAGCTTTACAGTTATATACAGTATGTTTCACATAACATATAGCTAATAACATAACATAAAATTGGCATCTATGAATATTTAAATTAATATAATTTCAAATAAATTTTTAATGAAGATACTTAAACTTTAATTAATTGTTTAAAAAATGTTTTGAGCTCAAATTTTTTCTAAACATTTACGGGATTTAATTACATAATAACAGAGAACAAAGTTAAAAATCGATCATCTCATCCCGTTCAAAAAATCTTTAAGTACCTTTTAGAGGATTAATTAAAGACACATTATATACATCAAAAGTAATTTGACAGCATTTTTAGCTTAAATTATTTCAAAACACACACGGAATATCACGAAATAAACACATAACCTTCGTATAGGGGGACCAAAATATGTAGTAATTACACTATTACATAAAAATTTATTGAATTATATTAACCAATAATTATGGTTGGAATCAGATGAACATAAATATCAACTTATTTAAAAATAGACTGAAATTATGCTATAAATAATGCCTTACTATTGTGTATATATTAATAGTATATAATGATATCATGCAGTTTGTTGTTAAGGTTGCATAGCAAACATACCTTACATCCCATCCATAAATTATATCTGTGATTAGTTAATGTTTCCTTACCTGAAAAAAAAAACATACATGTATATTAGTGAATTATTTTTTTACTATTGTGTGTTGTCAAAATTTCTTTATTATATTATGTTACATTTTTAATGAAACGACTATCTATTTTAATAATGAAAAAAAAAATGTATAAATAATGCACTGATTGATTGCTCACATCACATATCTGGAGATTTTTATATTTTAAAAATTTGGAAAAAATATAGTTTTTCCTTTTTTTTTTTTAATTCGTCAAGGAAGCTCAAGGTTCCAGGTTCGAATCCGGCTGACAGTAATTTTTTATCAGCCGTGGATCGAATCTGGAAAGAGAAAACCCTCCTGGGGAACACCCAACCTCTATAAAGTGGGTATTATTAATTAAGAAGGAAAACTTGGTGGTTGAGCGCGATATCGGCCCAATCACCTCCCTGTACAATAGTCTTGTAACAGTACTTCCTCACATTGTACTGAACACAAGACCCTTCATTGGTTGTTAGTGGTAATGGTTTTTAAGACGTGAAAATGGAATACATATCTTGATTTCTGATTATTATTTCTTTTGTTGAAAAAAAGTTTTAGGTAATATTAGTGATGTTACCAATAACAACTTCCTTGTTTATTTATATTATGTGTTACCTATTATTCCATGTAAACTTCCGGTATACAATTTACCATCTTACCATCATCAGAAATATGTAGTTTTGTTGAACTGTTATCTACAATGCAAGAATCAATTCTAAATACATTGGTATCATACATATATTTGATTTTGTTTTTTTGTTTTTTGGTCTTCAATTCTTCATCCGCACCTGTCATGGTAGTGACAATTATCAGATATCTTATATATAAATTGCTATTAATTTGTCGAATATCATTTTTTTTTCATGTACCCTATATTATAAAAACATTTTTTTCATTTTTTCAAATTAAACACATTTAGGTGTAGCATATTGACCAACAATTGGTTACATTCTATAGAAATAATACTCTTTTTGGTTATGTGTTTCTAATAGTTTTCTGTTATTTTTTTTGTTCAATGCATATTTTTGTGAACTTCTAGCTTACTAGTCATATGTATCGTTTCTAAAACAATCGAACTCCATAGCAAAAATAAAATTAAAATACACAGCTGATTCATGTTGGAAATATTCTAGTTGTGTACCAAGTGTAGGAATAACTATAATTGAAAACTATATTTTTTGTAACAAATCGAAGATGGACGACTTCGAGCAATAGATCGAATCACAAGTATCGACCTATCGATACTACAGCCCAAGAAAAATATATCAGTGACAAACGAAGGAGATAGGAGGCAGTTGGTGGCTTGGCAATTAGCTCTAATTGTTGGGAACTATCGATTCTATTTATATCTCGAGCAGGCTCAGTCTCTGCTAATCTCTGGTAGATACAAGCGCCATCTACAGAGCAAGGATGGCTACACAGGACCAGAACCTCTTATCAGAGGACACCTTTGAATAAAGGACAGAAAATGTACCACCAATGGAGGTCGGAAAAAATGTATTAGTTGGCAAATAAGTCCTTTCGTTTTTTCTGTTTACTCTTATGTCACTATGATACACATCATATTTGATTAATTAATCACTAAGTTGGATTGTTTATCCTGTTTGTAATATGTCAACAACTATATCTGTTAACTCTTGAAGAAACTAGCTTAGTATTGTGTTTGCTATAACACTTTGAATATGGAAGAAAATACCATTCATTATCGGCATATTTTGTTGTATTATTTTAAAGAAGGTAAGCGTGTTGCAGAAGCTCATAGAAAAATATGATGCGTTTGCGGGGATGGTGCCTTAACCGAATGCAACTGTCCAAACCCGGATCGCATGCAAAGAAGATAATGCTTTCCATATGGTGGGATTTCAAGCGTTATTTTATATGAGCTATTGCCATCAGGACAAAAAAATTATTCAACTCTATAATGCTCATAATTAACAAAATTGGATCAATCAATTAAAAATAAACGCCCAGAACTGGCAAATCGGAAGGAAGGGTGTTGTGTTCACCAAGACAACGTTAGGCCCCACACCTCATTGGTCACTCGCAATAAATTATTGAGTCTTGGATTAGACCTTTTTCCCCACCCTCCATATTCACCAGAATTAGCTTCAAGTGACTACAACTTATTCAGGTCTCTGCAGAACTCAGAACATGAACATGATGGAAAGAAATTCCAAAAGAGAGTTGACATCGAAAACCTTGATCAGTTTTTTAACAGTTAACTCTAGATATTCTATGAACATGGCATTATTCAGTTAGTGAAAAGACGGGAAAAAGTCATATTAAATAATGGTCAATATATTGTAGGTTAAAATAAATATTATGTCTATAATACATTGAGTTTTATTTCACTCTGAAAAACCGAAAGGACTTATTTGTCAATTCAATACATAGAAACGTGAACAAATAGTTTTCTTTCATTATCCTGTAGATTAGTGTAGACTTTATGAAAATATGTTGGATGACTTAAAACAGAATATTTTTTTACTTTTTCTACATCCTGAATTGATAAATAAAAAAAAATTACTAAGATAAACCGAATATCAGGAGAAACACCAGGAATAGAACAACGATTAATGAAAAACAAAGCAGAAAAGTTTAACGTCACTCAACTGCCATATTAAGACACGTATCTTAAAATTCCTTTCCCTTAACTAGATCGGAGAACATTGGATATAACACAGAACCAAGGGGGAAAATTAAATATAGAAGATGCCTTCGAAGAAGTTTGAAGCGGAACAAATTGAATATATTTACAGATGAGAGATGGCACTACAATCGCATGAACAATTTATTTTTTTTCGATTAGCAGGTTCCGCAACATTTATCATCCAAGCCAGATTCGAACCGAAGCTGCTAGACTCAAGAATGTTAAAGTGAACTATAATTTATTTTTCATCCACATATGTCATGATCAATGACAAGTAGTGGGTCTGCTGTCTGTAAGAGTATAGGTAGGGGCTTGATCAGTGTGAGGGAGAGAAGTGCCCAGCGGCAATTCTTCTCATCTTGAATTTTGAATATTTGTAAGAGACGAAATGCCTTATTAAGCTTCTTTTAAGCTGTTTGATTACAGGCATAACGTATAACTAATAAAACTTTAGCACGATAGAACGTTAATCATTTACAAAAATTGCATCAGTACCCTTATTAGCAGGTCACTGACTTCCGATGATCCAATGATTTCTAGCATTATGATTTTAATATAGACATATCATGGAAGCAGATTTTTCAGGAAAAAGTATATACGATATATCATCATGTGATATATCATATACTCCATTCACATGTATATTAAGATGACTATTATATTAGAATGGAATGAAAGCAGGTCACTAAGAACCATTCAAGGACTGACTATTATGAACCAATTGAAATAGATCTGCGTCATCGCTGACCTGTCACATAGTCCATCAGCAGGGCATTCCTCCATCGACTTCTTTAAGGCGCAAAACATCCACTTAACAGAACCTAAAGGCCGGTCTTCGAGGACAGTGTCTGTTTATCAGTTACGGCAGGGGTACCCAATCCAGTGCCCCTAACCTAACCTATCACAGGGATGATGCTTGGCGGAACTGCATTACGCGATGTTGCAGTTAAACGAGTTATTTATAAATAGCTAATAAGTAATAAATAGAAAATATATTTGTTTGAAAATAATCATTGATTATTACTATAACAACAAATACATATATATTTAACATTAAATTGGTAACTCATTTTTTTATTTAAAGTATATATACATATCATAAAAAATAGGGTGTAATAATGCTAATTTATGATTAGTTAAATAATAGTAATTAACAAATTGTTTTTTAGCTCATTTACATCCCTAAAGAAATATCCGAAAATTAAAAATTTCAAAGGAAGGAGATGGTCCGGGGTGGCGGTCATAAATAGGATAAATAGTGACAAAACTATTTTATTGATAGCCAACATTTCGACCCGACTTTGCAGGTCTTCTTCAGGGCTAGAACGGACAAGATACAAAAAGATAAAAAGGATTGTGGAAGTTACATAATATTAGACAAACAATTATAAATCCCGGAACATCTCCTGCCTTTATAATGCAACGATCAACTATTAAATATTCAATTTAAAATTTTCATTTGATTACATCAAGATATATTCATTGAGTAACGTTTCGGACTTTTTGGCCATTTTCAAACATTTCTGTTACACCTTATCAAAAATTATCTGTAAAATTGATTTGTCAATATCATTTCAACAAAAAAAAAAAAATTTGTCAATAGCAAAAAAAAAAACATGAACAAATTTTGTACTATTTACAATTACTAAAAATAATTTTTGAATAAATAACAATAATTTTCATTTACTAAATTTATATATATGTATCAGACAACTTTTTCTTGTTGTATATCTACTTACATTCATTTATTTTGTTTTCACCATGTACCTTTTATATTTTGTATCTTTTGTAGCCCTCATGTACACCTGCAAAGCATAAAAAATTTGTCCGAACTGTGGTTCCGTTCCGTTTATTTTTTATTTATGAAAAATGAAACAGTCTGAACTACGGAATACATTTCAAGCAACAAATAGTGCAATTAAATAAATAGTTGTTGTAATTATTAAGTATCTGTTAAATGGGGGTTGGTCCACTATTACTCGGATATGAGTATCCCTTAGTATAATATATATTTTACAATTAATATAATATTTTCCAGGAAATTTTTACCTTTATTTTACTTTGTATTTTTTAAAAAAGTTATATTATCAAATATGCTACATTTTAATTTCATATATGTAGATATGTGTTTTATTCGTTGATAATTTAATGCCCAAATAAATAATAATATATAAATATCTGGGTTAGGTTTAGCTCATAGATCTCTCTAAAAATTTTAGGTAGTGGAAATGGCTTTAAAAATTCCCGAAAATCTAACAAAAACTTCCGGCTCAAAAATATTAGGCATTTCCCTAGCAGGATATTCTCCGTATTTCTCCTTTACGTGTCAAAGGGTAAAGAGAAAAATGAAACTAATGTTTGAGTCGTCTTCTGTATAATTTTTTATTGGCTGAATATGGACAAAAATATGTAATATTTCCATCAAATAGATTAGTCCGAAAGATGAGTACATTTTTTTTTTAATTATTAGGAGAAAACTTTAAGAAGAAAAGAATGGTTGGGGTGATCAGTCAGAAATAAGAAGGCAAAAATAAATGATAATATTTATTTTGACATTTACCGACGTTTCGACCTGAAGTTGAGGTCTAAGAAAAGAACCAGATAGCAAGGTATGAGAAACATGAATAATGTAGGTAAAAAAATAAAGTAAAATGAAGTTGGTAGAATAATGACAATAGTAAGAACTAAGAGATAAATAATAATAACCGTTACAAAGTGTGGAATGACGAACTAAACAATCAAAACAGGTGACATAAGTATTAAAATGGGAATCCTAGAATAAAATGTAAAACAGAAAAAAGGAATATGAAGTTATGTAAGAAATGAAAACAAATAGTAAAATTAAGATATTTTAAATAGAATAGTTATATAGAAAATTGTCAGTACATTTTGATAGACTTTACAATATCTCAATTTTCTATCTAACTATTCTATTTGCAATATCTTAATTTTACTATTTGTTTTCATTTCTTACATAACTTCATATTCCTTTTTTCTGTTTAACATTTTATTCTAAGATTACCATTTTAATACTTATGCCACCTTTTTTGATTGTGTTTACTTCATCATTCCACACTTTGTAACGGTTATTATTATTTATCTCTTAGTTCTTACTATTGTCATGATTCTACTCACTTCATTTTAATTTAATTTTTTTACCTATATTATTTATGTTTCTCATATGTTGTTATCTGGTTCTTTTCTTAGCCCTAATGAAGGCCTGAATTTCTGGTCGAAACGTCGGCAAATGACAAAATAAATATTATCGTTTATTTTTGCCTTCTTATTTCTGACTGATCACCCCAACTATTCTTCTCTTCATTATTTACGACAGTCAACCATTTAACCACAATTGAGAAAATTTAAAGTCATGAATCGTTATAATGCCCCGCCTCAACAATAAAGTTTCACTGATTTTACATTATCAAATATAATAGAAACTCTTATTCCTACGATTGGTGTACTTCTGATATTTTAAAGATTCTTTAAAATGAAAATACTTAATTTGCTTTTACATTACATGAAATGATAAATAAAATATCGAAGGTGTAATATATTCAGAAAAAAATGCGCAAATACATATTCTTATTAAAAAATATTGATCAATAATTTTTTCAAAGAACAGTTCTTGAAGATCCTGTAGTCCTTAAAGGAAGATAATACTACAGCAGGTTCACTACAAGACAGGATAGGTCCTTCAGAAGAGCAGGGAATAGAGAAGATTGGAGCAGATGTGTGTTGGCCTGTGGACATCTGTCTTAGCGTTCCCACACCTCTCAGCGCCTACGCCTGTAGTCGATAGTGTATCATGTATCGATTATAACCTAAATCGATCTATCATTCATCCTAGCTTACGATATAAAAATATGAATGGGTTTTTCAGTCTAGAAAGAGAAAAAAAATTTATCTTAAAACAATGAATATATCACTTGTTAAGTCGATTAAGAACATGTGAACACATAAAGAACTAGAAAAATCTGGTGATCAACACACATCTTTCACTTACCGATCTTCTTTGAATACAAATTATTTTCTGGCAATTTTAGGATATTTTAAAATTTTTAAGTGCATTTTAAACAGAGGTAAAGCTTAAAGATAACATATCATTAAGATTAAAAATTACAAAAAGTCTATTTATAATATCGATGGTAGACAATAAAAATCTAGTTCTATAAATAACAGAAAACTTCAGTCTCTGAGCCTTTCAGTTGACACAATGACTAACTCCAATTTCAACATTTTTGAGTAATGTCATTTTAATGATATTTCCAGTTGGAAAAGTTATATCTATACAGCTAGTTAGTAAGTTGATTCCAGAGCAGGTGATTGCAGAGTTGAAATATAGAACTATGATAAAGATATCAATTTTACAACTAGAAACATTATGAAAATTAATAATAAAGAAAGTTGAAATTCGACTTAGGCTCAACCTATGCCAAGAAAAATTTCAAGGTACATCTGAATATTTAACCTATAAATGATTATGGATAGTAGGGCTATTAGTTATTAAACTTTTGTTTTCTATTGATAAGTTTACTAAAATGAAATTAAGAGATATCCATTAACTGCCATGGATAGTTCAAAAGTTGTCAGACTAATTGCACGTGGATAATGTTGGGATTTCAGAAAGAGAAAATTCAACAAATTATTCGCTAATTTAATTTTCTAAAAGGTTACATGACGATTTTTCGGAATAAATGGATGATAGATACCTAATTGTATAAATACAATATTAGATCTAGAGTTATCAAAATACAGTAAATATATTTAAGGTTATAAACATATTCATGAAATATTTTTATATCTCACTTCTTCTTTCTTACATGTACGATGAAATAGTATCTTAAACAATGTCACTTCCTTAATTCCGTGGATTTTAAGTACTTTTTACCAAACTTAAAAAATGTTTAAAAGTTTACATTTAGTAAGAAGATTTCATTTAATTTCCTTGGAAACATTTGATTTACGTTAAAGAATGTTAGTCTTTTAATATTAATATTTATATCATTTTCATCGCTCTCTGTTAATTTCTACATCTTTCTTTATTATATATTATTTTTTCTAAAATTCTCCGCTTTCCAACGATATATTATACGTGCATCTTCTGACTCTTATTTCCGGAGATTCCTTTTCAATATGGATCAGCATTTTTCTTTTTTTATCCTTTATTCAATTATCAAATGGTTTCATAAATTATATTTAGCCATTTTATACAGTTAATGTCAATAAGAGTAAGTTATTTTTTAGAGATAAACAGAATTAAAGGTACCTTGTAGGAAGACGTACATAAACATTAAGCATTTAAGCCCTGTAAAGTGACATCGATATGGATAAGATCTAGCTGATATTAAATACAACTTAATAATACACTGACATACCGAGATTTATCAAAATATTTAGAGCCGTTTTCGAGAAAATCGTATAAATGAGTATCACCGTTGATATAAAGTAGCACTTTAGGTTTGCGGATTTTAACGAAAAAGTTGATCAAATGTTATATCAGAACCATATGCAAACCTTAAATACGTAAAATTAGTTTCGTACGACTTTTCATTTTTGAGTTAAACTGTTCAGGGGACCTCAAAACGTGTATTTTCGTTGAAAACTCAGATTCGAAAATTTTCACGGTCGCAACACTTTGCTTTACGATATATTACATATACAAGTGAAAGTAAAAAAAATAAACAAGTTTACAAGATACTCTCAAACAAAAATTAATATAAAAAGAGATTATATTGAACATTTAATAGTTGACCGTTGCATTATAAAGGAAGGAGATGGTCCGAGGTGGAGGTCATAAATAGCCTAAATAGTGGCAAAACTATTTCATTAAAAGCCAACGCTTTGACCCGACTTTACAGGTCTTCTTCAGGGCTAGAATAGAAAGGATACAAAAGGATAGACAATTGTGGAAGTTACATAATATTTAGACAAAAAATTATAAACAATGTGAATAAGCTTGTAATTATGAACAGTAAGTACATTAAAATATAAACAGAGTAAGCTAAGTAATATGATATTAAACTGAAGTAAATAGATGCTAACAATTGTTGTTGTGTAATATATAATATATGCAAATGTGAATATACTTCTATAGATCTACAGGAGAGATTGAAAGAGGAGGAAAAAGGATATAATATGAAATAATAGACATATAGGAATGTGGAGAAAGAAAAGAAAAAAAGAAAACCGAAAATCAAGTAAATAAAATTAAAGACTTTATGTCTATTATTTCATATTATATTCTTTTCCCTTTTCTTTCAATCTCTCCTATAGATCTGTAGAAGTATATTCACATTTGTATATATTATATATAACACTATAACAATTGTTACCATCTATTTACTTCAGTTTAGGATCTTGTTACTTAGCTTACTCTGTTTATAATTTTAATAAGCTTATTCACATTGTTCGTAATTTTTTGTCTAAATATTATGTAACTTCCACAATTCTCTAGCCTTTTGCATCTTGTCCGTTCTAGCCCTGAAGAAGACCTGCAAAGCCGGGTCGGGAACCTTGGCGTTTAATAAAATAGTTTTGCCACTATTTAGCCAAAAAAGAGATTTATTTTTTATTTGTAACCCATCTTTCCACAGCCCTGAAGAAGATCCGTAACTATGACCGAAACATCGGTACAAAATAAAATATTTTTATTTTTCTCACTGTGTCTGCTTCCTTCAGCTCCCGTACCAAAAAAACTAAAGCATAGACATACAATGATAACAGCTCGAACTTGTTTGGAATTTTAGATGGCTTCTTCTACACCACGATCTAGAACCGTCAATCTATCATTGAACAAGTAAGATAAGTTCACTAGGCAGACTGATACCTTACTTATTAAGCCATGGCGTTGATAAATCACGGTATCTATTTAGAATAGAGTTCTGTATGGCTCGCCATTATCCGTAATGAGACTATCCATTATATTTGATGTCCTAACTCGCTTCCTTGACAACCGATCAGCATCCGTCTCTTCCAAGGACCCCACCATCCAGTTCGCAGGACCTCTTCCTCGATAAAGGACACCTTGATCCTTCCAGATGGTCCTCCACAGGATACCCCAGGACTAGATGGGGCTGGCGAGTGGCAGGACGTCGACCCAGGCCAGATATGGACATAGAAAGCCAGTTGGTGCACAGGTCGCCCTAGCGCACCGTTAGCTCCATCTCTCATCTGTGTCAACTTAGCAATCGATACGGGCTAGTGGGAAGAAGCGATTGTAAAAATAATCGATGTTTGGAAAACCTCGTTTATTGAACAGGTGTCGTTCACGAGTTCTTGGAACGGAATACCTTAACTGACTGAATAGATCTTAGCAACACTTGAACTGCATACTAAGGATAGTTGAATTGTTTCATTTCCTTCTCTACTTTTATTAATTAATTTTCCATGGTAACTACTAGTGGATCCAGGATTTAATTTTTTGGGGGAGCTGAGCAGGAAGATTTTTTGTGATTAGGATATGACTTCGGAAGAAGAAAGAAACTAACAACCTATATGAAATGGTCTTTAAGTGATTGTTGAAGTCTTATTACCTGTAATTAGATGAACAATAATACTTTTAAAGATAATTTTTTCATAAAGTATGATTTATATTTTACCATTTTGTGGAAGGCTTCAGTCCGAAAGCGCCCTCGTAGCGCCCGTGATGGAAACGAAATTAGAAAATTAATGAAAAATGTAGGAAGTGTATCTTGGCATAAAATAATTATTACAATTTTTTGCTTTCTCACTACAGAAGGTAGGAAGCTTTGTATTCGTGTATTAAAAAAATTTTTTGCTCAAAATGTTTAAGCGCGTTTTACGTTTCAGACATCAAGGATCAAATTTGGTTCAGCGTCTGTCTGTTTGTAGTCAAATCGATGTAACGAGCATATCACCCACTGCCGTTTATCCAATTTTCAGATATTGTGTGAGTTGGTATCTAGAAGGTCCCATACAAATTTTATCGAATTCCTTTCAGGACTTCCGCTTGTGCACGCGTAGCTGTATTTTCTATAGATATGCCAATATTCAAGTTCAATGTGGCTCAAAGTTGGAAAAAATGTAGGTATTAATAAAAAAAAATAATGTAGTATAAATTTTATTATATTGCGTCCTCTAATTCCTCTTATATATGCACTGACGTTTTTGCCTTGTTACGTCTATCACACTAAAACGTTCGGTTTGGCTAAAAATTTGGAGGAAAATTAGAGATTGATAAACAGTTAACCAAGTATGTATCAAATTCTATTCATTATTTCCTAAAAAAAATCTTCCACTTTAAGATCAGAAAATGTATTATTTGACATGTAACGGTTTGTTTGATTTGATTCAAACTTGGAGAAAATTTAGAGAATATTATAGAAATTGCGTAGTATTCATTTTATTAAATTCCATTTAATAATTAAAACTAATATAAATAATTTTTAATGATCTAATGGCTATGAAATGAGGAAGCCATTGATCATATGGAGCAGTGGTTAGCTTAATACAATATTTTTATGGGGTTATAAAATTTTATGTTTTATTCAGAAAGTTAATTTATACTGTATTGTTTGGTCGATTCCAAACGTTACTGGCATGGCAATTACTGCCGTTACATGGATATCGTGTAATTTTCTATAACTTTAAATTAATTGTTACTCTGATTTCGTAAAAAAATGTCATATTTTTGATCGTGTTTATATCTATTGAAATTCAACAAGCTTGTCGTGGTCACAATTTCCTCCTTAAATATCAAAGTTGTGTGAAATTCACGCATATTTTTATAGTCCAGCTTATTTAGTGTAATTCTGACTGAAAAAAAGTATTGTTCTCGTTAACTCCGAACAATGGATTTTTTTTTTCCATCCATTTTACGAGTGAAAACATACCTATTAAGTACATATCACTACTGGTAATGCAAAGGTGGTATGTAAAAGTTTTCAATTTTTACTCTATATTTGACATTATGTAGTCTGCAATTGCTATAAGTACTCTGCTACTAAGGAAAATAGTAGAGGGCAATAAAATATAAAATTATATTAATAAATCATAAAGAAATACTTAGTTTTAATGCTCTCCTGTAAAAAACAATTTTTACATACGACCGTTTGCAACAAAAGGAGCGATATACATATTCAGTATGTACATTATTAAAATTATAGAGTAATAAGATTTATTTATTTATTTAATAAAGTTTTTTGAACACTATATTCAGTTTTTTGAAAACGTTCCATTTGAGAAAATTTTAGTAGATAACAATAAGGTGAAGAAATTCAGTAATTTTCATAGGAATGTCAATAATTTGATTAAAAACGGTCTGTACTGCAGAATACAGGTAATAAATAATTAAACAATAAATAACATTAAGATTTTAAGGATATTCACACAACTTGTGATAATTTTTAAATTTTTTGAGTCATTTATTGGTTAATAATAAACAAAATAAATAATTTGGAATCCCCAGGCGTTCCCACGCCTCCAGTTGCTATGCCGAGTTGAAGTGGCTCTATCCAGATTTTTGTCGGCAATATTTCCTTTTCTGAACCTTTACAACCAAAAAGCCATCTTACCTTCTTGATTTATTTACTACTTGTTCCTCTGTTTATTTGTTCAACACGAGATCCCAGTCAATAAACCTATTTGTTCCCTCTGATAGAACCGTTTTCTTTAAAAATTCTTTAACATGCCTGCTACCTTTTGTTGGAATTCTCTACATATCTCTATACACAAATCCTCTTCCTTAACCGTTTTTAAACATTTATTCTCCCATCTCTTTAGCAATCAATCTTTCCGAATATATGTAAGAATAAAATTAAAAATTAAAGAGCTATCACTCTCATTTGACTGTCATGCTACTGTTACTTACATATTAACAATATTGTTAATATGTAACAAATATGGGAACATACTCATATATATTTATATTCAAATCAATATATTTACTCAAACTTAATTTGTTTTAATAATAAGGTTAGATTATTATGTTGTGTTAGCTAACATTTTTCTTATTTATTTATTTTTTTTTTATACTGACAATTTTCATCTTTTTTTTCCCCTTATAATTATTCTAAGGACACTAAATTTCCCAGAATAAAATCTATTGTTCTTTCTTTCTGTATTTAATAATAAAATGATCGATAAGATTATCGGAGAGGAACTATATAGATTAATCGACAAATCGCATCGAGGTTGCAAAGTAAGTGCTGCGTAAGGTTGGAGACCGGTCAGCTATAATGCTGTGCTTGCCAGACAATTCTCAAGTGCAAATAATTTGAATTTTTTTCTTCTTAAATATTCTTCTTATAATTAAATCAAACTTTCTGTAAATTTTATATGATAATTTTATGGAAGAAACAAACACTTGGTTATCATATTAAAAGGTAAATTGAGTTTAAATCCATCAATGTTTTCCATTGATGAATTTAGGAACGTTCTGGTGCATTCCCGATGCAATTACTGAGTTTAACAATTTGTCTATTTGATAACTATTAAAGCAAAACAAGAAACTTTTCAACAAAAACTTAAAAATTAATGTTTTTAAAATACTGAATTTCTTCACCTTATTGTTATCTACTAAAATTTTCTCAAATGGAACGTTTTTAAAAAACTGAATATAGTGTTCAAGAAACTTCATTAAATAAATAAATAAATCTTATTACTCTATAATTTTAATAATGTACATACTGAATATGTATATAATATAAACAATGTGAATAAGCTTATTAAAATTATAAACAGAGTAAGCTAAGTAACAAGATCCTTAACTGAAGTAAATAGATGCTAACAATTGTTGTAGTGTAATATATGATAAATGCAAAATTTTCAATCTCTCCTGTAGATCTGTAGAAGTATATTCACATTTGCATTTATTATATATTGCACTTCAACAATTGTTAGCATCTATTTACTTTAGTTTAGGATCTTATTACTTAGCTTACTCTGTTTATAATTTTAATAAGCTTATTTACATTATTCATAGTTTTTTTGTCTAAATATTATGTAACTTCCACAATTCTCTATCTTTTTGTATCATGGCCGTTCAAGACCTGCAAAGTCGGGTCGAAACGTTGGTTTTTAATAAAGTATTTGTGCCACTATTCATCCTATTTATGATCGCCACCCCGGACCATCTCCTTTTAAATTAACATTTCGCTGAATCCAATCTATGGGGAATGGTACGAATGACATAATTGGTTGAATAGAAATATCTGAAAAATGGAAACAAATGGAAAAAGCTGAGTATGACGAAGATGGACATGAACTATAAAATTAATTTTACTAAGGATAATAGAAGAATTGATATTTCTATTAATTAATTTAAAGTGGAAAATTAGATCTTTATTGATGCGCCAATATGCTAGAGAATCAATATTTATATTAACATTCATATTTCGAATCTGAGTTATCAACGGAAATACATATTTTGAGGTCTCCTGAGTCCAAATAACCAAGTCCCGCAAAATGGTCTGTGTGTCAATATGTATGTAACAGGTCTAGTTCAAAAACGAAAAGTCGTATGAAAGTGAAATTGCATATTTAAGGTTAATATATACCTCAGATGTTACAGCAATTTTTTCATCAAAATCGGCTAACCGGAAGTAGTACTTTATATCATCGATGAAACATATTTTTACTATTCTCTCGAAAACTGCTTCAACGATTTAAATTCATCATATCAGTGTCAAATTTGGCAGTTTTTAATATTATGAAGGTTTTATTCTCATTGATGTTCACTCACAAGGCTTAAATGGCTAATTTTTAATGTTAGCTTCCTCTAAACATCTTTAATTTTTTTTATTTGAAACAATTTACCATTTCACATTGATCTCTAATATAAAAAATAGTTAAATATAAATATGAAAGAATTCGATAATTAACTAAAGAGAAAATATGAGATCGTAACAGATAATAGTTAATTAATATGACTCCGACAATATTGTGTACAAATACATATGCGGTTTTTCTAAATGTTTTTGTTGGTATTATTTAATATTTAATTGTATAGATTATATAAACAACGATATAAATATTAAAATGTTTATATATAAGGGTACTTAAACGAATAAAAATATCCACAATAAAATATAAATCAATATAGGAGTTTTTATAGCGTTTTACTTTCACTTAGTCTGCATATTTATTTCTGAAAAGAAGAGGGTGGTAAGTGAAATTTGTGTGATGCGCAAACCGAACTAGATTTTTTTTCATTATTATTATACGTCTGTTATGTTCTGCGATAGTTGGTCAACAAGATGCGCATCCACTCACCTTTCATATTGGAATCGCCATGCTCCCCGCAGATGGCACGTGTTGCGCAGCTGGGTTCAACCTGTTGCAATCTTTGCGGCGCAGATCCAAGAACAAGTCTGCGTCCTCGAGGGAGGGGGTGGACATCGTACGTCTGGATAAAAACCTTATCCTTAAGGAACCATCTGTTGATGTAATCACGATCTCTGGAGTACGTACTAGAGCCAAATGTCTTCTAATACAGATTACGTCGCAGTAAAGTTCTAGCTTGCTTATAAACTGGTCTCCCAAGTGAGCCCAGTATAGCTTCCTCACCATTTTCATTGGTTCCAAACTTACCTACATTTCAAGATCTACTACAACGACAACTGCTTTTACTAATTTTTAATTTTTTCTAGCTTTGAGCCAAACCGAACTTTGAGCCGTTTCTGAAATATTGGAATATCTTAGAAAATACATTTGCGCGTGCGCAACCGGAAGTACTGTTCAGAATTAAATAAAATCGATGCAGCTTCATTGTTTTACCAATACCTACCTTTCTTTCAACGGTGAGCCAAATCAAACGGGCTGTTTCCGAAATACTGTTATAAATAGTGTTGCACAAAATCGGTCTTGGTCTTGCACTTTGTAAGACAAAGACCAAGGCCGCCTAACTGTTGCAAGAGCAAGAGCAAGACTAGTAAAACAAATTAATTTTTAGAAAAAAAATCAAGGCAAAATAGTCACTAATATTTGACAATTTTAGTTAATCTTTTTAAAAATTTTGTATAACCAATATACTTTTGCATTTAACTGTTCTAATTTTTCATTCAGGCTTAGTTAGGTTTCTCCTATTTAAAAAATTATCCTAATATCTCTATAGTAATAAGCTAATAGGTGACTGCTAGACTGTTGCGCGAGACTGGTCTCGCATTTGGTAACACCAGTTATGACTAAGAAAATATATTTTTTCGTGGACAACCGGAAATACTGTACACAGTTAAATAAAATCAATATTGCTTCGTAGTTTTACTAAAACCTACCTCTATTTCAGCTCTTATCAAAATCGAACGAGCTGTTTCTGAAATATTGGAATATCTAAGAAAATACTTATTTTCTCTTGTGCGCAAACGGAAATAATTTATGGAATTTAATGAAATTAATATGGAACAATCTAGGCAACAACTAAAAAATTCATAAACATCTGATAAATGTTAAACGATTTTTTTTTTTAATTCCCGCACGAATACAAGGCTTTCCTACCTTCGGTAGTGAGTAAAGCAGAAAAACAGTGTACTACTACAACCAATGAAGGATAGGGATGTGATCAGGCCTGGATCACGCTCAATCGCCAGGTTCCCTCCCTAATTGATTATTTTAATCAAGAGTACCCATTTTATAGATGTCGGGTGTACCCCAGGAGGCTCTGCAGATCCATGGTTGATAAAAAATAACGTCATAAATCGGATTCGAACAAGGAACCTAGAGAGCGTTGGCAGTTAATTATCGAATTCTTTCATATTTATATTTAACTATTTTTTATATTAGAGATCAATGTGAAATGGTAAATTGTTTCAAATAAAAAAAATTAAAGATGTTTAGAGGAAGCTAATATTAAAAATTAGCCATTTAAGCCTTGTGAGTGAACATCAATGAGAATAAAACCTTCATAATATTAAATTCTGCTAAATTTGACACTGATATGGTGAATTTAAATCGTTGAAACAGTTTTCGAGAGAATAGTAAAAATGTGTTTCATCGATGATATAAAGTGCTACTTCCGGTTAGCCGATTTTGATGAAAAAATTGCTGTAACATCTGAGGTATATATTAACCTTAAATATGCAATTTCACTTTCATACGACTTTTCGTTTTTGAACTAGACCTGTTACATACATATTGACACACAGACCATTTTGCGGGACTTGGTTATTTGGACTCAGGAGACCTCAAAATATGTATTTCCGTTGATAACTCAGATTCGAAATAAGTATGTTAATATAAATATTGATTCTCTAGCATATTGACGCATCAATAAAGATCTAATTTTCCACTTTAAATTAATTAATAGAAATATCAATTCTTCTATTATCCTTAGTAAAATTAATTTTATAGTTCATGTCCATCTTCGTCATACTCAGCTTTTTCCATTTGTTTCAATTTTTCAGAAATTTCCATTTAACCATTTATGTCATTCGTACCATTCTTCATAGATTGGATTCAGCGAAATGTTAATTTAAAAGAAGGAGATGGTCCGGGTTGACGTTCATAAATAAGCTAAATAATGGCACAAATATTTTATTAAAAACCAACGTTTCGACCTGACTTTGCAGGTCTTGAACGGCCATGATACAAAAAGATAGAGAATTGTGGAAGTTACATAATATTTAGACAAAAAAACTATGAATAATGTAAATAAGCTTATTAAAATTATAAACAGAGTAAGCTAAGTAATAAGATCCTAAACTAAAGTAAATAGATGCTAACAATTGTTGTAGTGTAATATATAATAAATGCAAATGTGAATATACTTCTACAGATCTACAGGAGAGATTGATAATTTTGCATTTATCATATATTACACTGCAGCAATAGTTAGCATCTATTTACTTCAGTTTAGGATCTTGTTACTTAGCTTACTCTGTTTATAATTTTAATAAGCTTATTCACATTGTTTATAATTTTTTTTCTAAATATTATGTAACTTCCACAATTCTCTATCCTTTTGTATCTTGTCCGTTCTAGGCCTGAAGAAGACTTGCAAAGTCGGGTCGAAATGGTGGCTTTTAAGAAAATAGTTTTGCCACTATTTAGCCAGAAACGAGATTTATTTTTTATTAGTATTCCACCTTTCCTTAGCCCAGAGAAGATCCGTAACAAAAGCCGAAACATCGGAACAAAATAAAATATTATTATACTGTGACAACTTCCTTCAGCTTCCCAACCAAAATAACTTCACCATAGAAATACAATAAATATAGGTTTTTAATAAATATAGTTTTACCACTATTTAGCCTGTTTATGACCGCCACCCCGAACCATCTCCTTCCTTTATAATGCAACGGTCAACAATTAAATATTCCAAATGTTAATTTATTTGTATACTACATAGATTTCTTTGACCTTGGTTCAAAAACATTGTAAGAGATTTGGGCAAATTGTTTTTACTGAGCGAGAAGGATCCCACGTACGCTATTCAACTCTACTTCATGATGGTCATCGATAGAAGAATTTACCGAAATACCGATATTTTCCTCTACTGCACACTTCATTTACAAGAGACCTCTTTTACATAAGGACACGATATCCTTCCCTAAACCAGAGCAGCTCATTGCCGAAGGACACAGGACCCTATAAGAAGTGGAAGGCACGCTGTTGTAACAAGACACCAGTGAAAAGGAGTGCTGACCACACAGCAGCGTTAACAGTTCTTATATAGCATCCACTAGTCTCTACGAACTACACAGCCTTTTAGTATACTTAACACTTCCAATATATATTGTATATTATTATATTTTATTATTATAATACTTTGTATTGTAGGTCTCATTTTATTTATACAACGAATATTTCTTTTCCATTGTACGAAGCACTTAGTTTGCATCTTCAGTGTGATTTGCTGATTAATCGATATTCATCGTATTAAATCTCCAAGGAAAATATAAGACTTCAATTCAATGTTGGTCATGTCCGATTTTAAATAGTTTGATGAATAAACTTTTTTTATTTTATTTTTTATTTTTATTATTTGAAATATTAGAATGCTACCAATGGGTAGTTTCTCAACAAGCGTGTTTCATGTTATTTTATTCCTCTGTACACATTTACTTGATGTATTCACACTAATACAGTTGTAAATATCATAATAGAAATTAAAAAAAAAAATTATTTGAAAATTAATACATTCTGCCGCATTGGAGGGCATTAACATTAGGGTTACATTAAACATTCACACAATATACACATACAAATGATAACTAAAATAGAGATAAAAGAAAAAGAGTTGAAGAAGGTAAAATATGAAAATTAACATGAATATGTAAAAAAAAAAAAATTAGAGAGAAACTTAATGAAATTAAATATATTAACACTGTAAATTATAAATGGTTTATTTTTTACAACTCAAGTTTAGTTTCTCTATATATTCCAAAAAAGTATCACCTGTATTTTTGTATGTTAAGGTCCGTTAAGGATGTTAAGGATCATGCTAGGACGCAGAGACTAATTCATCCAACATATTGGAAAGTTTTGACTAAACTATAGTAGCATTCCTTGAGTTCAAGAAATATAATATACTTCAAAGCAAGCGGAGAATCCCGCCATTTCTCTACTTTATTATTTTCAGTGTGACTGAGGGATCAATGCCTATTGATAGTCGATTTTATTATTATTCCGATAATCGATATTTTACCACCGATAATATCTACTTTGACATTATATACTATCAATATCGTCCCTTAATATTTTAATATTTTATTTACTTTTTTTTTTATTAGAAGTTTCCACTAATAGTGGGTATCCTTAACCTAAAGATATTTCAAGGCTATAAAATAAGGCTATGATTATTATTTTCACCATATTTATTTTAATTTTCATAGCTACGTTTTGGCCGGTAAGCCATCTTCAAATCATTTTATCTAACTATGCTTTTTGCATGTAGTCAAAAGTCTGATTGCTTACCGGCCGAAACGTAGCTATGAAAATTAAAATAAATATGGTGAAAAAATAAACAGACTTTTTTATAATATTAGTAATTTTTCATATAAAACAAGCACATATGGATATTTTAAGGATTATATATTTTATTTAAAAAATAAAAATTAAAGCTTTTTCGGAAAGCAATAAGAATTATATATGAATCTGATAGTAAAAAAAAAAAAATTAGTTTCATCTTGTCTGTTTCATATAGAATGTAATGTGTATTAGAGGAAAAATCGATATTTCGATAATATCGACTATCGATGGACATCCTTGCGTACAGTTGAGTAGCACGCGTGAGACTCATTCCACTCAGTAAACTCAATTTCCACGTATTTGCCAGTTAGAACCTCCTCAAACCAAGGCTACGAATTGTCAAAAAAATCTATGTAAGGCGCAAATAAATGAGCATTTTTGTTTTCTGAGATATTTTATTCCATATGTAAAAATATTTAAATCAGTCGACTCTAACCGACTTTACCGGAGTGTTAATACCGAACGAAATCTGACGACTCAATCTAATTAACTCTTCACAAAAAAGTGCAAAATGCATCTAAATAAGTATTTTCTTCAATAATAATAATTCACAAATCCTTTTTTTTTTTTTCTTTTTTTACGTAACTGAGTAGTTTGTCAGCTTATAAGTCCTCATTATACAGTTATAACAATAACAAACTCTACTTTTGTTTGCAGAAAATTTTGTCTATTTTACTATGGAGCAAGTTTTTTTATTTTATTTTTTTTATTTTAACTTGATTCTTCAACTCACACCTGTCAGAAGTTCCGACAATCAGCGAGTGTGATGTCAAGATGAAGAGATTGGTCTTGGAATAGGCGTGAGGGAGAGGAGTACCCAGCGGCGTCCTTCCTTTCTTGAGCGTAATATTTATAGTTAGTGGAGGAGATCCCTCATCCAGCTTCTTTTAAGCCTCCTTCGGGTGTTATCGGGCATGTTAGTTGGGGCCATGCCTCGAATTAATGAGTTTGTATGTCCGTGTAAGTTATTATGAAATCGTTTGTAGTATGTTCGTATGTGGTCGTTAACTGTTGGCATCTGTAAGTCTTTATGTAGAGTAATGTTACTGACGTACCAGGGAGCTTTGGTGATAATCCTGAAAGTTTAGATTGAAAAGTCTGTAATTTACGTATGTGAGTCTTTTTGGCTGTCCCGTATATTTGTAAAGCGTAGGTCCAAATAGGCTTGAGTAGGTAAGTATATGTATTCAGTTTCTGTCTAAGTTTTAATTTCGAATTTCTTGCAAGGAGTGAGTACAATAGTCGTAGTCTTAGGTTTAGAGTTTTTGTTTTGTTTTTGATATGTTGGCCCCATGTCATTCTTCTGTCAAAGGTCAGTCCAAGATATTGAACTTTGTCTGTCTGAGGAATTTGGATATTGTCAAGGTAAATAGGGGGGCAAGTTTCACGTCGAAGGGTAAAAGTGATATGTAGTGATTTGTCTTGGTTGAGTCGAATTTTCCAGAGTTTGCACCAGTCGTAGAAATTGTTTAGGTGATATTGTAAACTCTGTGAATGGAACGAGTTTTAATTATTTAAATTAAATGTTTTTTTAGTTATCGCTTCCTATTCAACGAAAAACTAGACTCGATTAAAAAAAGGTCTTTTTAAGGTCTAAAAATTTTAATTTTTTTTTCTGCTGGAAATTGGGCCATTGTTTATATGAACTTTTTTTTTAGATCTCGATGTCTACCATCAATCTTTTAAACATGTCTCTCTACTTACGGGATACCCTGTATGGATAGACAAGACAAAAGTATGTCAATGAAGAGACAGAAGCGTGCGTACAATTGTAGGCCAGTAGATTGCCATATGTCACCCAATCATCTCCTTGACACATCCAACTGTCTTTGTTCTTCCAAGGGATCTCAGCGATCCCAAACCTACAGTTATTTCTATGATTCTATTCTAATACGTAATTTTAAACATCATTATATAAATAGGAAAACGCAAAACGGTTCAGCCCCTTTTACTCCTCTATTTTTCGACCACTTTTCTTCCTTCTTTTTTTGTTTAATAGATATTGACGAGCTTTAGAGTTATCAATAAATAAAAATATGAAATATAATGTAAATAAATATAAAAGTGGTAGTTTGTTCAAAACGGCTAATATCCGAAAGTTCTTATTTATTTGAAAGCTTTCTTCATTCCCTACAAAATAATCATCGAAATCAGACTATTTGTTGCAGAGGTATATCATTTCAAACAAAAAACAAAGTCGATTTCCATTATTTTGTTTTTTGATAAATCGAAAATTTTACATTTAATGAAGTAATCTGGACTATTATTTGAAGATATGATATGATTAAATATTATTGGAATGTTCTAAGTTAATTCTACAGTTTTGCTCATTCTTAACTTAAATACTGCACAAGCATTAGTTAATGGAACACGAATGAGAATGAAGTACTAACGGAGACTACTTAAAATTAAAAAATTTTAATTCCAAGAATTAATTTAACATTTTCTGACACAATACTTACATTCGACTTTCAAATAACAACTTTCTTATTAATAGCTGCATTTGCTATGACCATAATCAAATCGCAGGGTTAAAGTTTTTGAAAAATGTTTATATTATTGCGACGTCAAGGAATTTTCCATGGACAATTATATGTGGCAGCAAGTAGAGCACGTTCATTTAAAATATTGAAATTTATATTTTCAATATTATGCACAAAAAAATAACAGAACATTAAAAAAGAATATTATACAGATAAGTTCTGAATAAAAATGGATTTAAAGTGAATTGAAATTGCTAATTTAAATTTATTTTTTACTTGCTTACGTTAATTTATTGTGATAACAACAAACATAAATTAAATATTTTTGAATGAGTCTATTTAGTATTATTTATAACTTATTTTAAGTAGTTTAAGCTCGATTTTTAATTAAAATTGAAAAATTGTTAGTATTGATAAATGAGGATTTTTGAATCGTGATTTACTCTTTATTTATTTAATTTATTTTTTAGTTCATTATCATTTTTTTAATGGCTATGGTCGAATTTCGACCACTGGGCGAACATTAGTAATAATAAATCTACCTTCTAATATTCTTAAATATTATTTCTCAAATATATATCCCTTTTTCGGCTCTCAGGAATGATGGATTTTGACGAATGAGGTATCAATAGAAAAGGAATATCACGTAGAATGCGCCAATCGTAATTTTGTTTCCTAATTTTGTAGACGGACTTAAATAAAAGTGAATGTAAGTGGGAGGTTTTAAACCATATATTGATGCCGTCTCAACGAATCGATACGTTACAAATGCATCCATAACATGTGAATAACTCAAAAAGTAAGCACTTTATAGTAATTAAACATAAGAGTATTTGAAATGTTACTAAATTCTCCACAAAACGTAAAAAATAAATCATGGAGATCAAACGATTTGTTGCTGAGTTATATAGCGTTGTGAACATTTAGTATTTGTTGTACTGCAACGATTTTCTTGCATATTTTTCAAAAAATTTGAGCGGTTTGTTGTGACATACACCTCCAAATTTTAAAAAATAACGAGGTTATTTAGGACAAAAAGGGCCCAATATTTTTGTAGGCCACCTTTTTTTATCGAATTTGTGATCAAGTAATCTTGCGATCCAAGTCGAAAGAAAGTGGATGGACCAATTTTTAGTACCTAATTGATTAGACAAAGTTTGCTTCCCTCCAGATTGAAAACTATCCAATTCCAAGAGTTTTCGTAAATATAATAGTTGTAGGTTATAATGAGATGAAGCTATTTACGAAGTTTCAGGCGGATGTTAATAATTTGAAAAAAAGGTTTATACCACGGACTAATATATATACGAATTGTTATTTTCAAGTTATTGTAATATATATATTCTTAAATATTAATTCGTAATATAGGTCGAATTTAGTTGGAAAATACAAACAATTTAAATACGTGGGAAAGAAATGGGAAATGTCTATTCCAATTCCAATTAGATAAAAAACCAACAAATTCAACTCACTGTTATTTCAAAGTTGTTGTTATTTATAACCAAATTTGGTGGAACATATCGACATCACCAGTAGTATCGCCATTTATGCAGCTAACCATATATTTTGTTTTATCCGCGTTTATTTCGAGCCCTAGTTCTTTATCGGCTTTCATTAACGTTGTCGTATTTAGTTTTATAGTTTCAACGTCTTCGCTTAACAGTACCAGATCATCAGCATAGCCCAGCACGGATGTTTTCCCTCCCAGATCCAACCCTTTCTCTGTACGCATTACCTCCCTAATGGCATGTTCTAATGCCAAATTGAACAAGACAGCCGAAAGGGAATACCCCTGTTCTAAACCCGAACGAACCTCAAATTTTTTGGACAGATTATTACCGATTCTAACTTTATTATTTCAACTATAAGTTTGTAAAAAAATTAGACTGTGACTTTATTATGTTTATGTCAAGAAATCATCCTAATATACCTATTCTGTAGTGTGTTTATAAAATACAAAATGACATGTTTAATAAATAGCAATAAGCTAATAGGTGCAAGGCCTAATGTCTTGGTCGGACTGAATAAACATGAAAAATAAACGAATGTAAAAAAAAATTAATAAATAAAATATAACCTCTCAACCATATTATGAACGGTTAACTATTTTTTCACCATTACGAAAAATAAACCTTGTTGAATATATTTAAATGTATTATAATGTCTTAGGTTTCGGTTTAGTATTTCAGAATTTTCGACTTATTGTGGCTAATTTTTTTTGCTACGTAGGAAATACGATCTACCTACGACTTTAGAGTTTTTTTTTCCTCCTACCTCGAAGGAGACAGGCGGCTGGACACACTGAATGGAACTGCGTGTGCATTCCAGACCAGGTCAATTCAACAAAGGTGTTCTTCTTTGCTTTATATCCTCAAAGCAAATAAACTATATTCAAAATAAATAAGTATATATAATAAAATAAATCAGAAAATTAGTTTGATAAGTTTTGATTAAAGGTTTCTTGATAAATTGTACACGACTTCAAAAGATTCCTTGCTTGAAGCCGATTGCAAAGAAATCAATAAGACTCTTTATTTTTATTATAGAATATATATATATATATATATATATATATATATATATATATATATATATATTTATTTATTCGAAGTTTCCACTAACAGTGGGCTTCCTAAACCTAAAGTTCTTGGTTGGCTTCCTTCCATAATGTTCTAAGGTCCATTCTTCCCGTAGAACATGAACCATCACGGATTCCTCACTTCGTTATCCCAGGATTTCCTTGGTCTTAGTAGTCTTCTTCTTTCTCTAATTTTCCAAAAGTGGATTTCTTTGGCTAGTCTTCCTTCAGGCATTCTTTTCAAATACCGCTTAATGGCTGTAAGTTCTGACATTAAATGAAAACGACGGTAGCTCCTCGTCTATTAGTCCCGTTAAAAAAAAAAAAAAACCCTGCCAATTATTTCACAATGGTTTATTATTTTCTAACAATTATATATCTAAACTAACATTACCTTTCTCGTGACAAATTAAAAGAAATAAATAGTTATTTCCTATTATATACCTAAACATTTGTTTTTCATCATTAGTAATTTGCTAAAAAAGAAAATAGCATTACTAACAGATTCAAAAATCAAAATCTAAAACAAAGGAATTGCAGTATAAGATAAAAAACATCTAGAGATCATATCTTTGTCCTCCAAATTGTCCAATTTTAAAGGTATATTTTTTTTAAGGAAATTTGATATACTTTTAAATAACCATACACAATATCAACACAAAAGTGTAAAATTTTTGAGTTATTCAGAATATTACCACCCCTTGTAACTTTTTATCCAGCTTCTTTTCGTTGAAGTATGTTATATAGATAAATTTAAAAGCCATCGAGAAAAAGACTTTAGCCAAGTTTCATTGAAATCAGTACATTCCTTTAAGCGCTACAGTCTATAGCAACGTAGGTTTTTCGGCCGCCATTTTTAAAGGAAAAGGCTGATAGTAATGATGAAGAAGGAGGATCATCCTCGGATGACCTCTGACTTTAAATCCAAATTTGAAAAAAAAAAATCGGCCCACTAGTCTCGGATAGTAGAATTCGTTTTTCGAATTCTAAGTATCCTGAAATGTAAAACCTCAAATTTTGAGAGGGGTTTAAGTTTTTTAATTTTTTGTTCGATTACAATGCTTCATTACTGAAAATAATAAATCAAAAATATTTTAAAATCATCTTTACTAATAGGGCTCTGATTTCGATGAAACTTTCTTCGTTTTTTTAAGAAATTTAAATATCTTTTAAACATGTTATCACAATATCAACAAAAAAGTGAATACTTTTTGAGTTATTCAGAATCTAATTTTACCACCCCCTTGTAACTTTTTTTCCAGCTTCTTTTAGTTGAAGTATGTTATATAAATAAATTTAAAGGGTATCGAGAAAAAGACTAGCCAAGTTTCATTGAAATCAGTACATTCGTTTAGGCGCTAAAGTCTATAGCAACGCAGGTTTTTCGGTCGCCATCATGAAAGTAAAAGGTGGATAGAAATGTCGATGAAGGAGGATCATCCTCGGGTGAGCTGTGACTTCAAATATGAATTTGACAAATTAATTGGTCTAGTCGAATTCTACGTATTATGCAACGTAAAACTTCAAATTTTGACAGGGGGTCAAGTTTTTGAATTATTTGCTCGATTACAATGGTTCATTATTGAAAATACTAAACCAAAAGTCGTAAATGATTTGGGAATTTTTTTAATGAACTATATTATATATACGCACGCGCATGTTTCAGTTATTATTTCAATAATAATTTTCATGTAACCATCATATTCGATAAATAGAAGGAAGATTGTACCTTGTTTCAAGCTCGATATTAGAAATCCTTTAACGTTTCTTGTCCTCTCTTCAAGCAGCTGAAGAAGGAGTTGTTGATTATAACTTGTCAACAGATATTTAGTGGTTCTCTTTGTACAAAGACTACTTTCTATCCGGTCTGTCTGTTCCATAATTCATAGGATACAGCGTAGATATGGGTTCTGCGCGAACCCACTCTATTAGCGAGCGAACAGTTCTAATGACAGGACTGTACGAGGGTACGGTACACGAGGACATGGTACAGGATACAGAACATGAGGACATGGTACAGGATACAGGATGCGGAGGAAGGAATGTAAACGAGTGGTGGAAGATGATCCTGCTCGTTATGTGGCCATTTGGAAGTGACCTGGTCTGATGAGTTTTTGATTGCAACCTCCAGGGGCGCTCTCCGCCAGGAATTCTTCCAGTCAGTCTGCTCTTATCTCATTGTGTTATTTTGCAGAATAATACGTTCTGAAACTGAGGAAACATCTAGCCAAGGTTTCCATGGAATAAACACTGAAAATACCGCGAAGTTAATGAACAAATTACTTAATTCTGGGACTACTGTCCCCCTAAGAATAATAACAGAGTAACAAATTTATGGGTCTTAGTCTGACTTATAATAATAAAAAATATAAATTAATTAACTGCTCAGACAAGAACTTAACCGACGATACGGCCAATTATACAGACTACTGACCAGAAAATCTCATCTTTCAATTCACAACAAATTACTGATCTACAAGACAATCCTGAAACCCATTTGGACCTACGGAATTGAACTTTGGAGGACAGAAAAATTCTCTAACATCAAACGCATCCAATCCTTACAGTCCAAAGTCCTCCGAACAATAGTCGATGCTCCGTTCTATGTAACCAACAAAACCCTACATCATGACCTTAATATCCCATTTGTCCTTGGCCTTATCCCTGAAAAATTTTCAAAATTCCATCAGAACCTTATCAATCATCCAAATCCTCTAGCTCAATCCCTATCTAGTTTCACTCATCCCTACAACCCTCCTCGAAGGTTGAAGCGGCAGTGGCCCAGAGATCTTTTATAGGATATATTTTAGAGTTCTGGCAATGGCCAGATTCTCCACTCAAGACATGAGTGTATGTGGCTAAAGCGCTCTCGCTTAAACTCCACCGGCTTTACCACCAGTGACGCGGTTGAGAGAGTAGCACAGGGATTTGGGTTCCCCGCCTGGTTGTATATACTGTATATAGGTATGACTGTATTTTTATGATTTTAATTTACTTATAATTAGGTTATTTTATTTTTTTATTGTACATAGTTTTTATTTATTATTATTTAGTTATTATTTTACTTTCCTCTTATTTTAATGTCCAATTTTATGTTTTCTATTAATAATAATTAATTTTGTATAGAATAGTTAGTCGATGAGATGGATAGTTTTCCTGATATAAGCGAAAACCCGAAAAAGTGACCTACTAAAAACCCTCCCTCACATATGACTTACCATATAGGGGTGGGGAATTTTAGTATGTTTACCTCCTTACTAGTGCAAACAATGTCCCAAAGTCAAAAATTGTGTCGTCGCCATTTTCTTTTATACTCCATATTCGAGTTGGACTAATAAAAGACGTGACTGACTACCTTAAGAAAAACATAAAATTGGTCTTAACTCTTTTTCCGTTCTGAATCCGTCTCTGCTGGACATATATTTTTATATGTTACTGAGACACTATATATTTTTATTCGTACGTACCCAATATAAATAGTGAGAAAGTAACTAGGATTTACTCAACAGACTTTTGTTTTTTTTTTAGTTCTCACAGAAAGAACATGCTATTGCAATTTACTAAGACGTATACGCACACAGGGCGGAAGTCGGCACTCAGTGTCCCAGGGTGCTCCCACGACAGAACTAATTACCAGGCTGTCCAACTTGAACAGGTCTCAATTGAAGTAATCACTGTTTCATGCAGTTTGAGATAGTTTAGTAAGTCTTTGTTCTGCAAAAATGGGCAGTTTAGTCTTCATAATGTACAAAAATCTAATCCACCACACTTAATTCGTTGGTTTAAAATACAATGCCTTTGTATAAACATAATCGTGCATATGTGTGGTTATACAGCTGTATTTATATAACTATCAGGTAAGATTTGTTTTATTTAAAGCCAAAACATTTTGTAAACAATGGATATACAATGTGGTATAATATAGTGACAAAGGCAGAAGTGATCTTAGTTTGGTTAACGAAATAGGAAGAGGGGAGGGTTAGCTAAGATTACGAGGCGTAGAAATGTTTTCGTTTAGGGCGCCAAAAATACAAATACGCCTAGATATTGTTTAGTGTTGCCCAAAATCAAAGTCGTTTAACTGTTGTAAGACCAAGACCAACACTGGTAAAAAAAAATCGATTTTTTAAATAAAAATTAAGGCAAAATAATTACTAATACTTGACAATCTTAGATACTATATGTTAATAATTGGTATAACCAATATACTTTTGCATTTAACTCCTCTAATTTTTCATTCAGGCTTAGTTAGTTTTCTCCTATCTAAAAAAATTACAGTAATATATCTATAGAAATAAGCTAATAAGTAACTGCAAGACTGTTGCGAGACTCTTGCGCAAGAACAAAACCATGAATACTTAGAATTTGATCTTATGGTATGGATTAAGTATGCAAACAGATTGAATATGGTTGATTTAGGTGCGTGCTGGGCTATGCTGATGATCTGGTACTGTTAAGCGAAGACGTTGAAACTATAAAACTAAATACGACAACGTTAATGAAAGCCGGTAAAGAACTAGGACTCGAAATAAACGTGGATAAAACAAAATATATGGTTAGCTGCAAAAATGGCGATACTACTGGTGATATCGATATAGATGGTAATATGTTTGAACAGGTAGATAAATTTAGGTATCTAGGTTCTACGATAACTAGAAAAAACGAAATTGAAGAAGAGATTAAGGTTAGACTGAAGGCGGGGAATGCTTCTTATTTTTCAGTGACAAAACTACTTAGTTCGCGCCTCTTGTCCCGAAACTTAAAAATTAGAATCTATAAAACAATTATCTTGCCTACAGTTCTTTATGGATGCGAAACTTGGCCGCTTACATTAAGGGATGAGCAGCGTCTTAAGGTTTTTGAAAATAAAGTATTGCGTAGAATATTCGGACCGAAGAAGGATGAGTTAACCGGAGAGTTCAGACGGTTACACAACGCCGAATTGAGTGAGCTGTATCCGGGTAATATAATTGAGGTAATTTCATCGCGGCGAATCAAATGGGCTTGTAAAGTTGTTGGGCTTAGTAACGAGAGAATTCCTAAAAGGTTAATATGTGCGGTGCCGAATGGTAAGCGTCCGAGGGGTAGACCGAAGCGAAGGTGGGAAGATTGCATTAAAGCCGATCTGAAGGGACTGGGTTTGGACGGCAACGGTGGAGGGAGGTGTGTAACAAGCGATTGGTGGTGTCGGCATCGAACCTTCGGGTTCGCTAAGCCTTATTATTATTATTATTCCGTACAGTATTTCACTTGCGCACATATAAATGTATTTTCTAAGGTATGCCAATATTCGTTAAACGGCTCGTTTGATTTGGCTCAGATTTTGAAGAAAGGTGAGAACTAGTAAAACAATTACGATGTATTAATTTAATTTAATTTAACTCTCTACTTTCTCTTTTATATGCAATAACATATTTTCCTTATCGAAAAAACCGCACCATCGATTAGGCCCAAATTTGGAGAGAAGGTAGTGATGAATAAACGATCAGGTTAAAATCGAATTTATCAAATTTTGTTCAATAGTATAAAAAAAAACTCTGCTTTCGGATTACTGGTATTGCTTTTCGAATATTTTATTCACAAACGAAAAAGTATTGAACTGGTGTGGAACCAATGAAAATGGTGAGGAAGCTATATACTGGCCTCACTTGGCCGATGTTTGTTGATTTGATTTCTCCATCTAATGTTTCGTCTTTTACTTACTATTTAGGTATTCATTATTATGTAGAGGCTTGCTGCATTGTATGGATGAACCTCCTTGCCTTCGTATCGTTAGATATTGATTGTCTAGTTTCAGTAGTAGTTCTTTATTGATCCTTCTCTCAAATATTTTACATTACTTCCTTCTTTAAAGTGTCCATGTCTCGCAGCCTTGTATCAGGAGGTTTTTAGTAATTTAAATATTTTTGAAAGATGTCCTGTTTGTGCATGTCATTTCTTGTGGAGCCGAGATATTTGTATATAATTGTTTATCAATTTAAAGGTAAATTAATAAACCCTATAACCGAGGAATATTATATATATGTATGTGTGCGTGTGTGTATAAACAGAAACATACTCTCACACTCAAAGATATATCTATAGGATAAAACAGACCGAACAGGCAGGCCGTTATCAGTAAAACGACATGTGACAGATGCGATAGCGTTGTGTTGGGCGCCACTTGGTAATCCCAAGCAAGAGATAACAACAGTGAAATGCTACTTTCGCAAATTCTCTAGCTGTGCTAATAGTGTTAAATCTACTTCCTAAAACAACATTAAGGAAATGTTAACCTTTTTTTTTTTTTTTTTTAACTTTTAGTCCAGAAACTTTCGTGAAACAAAAAATTTTGAATCTCATGATAGTTGCTGATATAAATTCCCAAAACGGTGATTTATCGAGTTTTTTGAAAACATGTATGTTTAAAAGATTGAAGACAATATTTCCTAGGTGTATTTCTCTGTCAGTTCATTAACCATCATCGTCCTTCTTACGCCTACAACCTTCTTTAAGTCCTCAGTACATTCACTTTATTTTCAATAATGAACCAATGTTTTCTTAATTGATTAAAGGTACATTTATTTTTTATCATGTCTATTTGTAAACTTGAGATTATTTTTAACTATCTCTAAGGCTATATAATTGTGATGACCAAATGCAAGACCAAGACTCGTCTTGGTCTTACGCAAGAGTGTTCTAACAGTCTTTCAGCTACCTATTAGCTTATTAATATAGAGATATTACTGTATTTTTTCAGATATAAGAAACTTAACTAAGCCTGAATAAAAAATTATAAGAGTTAAATGCTAAAGTATATTGGTTATAACAATTCTACATAGCGCACAATTCTGTCTTAGTGTATTATTCAAGAAATTCGTCCCAGAATAAATAATATGATAGATGGAAAAAATTTACTATATAAATATGTTTCAAATTTCACCAGAAACTCACTTATCATCCAAATCCCTATTTAGCTCCAGCCATCCCTACAATCCTCCCCGGAGGTTAAAACGGCAGTGGCCCCGCGACCTTTTGTAAATATGTATATATTGGAGTACTGGCAATGGCCAGATTCTCCACTCATGTCTGTTACTCTAGTGCTCTCCATCAGTCTCCACTGGCTTGCAATACCAGTGACGCGGCTGGGAGAGAAGCACTGGGAGTCCTGTCTTGGCTGCCACATTTGGGGGACAAAGCATGACTCATAATCCTCTGGGCGAATTTAAATATTGTATCTAGCTGTGAATGTGTTTTATATATTTCAATTTCATTTTTTTTTTTTTTTTTTTTTTACCTATGTATGTTAATTTTCTTATTTTACTTTCCACAACTCTTTTTTCTTTTCTCTTTATTTTAGTTGTCATTTATATGTATATATTGTGTGAATGTTTAATGTAGCCCTAATATTAATACCCTCCAAAGCGGCAGAATGTATTAATTTTCAAATAAAATAAAAAATATATAAATAAAGGCTGTATCTTTATAATCGAGAAATTGAGCAGTATTAACTAGATGGCTTAAAAATGTCATCATAACCGAAACGTAGCCAGTGTTGCGGAGGAATGAATATGAATGTGATGAAAGATACAGCCTTTGTTTACGTTATGATATAACAGTAAAAAATAAGAATTTGATTAATATTTGATAAGAAGAAAGATTTAAAAGAAACCTTAATAAAATAAACCAGAATAGTATCAGAAGAGAGAAAGAGAGATAGGCAGTGTGCGTGCGTGTGTGTGGGAAGAATTACGAGACAAGATGAAGATAGAACTGGAAGGCCCATTAAGAGTGTGGTTAGGAAGAAGATAGTCCAACAACCTCCTGCAGGCTGGGAAACATTACGGAGGTTAACCGCATCTCTCTACAATCTTATACTTTTTGGTACACCTGATTAGTCGTCTCATTTCGAGGAATTTACTATGGGCAGTGTCTTCGGGGGAGGTTCTTGTATAGACAAAGAACATGAGGTATAATAGCTATATTTCATTGGACGTTCGTATAATTCAACAAGAGGAAGAAGAACGAGTTATCCTAAAGATAACCAATCTATTTTCCGACAAGAACGAGAAGATCGAGGTTTGTACTGTGAGAGTAAACAATGGCTCTGTAATACAAGGATACGGAGGCACCATACGTAAAATCATATCAAAGAAGTAAGGATCTTCGCTCAAAATCAATCGAGGGTGAGTTCTTAGAGCGAATGGTATTCTAATTTTGAATACAACGCATAAGAAGGAGCAAAAATGACTGAGAAATTATAGCAAAAATAAAAATTCGGTTTACATATGAGTCTTTTTTTAAGTGATTTAAGTCAATTTTGTATAATACGGCCTACTTTAGAATTTTTTTTTTTTAAAATTAGAAATTTTCAAACCGTCATTTCAATGAGGTTAATAATTACAAATTGATACAAGAGTTTATTATTATATTGTTAGAGCAGTTATCGAAAAAGTTGTAAAAATCAACAGAATATAAATAAACCAATAAATTGATTTAAGGAAAAACGTTGCTACAGGATACCAAGCTAAATAATTAAAATGTTATTTGAGAAGGAGTTGATCGGGGGAGGGAGGTGCGGTCAAATTAATACTAAATTAAACAAATAGAATTATTTAATTTTTGCCGACGTTTCGACTTACTTTACAGGTCTTCATCAGGGCTACAAAAGATACAAAACATGGTGAAAAATAAAATTAATGAATATAAGTAGATATAAAATAAGAATAAGTTGTCTGATACAAAAATAAAAAGATGATATCAGAGATATAGTGGCTGACAATGTAGTTAAAATAACAAGTATTATTTGTAGAAGATTCCATGTAGAATATTTTGTTTTTATCTTCTACATATAATACTTCATATTATAACTACATTGTCACCCACTATATCTCTGATATCATTTTATTTTTCATCATGTTTTGTATCTTTTGTAGCTCCGATGAAGACCTGCAAAGTGGGTGGAAACGTCGGCAAAAATTAAATAATTCTACTTGTTTAATTTAGTATTAATTTTACCGCACCCCTCGATCACCTCCTTCTCATATTATACCAACGCTCAACCATCTCTACATCATTATAAAATGTCATTTGTTTCAAAAAACAATCCTTCTTATTTTGACTCAGAGGATCTAAAACGTGTATTTTCGATAAAAATTCGAATTCGAAATTTTCATGATCGCAATACTTTTCCTTACTTAATTTTTCATACATAGGTAAATGAAATGAAAATGTTTGTAGAATATTATTTTGTATTATAATATATCATGATATAGTCAGGATTAACAGTAAAAAATTTCTTTTGCTCCAGTTCACAAGGTTTCGAACTAAGCTTTTGGGTCATCATCAGGACTAACAATAAAAAATTGCATCAGACATATAAAAAATAAACAGAAGGAAACAAATAGGCCAAGAGAAATAAGTTCATAGGCCACATGAGGTAACAATAATATATACGTAATGGAATAAAAATAGAAAAAGATAAATAATATGCCTTAATACCTAGTCCTATTAGTTTTTGCGTACATGTTTCTCAGTTAAATTGTTTTTTATTTGTACTATTTATTTATCTTTTTTCACTTACTTATTCTATGTCTTATATTTCTGATGTATTTTTTAATGTTAAATTCTGACGATAATCCAAATAACTTTTTTTTAAATTGACAAATAATAAAGTTAAAAAAATAGTACTACAAATCCTGACTTACTTATATCCAAAAAAAAATCTAAACATCCCATATCTAAATGTTTGTTGAATATTTAACAATTATTTAAAAAAAAAAAGACAACTGAAAATAGTTCTTAAGAAAATATTAAAAACAGTAGTTTCCAAAATACAGAGGGATCAACGCTCTGTGAACAGCTCGACAAACAGAAAGCAACAAATAATGAGATCACGGATTTTTACAGAAGTGATGTAACACACACCTTCTCCACTCAGGTGTCTGTTGACAGTCGCAATCTCACAAATTCCATCTTAAAACAAGTAAAATAAATTGTGTTAAGGCCAACAACCCTAAATAAATTAATTAGGAGTAAAAAAAAATAGATTTTTTTAAAAATAATACTCAAATAATTTTATAAAGACTTATATAAGAGAAAGTCCGCCGGTGTAGAAACAAAATCTGGTGAGGTCAGTACGCGCATCACACAACTTTCACTTACCACCATCTTCTTAGCAGAAATAAGTATTTTCAAAAAAAGGAAAAGTGAAAGGAAAAATTATAAACGCAATACTGATTTATATTTCATTGTATATTTTTATTTGTTTAAGTACCCTTATATATAATAATAATAAATAATAATAAGGCTTAGCGAACCCGAAGGTTCGATGCCGACACCACCAATCGCTTGTTACACACCTCCCTCCACCGTTCGCCGTCCAAACCCAGTCCCTTCAGATCGGCTTTAATGCAATCTTCCCACCTTCGCTTCGGTCTTCCCCTCGGACGCTTACCATTCGGCACAGCAAATATTAACCTTTTAGGAATTCTCTCGTTACTAAGCCCAACAACTTTACAAGCCCATTTGATTCGCCGCGATGAAATTATCTCAATTATATTACCCAGATACATCTCACGCAATTCGGTGTTGTGTAACCGTCTGAACTCTCCGGTTAACTCATCCTTCTTCGGTCCGAATACTCTACGCAATACTTTATTTTCAAAAACCTTAAGACGCTGCTCATCCCTTAATGTAAGCGGCCAAGTTTCGCATCCATAAAGAACTGTAGGCAAGATAATTGTTTTATAGATTCTAATTTTTAAGTTTCGGGACAAGAGGCGCGAACTAAGTAGTTTTGTCACAGAAAAATAACAAGCATTCCCTGCCTTCAGTCTAACCTTAATCTCTTCTTCAATTTCGTTTTTTCTAGTTATTGTAGAACCTAGATACCTAAATTTATCTACCTGTTCAAACATATTACCATCTATATCGATATCACCAGTATTATCGCCATTTTTGCAGCTAACCATATATTTTGTTTTATTCACGTTTATTTCGAGTCCTAGTTCTTTACCGGCTTTCATTAATGTTGTCGTATTTAGTTTTATAGTTAGTTAGTTACCCTTATATATACAAATTTTAATATTAATATCGATGTAATGTGATAATGGGCTTAGTAACGAGAGAATTCCTGAAAGGTTAATATTTGCTGTGCCGAATGGTAAGCGTCCGAGGGGTAGACCGAAGCGAAGGTAGGAAGATTGCATTAAAGCCGATCTGAAGGGACTGGGTTTGGACGGCGAACGGTGGAGGGAGCTGTGTAACAAGCGATTGGTGGTGTCGGCATCGAACCTTCGGGTTCGCTAAGCCTTTTATTATTATTATTATATAGCTGTAATGTATACAATTAAATAATACCAAAGAAAATATATGTATATGTACATAGTATTGTCGGGGCCGTATTATAGCTCATGTTACTATGAAAGCATGTTCTAATCTTCGTACGAGCTCGGGCGCGCTCGTATCCCTTCGGTTCCTTCATTACAACTATTCTATCTTACGATCTCTTATTTCTCCTTTACTTAATAAATAAAATCTTCCATATATTATATTTAACTGTTTTTTTAATATTAGAGATCAATTTAAAATGGTTCAAATAAGAAAAATTAACGGTACGGTGTAGAGGAAGCTAATATTAAAAATTAGCCATTTAAGCACTGTGAGAGAACATTAATGAGAACAAAACCTACATAATATTAACAACTACTTAATTTTACACAGATATGAATTTAATCAAAATCATTGGAGCCGTTTTCGAGAAAATAGTAAAATTGAGATTCATTGAAGATATGAAGTAACACTACCGGTTAGTCGATTTTGACGAAAAAGTTGCTATAAGATCTCAGATATTTACAAACCTTAAATATGCAATTTCACTTTCATATTACTTTTTGTTTTTGAGCTGTACCTGTCACAGATACGCAGACCATTTTGCGGGGCTTGGTTATTTTGGACTCAGTAGACCTCAAAACACGTATTTACGTTGAATCTTAGTTCGAAATTTCTCGATGCATACTTCCTTACTACATTCTTCTACGGTAAGTGACAGTAATAACTGCAACTACAGGAAATGTTTTCGTCTCTTATACTTCTTTGCTTCTATGTATATATTTGTATATATACTCTAAATAGTTTTCTTGATAAAATAAAATTTCAACAAAAGGAAAAGTAGCCGACATGAATAAAATATGACGCGAATTGCAGGAACACTGGCAAAGCCACCTCGGAAGACTTTCATTAAAAAACATTCCGATTATAATCGTTAACTTTTATTACGTAGCGGAACCCCGCAATTAATTTCGACCTCCATGCACTCACAAAGACAGGGTTGTTAACCTCCTTCCTGCACAGGGGAGAGAGAGAGGGTACAAACGGGGTTTAAAACAAATAATAATGAAGGCTTAGCGAACCCGAAACCTTGGTAACACTACAACATTACATACTTTCGTCCATTTACCGCCATACAAACCCAATACCATCAGATCAGCCTTAAAACAATCCTTGCTTCGGTATATATCTTCAAATACATCCAGTCTACTTTACTTATTATCAAAGAGTATGAACCTCAACAGTGGTATCGGCATCGAACCTTCGGGTTCGCAATATTTCATTATTATGTAATGAGCATTTCCAGTCAACAATTTCTTTTGTTCTAGTTGAAAAGTTTTCGAACTAAGTTTTTTGGTCATCAGGACTAAAAATTAAAAATTACATGAAAAATAAATGGAAGTGAATAAATAGGTCAAGAGAAATAAGAACTTAGGCCACCTAAGGTAACAGTAATATAAACGATACGGAATAAATAAACAGAAAAAGATAAATAATAAGCCTCAATACCTAGTTCTATTTGTTTTTGCGTGCATGTTTTTCAGTTTAACTGTTTTTTATTTGTATTATTTATTTATCTTTTTCTCTTACTTATTTAGATACTTTCTAAGTCTTAGATTTCTAATATATTTTTTAAATAGACAAAAAATAAAGTTAAAAAAATAGTACCGCAAATCCTGATTACCCATACCTAAAAAATTTCTAGAAATCCCGTATATATATGTTTCTTCAATATATAATAATGAACCATTGTAATCGAACAAAAATTCAAAAACTTAAACCTTCTCTCAAAATTTGAGGTATTACGTTTCAGGATACGTAGAATTCAGAAAAAGAATAAAAATTTGTTTGTCCATCCGCCGTCTGCCTTTTCTTTTAAAGATGGCGGCCAAAAAACCTATAGACTGTAGTGCCTAAACGAATGTACTGATTCCAATGAAACTTGGCTAAAATCTTTTCCTCGATGCCCTTTAAATTTATCTATATAACATACTTCAACGAAAAGAAGCTGGAAAAAAGGTTACGAGGGATGGTAAAATTAGATACCCCATAACTCAAAAACTATACACTTTTTTATTGATATTGTGATAAGATGTTTTAAAGGTTTCTTAATGAACATTTTTGACATAACCATAAACGTTTAAAAAAAAAACGTTCCTTTATGTGTATCATTAAGTGTCCCAATGATTATTTGATTACATGTTCAAAAGTAAATTTATCTAAAATAGAACCTTTAATTAGTACAAGGCTCTACGGATAGCGGTTTTCCTAATTGATGTATCGATTTGCATTTAAATCGAATTTAGAAATTGTTAATTCGTACTAAAAGGGATATTAGTCAAGATGAAGGATCCTGTTTTGACAGATTAAGGACCCGAACTCCTCCTGGACATTTAAGGATAAGAGGTCCTGCACGTGTCCTCCCCGGCCCCGATCAATTGCTACAATTAAACGCAGATGCGGGCACTCCTCAACATCTATTACACCGGTGAGTAACGGCAACTGAAGGTGGTCTTAATTGTCTTCGATATTATTATAGCTATATTAATATTATTTTTATAATTAACAATCGAATAGTCCAAGAAGTATGGACAATTAGAGAAGGGTCTGACAACCACTAGCGGATCCAGGATTTAATTTTGGAGGAGGGAGGAGTAGTGTTGCACAAAATCGGTCTTGGTCTTACACTTTGCTAGACCAAGACCAAGGTCACCTAACTGTTGCAAGACCAAGAGCAGGACTAGTAAAAAAAAAATCGATTTTTAAATAAAAATAGTTACTAATACTTGACAATCTTACTATATGTGAATAATTGATATGACCAATATACTTTTGCATTTTACTCCTCTACTTTTCCATTCGGGATTATCTAAAAAATAACAGTAATATCTATATAGTGATAAGCTAATAAGTTAAGACTGTTGCGAGACTCTTGCGCAAGACCAAGACCATGATCAAGACTGAGTTTGCAAGACCAATAATCATATCGGTCTCGCATTTTGGCAACATTAGGGAGGAGGCTTCAGCCTGAAAGTTTTTTTTTTCATAAAAATAACGATAATTCCTTTGGAAAAAAAGGAAAGAAACTAACTACCTATATGAAATGGTGTTTAAGTGATTTCTAAACTCCTATAAAAGTGTAATCATATTAACAATAATACTTTAAGAGATAATTTTTTAATATTTTTTTCCATAAAACATAGTTATATTTTACCATTTGGAGAGGGGGAGGGCTTCAACCCCAAAGCCCTCCCGTAGATCCGTTCTTGCTGACAACGGTAGATAAAAGATAACTAAAAAGTGATCGAGATTAAAATATATTTTACCTATTTTATGTTAGATATTCAAATTCTTTTTTACGATACTTTCTACCTCAGAGATTTTAGATTCCTTTTCACACCATGGCAAGTCCCGTATTCTTTTTTTTTATAACCTCTTTTTACATGAAAAGAGAAGTTTCACTAAAAAAGGCGAGATTAAAAAACTACTTTGGGTGACAGCATAGAGGTAGTTCTACTTAGGCGCTATGGACATGTTATAAAAAGTGTTGAATAGCTCTTTGGATTCTAACACTACTTTTATCTATTATTTATTTAAAAAACAAAAATACAGCAATATTTTTTTTATTTATCATTGTATATTATATTAGCTGTATTAGAATGAAATAATTATTAAAAAAAAAAAAATCCTACACCAATAACAACCCATGAATGGACTGTGTACAATGTGAGTATTGTTGTCCGAATGAGAGACAGAGACTTGGTCTTGCAAACTCAGTCTTGGTCGTGGTCTTGGTCTTGTGGAAGAGCCTCGCAACAGTCTTGCAGTTACTTATTAGCTTCTTACTATAGAGATATTACTGTAATTTTTTAGATAGAAGAAACCTAACTAAGCCCGAATGAAAAATTACAGGAGTTAAATGCTAAAGTATATTGGTTATACCAATTTTTTTTTTTTTTTTTTTTTGTTCTTCCCTACCTCGCCTTTTAGGCTATACGGGATTTTTCCGGGCCGGGGGGTGAGGGCGGGGAAATTTAAAATCGCCTCCGGCACCGGGACGCGAACTCGTACTTTTTATATCATCTCAAATCTCTGTTATCCAGTTGCCAGGCAACTAGCGGTGCTGTTACACACGCTTTAGCCTATTCGGCCACCCCGCCCCCTGGTTATACCAATTATTAACACATAGTAACTAAAATTGTTGAGTATTAGTAACTATTTTGCCTTAATTTTTATTTTAAAAATCGATTTTTTTACCAGTCCTGGTCTTGGTCTTGCAGCAGTTAGCCGGCCTTGGACTTGGTCTTGCAAAGTGCAAGACCAAAACCGATTTAGGGCAACACTAAATGTGAGGAAGTACTGTTACAAGACTAATTGTTGTGCAAGCTAAACAGCCAGGTTGTTTTCCTTAATTAATTATTTAATTAAGAGTTCCCACTTTATAGAGACTGGGTCTCCCTCAGGCAGGTCTCTCGAACCCTGGGTCGATCGACGGCTGATGAAAAATTATTAGTCATCAGCCGTATTCGAATCTAGAACCTTAAGCTTTGGAAGTCAATGATCACTCACTGAACTACCTCGTTCCCATTAATGACAGATAGTGCTAGAAATTAAAAAAAAAATACTGTCATCAGAAGTACGTATTAGATATATTTCTAATTTGCTTTCATAGAAATATCTGACGAGCAAAATTAATTTGTATCAAAAATGTCAAAATATTCCCTCTCATTTGAGATTAGGCTATATGGAACCCCTTTAGAAAAAAAAACTATGTTGTGTGTTTTAGACCACACGATAGAAGTGAAAACTTCAAGGCGGGATTAATAATAAGAAATATAAATTTTTCTCTTTTTTTATATTCAAAAAGTAATAAGATTTATAATTTATAGCTCATTACAAAGAGGATGAAATGCTAAACATTTCCGTTGATTACAAAACGCAGGTGCAATTTTTAATTTCTGAGATATTTTTATCCATACCTTCAATAAAACTCGTTATCATTTGGTTTTCGATAATATTTTTTTCTTTTTGTCTCTCTAACATGGCCACTTACACTTAATGCGGCTAGAATTTCCCAATTTATGTATTCAGTTTTTTTTCTTCAAATATTCTTTTATTTTTAAAAATTAACAATTAATTTTCATAACATATGATCAGATGATATCATTTCATATCAATTTATAATCCAGAACAACTATTATAATAACAACTATTATTTATAATCCAGATACAACTATTATAATTTTTTTTCTCAGTATTTTGATCTCAAATTGTTTCAAAATATTCAAAGGATTTAACTGAGTAATTACAGTCGTCAAACTTAAAAATCGATTATGCCATCAGATCAATAAATCGTTACGTACCTTTATTGGATTTATTAATCATACTTTACACAGTAATTAGCCAGAATTTCGAGCTCATGTTATATCATAAAAATCAGGGGATCTCATCGGATAATTTGAACCATAAAACTCAAAAATTGATCCAGCCGTTTGCTCAAAACAGCGTTACAAAGCTTTTTGCAAATTTATTAAACTTTTATTTAATAACGTATAAGTATTTTCGGCTCTGAGGACCTCACCGCATAATTTGAGCTATCAAACATAACAATATCTCGAACCGTTCGCTCAAAAAATAGTTATATTAAACCTTACCTCCCGTCTTAAGAGTTGTATTTGAGAGAAATAAGTGCGATATTTTTTGTTAGTTATTATTATCAAAATAATATAAATGTAAAATTATTTTTTTTTTTAAATCTTTATTATTGAAATTTACAACTGTATAATGATAAATACAACTAGTAAATATGAAATAAGTAACTTGACATGTACAACATGAAGATAAACTACCATTGGTACCACTCCAATTATATTTCTATATTAGAAGGTCCCGAGGCCATCTTCTTTTCAGACACCTCGGAAGGTTAACATGAATAGAAGAGGAAGCAAGGTTTGAAACAAGAGGTTCGGATGGTTCAGAAGTTTATTATGGAAGGATAGGTATCTGGATTGAGCTAAATCGGAAACAAATGGATGATTTTATTTGTGACAAAGTAGGGAGCATTAAGGATTTTGGATTATAGGAAAAATGTAAAATAGATTATACAATTTAATTTTGATATTATTTCAATAACTAATACCTAATACCTATACCTGTAATACCTATTATAAAATACTATTTTTGACTTATAGGAGTTGATAATCACAAATCGAAAGTGGATAGTCAAATTATACATAATCTGTAATATTGGAAAGTTTTCTTATCATTTTCATTTAAAGGAAATTTCTCAATTCGAGAAGAAATCGCTTACAACATTTCCGTTCGATTTCTTATTAAATCAAGACTTAGATATTGGTTGACCTCTGAGATATTCTTTCAGTCCGAACTTTCTCTATGTCGAAACAGTAATCCGAATTTTACAATTATCGTATAAATCGTATATAGTTTTCGATTGATTAGGATTTATCAGTTGTATTCAATCCAAATCAAGACAATTCGATACCTTAACTTCGCGCCAAAATATTTGCCTCTCCCTAAAATATTTTTAAAACTAACAACAATATAGAAAACGGTAGACTGATAATAAGAGATTATGTCCATGGGATCACAGATCTCAAGAAAACTGATGATGACACTAGGTCGTAAAATATTAAACCTGTGTCAAAGGGTCCAATACCCTATGGGACGAGAAAAAAAAATTAGTTTATGGTACTGTTTTCTTTATCTGTTCATCAGTATTGATTTCTATGTTATAATACACCTTGCAATACATGATTTATTGTTTTTAGTTGAAAACAAAGAAAATATATTTTATTATATTAAATGTTATTAAATCTATAAGATTCTAATAAATAAAGGCATCTATTATGACCTTAATGTTCCATATGTTTCTGATTTGACTAAATCCAGACATTTATTCTCCCCTTACGAAATTCAGGCCCATCCAAACTCACTAGTTTTTAACCTTGCTTCGTCTTAGAACTCCTCCAAACCGTCAGAAAAGAAGATGGTATCGAGATCTCTTAATATACAAATATATTATAAATATATACAAATTATATTATCATACCCATGATTAATTTCTCTACAAGCCTATTCATGACATTATATTTCTATCTTTATAGTTAACAGATGTATTTTTATTTAATACAGTTGTCAATTTCGCGAATAAAATAAAACAAAACCATTAATAAGAATTATAAAAATAAAAGAGGAATGGCTCAGAGAGTGAGCACTGACTTCAACAGCCCAAGATTCCAGATTCGAATCCGACTGACTAGTAATTTTTCATCAGCCGTGGATCGACCCTGGAGTCGTGAAAACCTCCTGGGGCACACCCACTCTCTATAAAGTGGGTACTTTTAATCAATTAAGGAGGAAAACCTGGCGGTTGAGCGCGATATCGGCCCAATCAATTCCCTGCGCAGCCATTGGCCTTGTAACAGTACTTCCTCAAATGGTCCTGAAACTAAGACCCTTCATGGATTGTTAGTGGTAAAAGTTTTTTTTTTTAGTAGTAAAGAAGTATATTTTTGTCATGGAACAGTTCAAATTAATTTCTTGCGTCCTTAAAAACTCTTAAATAAAAATCTGTATTAAAATTAAAAAAATATGAATTCTTCAGACTAGATTTAATTTGAAAATTCTTTTCTTGTTCTAAAATCACAAAAATTATGGTATTTCAGATTGTGATGGTTCTGTTACGGTTTACAAATCCTTAATGTAGTCCCCTGCTTATTATACGCATAGAGATGATATGCAATGTATATACACACATACAAAGCCAAGAATGCAGATGAATGGCGAGATGCCATTGGTGGATCTTAATATACAAATATATTATAAATATATACAAATTATATTATCATACCCATGATTAGTTTCTCTACAAGCCTATTCATGTCATTATATTTCTATCTTTATAGTTAATAGATATACTTTTATTTAATACAGTTGTCATTTTCGCGAATAAAATAAAACAAAAACATTTATAAGAATTATAAAAATAAAAGAGAAATGGCTCAGAGAGTGAGCACTGACTTCAAGACCCCAAGATTCCAGGTTCGAATCCGACTGACTAGTAATTTTTCATCAGCCGTGGATCGACCCTGGAGTCGTGAAACCCTCCTGGGGCACACCCACTCTCTATAAAGTGGGTACTTTTAATCAATTAAGGAGGAAAACCTGGCGGTTGAGCGCGATATCGGCCCAATCAATTCCCTGCGCAACCATTGGCCTTGTAACAGTACTTCCTCAAATGGTCCTGAAACTAAGACCCTTCATGGATTGTTAGTGGTAAAAGTTTTTTTTTTTAGTAGTAAAGAAGTATATTTTTGTCATGGAACAGTTCAAATTAATTTCTTGCGTCCTTAAAAACTCTTAAATAAATATCTGTATTAAAATTAAAAAATATGAATTCTTCAGACTAGATTTTATCTGCGGATACTTTTCTTGTTCGAAAATCACAAAAATTGTGGTGCTTCAGATTGTAATGTATATAATGGTTCTGTTACGGTTTACAAATCCTTAATGTAGTACCCTGCTTATTATACGCATAGAGACGATACGCAATGTATACACACACATACAAAGCCAAGAATGCAGATGAATGGCGAGATGCCATTGGTGGAGGCCGAGAGCGGTCCCAGTAATTACAGCGATCCGGTTGGCCCGCGATATGAATATTTCATGACTATGTAAATGGGACCCTGGTGTCAGGTCCCGGCGAACTTACGAGTCCTCGCGAGGGTCTCTTCGTTCTTGGAACATCCTTTCTGCTCCGGTGGAGTCCAACGTATTTCTTAAACTACCATTTAAGTATAGCCTAAGGAAAGGGGACTTTAGCTATTGTTTAAAAACTTATTCAAAATCATTCAATCTTAAAGGAGCGTCAAAAACAATAGTAATTTAATTTTTTATTTTTTTTTTATTTTAATTTACAACTATATTACATAGAAAATACAACAAGTAAATGTGACATTGGTAACACGATAAGTACAGCATGAACAGAAACTACCCATTGGTAGAACTCGAATTAAAGTTGTATATTAGAAGATCTCGAGGCCATCTTCTTTTCAGACGCCTCGGAGGGTTATCAGGGATCGAGGAGGAAGCAAGGTTTGAAACGAGAGGTTTCGGATGGTTCTGCAGTTTGTTATTGAAGGATAGGTATCTGGATTGGGCAAAATCGGAAACATGGAACGTTAAGGTCTTTATGGATGATTTTATTTGTGACAAAGTAAGGAGCGTTGAGGATTTTACGAAGGATTTTGGATTGTAGGAATTAGATGGTTTAGTGGAGCCCCAAAGCTATATCCCATAAGTCCAAATAGGTCTTATTATTGTCATATATATGAGTCGTTTGTAATTTATTGAAAGCTTAGAGCGTTTGTCTAGCGTTGTAGTCGAAAACGTCGGGCGGTTTCTAGTCGTTTCAGTCTTGTATGGGGGAAGTAATTTAATTTAAGCCAAAAATGTTAATTACTAAAAACGTTATCAAATGGAAGTAGCAAATTTATAACCTTATGCAACTATATTTAATATCCCTTTCCTGTTTACTGCCTCCCACATTCTAGCCGTTATAATCTTAATTAAAACATAATATTATTCTAAAACATTTACACACTATGCTTTAAGTTTCCACCAATTTTAGATTCGAAATGAATGAACCGTATGCAGCAGGACAATAAATAAGTTTGCACTTTCGAAAGTGGAAGTATTTTTTGATATTAATGATTGAAATTTGATGAAATATATATATATATATATATATATATATATATATATATATATATATATATATATATATATATATATATATATCTACTTGATTATTGATCAACCAATCCCTGAGGGGACTTTGAGGTTGGCTTGTGAGTTTGATTCTCACCTAGGTCAGTTAATATTTATTTCTCGACCCCAGAAATGAATTTTGATACTCCTACTCTGGTACGTTCGCAGCAGCAACCAAGGACAAACATAAAAGAACTATATCTCAAAATACACAGTAACCAATACCCAACTTCACACTAAATTTTGGCCAAATAGAACGTGTGATTTTTGAGATACATCCCTATATTCTTCTCAAGGAAGGAGATGGTCCTGGGTGGCGGTCATAAATAGACTAAATAGTGGCGAAACTATTGTCTCAATATTATCTAATATTTAAATGTAATTTTCTTACATATATACAACTAAATATAATTATAATTATTCATATTTGTTTCCTCTCAATACTTCTAAATTAGTTCTGAAATATATGGTCTCTTATTTTTATATTTATTTTTTACTTCTATGCACGTTTTACTTCTTTCATTTCTTTTTTATTCATATTGTACTCCTATCTATAATTTCTTAATTCTATTTTATATGTATATGGATACATTTATAATTTATTATTTCATAAATATAGAATTTTTTCTTGTATCCATCCATATTTTCAAATTTTATATATTGTAATTTTCCAGTTTTTTTTTAACTTTTACTACTTACCCCCTCACCATAAGACAACCAGATCAATAAATTTCCCCAATACTTGCCCTGGTTTTCCAGTTCTAAGTAAAACTTTTTACTGAACACACCTGTAAGTTTCTATTTTTATCCTACTAATTTTATTTACTTATTTTTTGTGTCTATTTCTCCACATCCCTTTATGTACATTATTTCATATTATATCGTTTTTCCTTTTCTTCCAATCTCTCCTGTAGATCTGTAGAAGTATATTCACAATCGCATATATTATATTATATATTATACTACAACAATTGTTACCATTTATTTACTTCAGTTTAGGAACTTGTTACATAGCTTACTCTGTTGATACAGCTTATTGTAAACTTTGGTAGCAGAAACCAGAAGAAATATCAAATAGATGGATAGAAATCATACTAATATTAATTTTTTTAAATCCCTAGACCTAATCCCAGAAAAATTCTCCAAATTTCCCCAGAATCTCACTTATCATCGAAATCCTCTTGCACAATCCCTATCCAGCACCATCCATCCTTACAATCCTCCTCGAAGGTTGAAGCGGCAGTGGCCCAGAGACCTTCTGTGAATAAGCATATACTGGAGTTTTGGCAATGGCCTGATTCTCCACTCAAGCCAAGTATGTGTGATTATAGCGCCCCTACTCAGCCTCTACTGGTTCTTAATACCAGTAATGCGGCAGATTGAGGTGCTGGGATCTCCTATAGTCCTGCCTTTCCTTCCACGAATGGGAATGGGGCTTGGCTCGGATTTCTTCATAAGTGAATGGATTCTGTAAATATTGTATAGTATGCATGTGTTTTAGTTGTTATTTTGATTAGTTTACATATTATTTATTGTAAACAGAGTGTGAATGTGCTCTCCGAACACTATTATAAATGTCATTAATTTTGACAGATTGTAATATTTTTGAATAAATAAAAAAAAAAATATGTATTATACAATTTTTATTTCTTGTATTTCAAGTGTATTTAAAAATATAATAATACTCCACTAGATGACACGTGTTGACTTCCAGATTCCGACCTAATCACCGCCCATTAGATCTGTAGTCCACTTCCGATCCACAGCTTCGATAATGATACATCTAGCGTTAATAGCTCGTCTTTTATCGATCTTTAATGTCGATCATTTCAGCTTCCGGCTAATTTACTCCAATTTTTACAGCTGTGATGTGATTATTTAATCGATTATAATCTGGATGAATCGATGTCGGGTCCTAAGCGATTTGAGTGTTTCATAGCAATAATTTCAAATGGATGGTTATCCTCACTATTCGAATTAGAAGGAAAAAAATGGAATGGCTAAATGGGCTTGAATAGATCCCAAGTATTAGATTAATATTTATTTAAGGAGTCATTCTCGATAGCACATTTTTATACTGCTTAGATTATTGAAGTGATAACTTCTAGAGTGAATTAGATTGAGCTGTCAGATCTCCGATGTGTAACGCTAGAGTAAAGTTAACTGGAATCGACTAATTGAAGTGTTTTTTGTATATGAATTAAAATTTCTCAAAAACTAAAAATCGGACCTGCATACACTAAGGGAGGGTATTGTTCAGCATTTTATCTTCTTTGTAATAAACTATTATTCAAAATTGTATCTTAACGCGACGAATCAATAGAGAGGCAAAAATAAAAAAATAGTGTCGAAAACCAAATCGCCACGAGTTTTATTAAATATTTGGATTAAAATATCTCGGAAACTAAAAATCGGACCTGCATATTATAAGTTCATGTTCAGGAAATGTTCAGAATTTCATCCTCTATATAATGAGCTATTATTTATAATTTATATTTCATATTATTAATTGCGTCTTGTTGATGTTTTCATTTCTATCGTGAACTGAAATATATTTTGATAATAACAATATTGCTTTAAAATACAAGATATATGCATTCACCAATAACGCCTCAAACGCTGGCACACACAAACTCTCGGGAACAAATAAAATGGGAGTATTTAAAGGCTTTTGTTCCAAAGCAATATTATGGTTTAAATTATTTTTATTTTTAAAAAGAAATGAATCAGCAAAAAATGAAATATTTACTATTTATTCCTATTGTTTTTTTTTTAAATATGATATTTTTTTATACATAATGGCTTAGAAACCACGAAGTAGACTAAAGATAAAATATGAAGGCAGCCATGTAGAGACTTTAAGAGGTGGATAAGAAAAGAAAACGGTTTCAGTGACCGCAAGAAGTAGTTGCTGCTGTGTGGTCTTCAGGAGTCGTCTGTCTCAAGCATGGGCTTATCCGGAAAATAGTTAAAGAAAACACTTGGCTTATTTAGATATCGGCAAATTTAGAACGAATTTAATATCCTACTTAAATTAAAAAAATACTCTAGTTATCTACGTTAAACAAATCCAATTCCTATGACTCTACCTGGACAAGATTCTTAACAGGAATCCTCATACAAAACTGAAACGAAGAGAAACCACACGACTTTTCCGACTACTCTAGCATTTATTAGACAAACGCTCAAAACCACCAATCAATTACAAAACGCTCATATACATTACTATAATAAGGGCTATTTGGACATACTGAGTTGAATTGAGCTTTGGGACTTCACTAAATTATCGAATTCCTTTCATATCCAATCTTTACAATCCAAAATCCTGAAATTACAAACAAAATCATCCCTGAAAGCCTTTATGTATCATATGTTTCCGATTGGCCCAATTCAGATATCTATACTTCCATAACAAACTCAAAAACGATCCGAATCCTCTCGATGCTTCCTCTTCGCTCCCTGATAACCTCCAAGATGTCTGAAAAGAAGATGGCCTCGAGATATCCTTATGTAGATATATTATTAGTAAAACAGTGGGTAGTTTCTTAACAAGCATTTTCACCTCATTATATTTCTATAAGTATACGTATTTTCATTTTAATACAGTTGTAAATATCATGAATAAATAAGAAAAAAAAAATCTGTTTTAGTTTCTTTTTTGTCCTTGATTTAATTAATAAAATAATAGATGATGATAAAGTTATAAAATGGTATTATAAATTTCAAAATATGTTTTTTTAAATAATGGTGGAGATAAAATTGACATTAGATAATGTAATTAGCAATTTGGTTGAAGATTTGCAAACAAAAGTGAAAAAATACAAAAAATATATATTTTTTTAATTTGTTTTCTTTTGCGGTGATGTTTCAAGCTTTTATCAGGGCTAGTGTTGCCCAAAATCGGTCTTAGTCTTGCACTCTGCAAGACCAAGGCCGCCTAACTGTTGCAAGACCAAGACCAGGACTGGTAAAAAAAGTCGATTTTTTAAATAAGAATTAAGGCAAAATAGTTACTAATTCTTGACAATCTTAGTTACTATATGTTAATAATTGGTATAACCAATATACTTTTGCATTTAGCCCCTCTATTTTTTCATTCGGGCTTAGTTAGGTTTCTCTTATCTAAAAATATACAGTAATATCTCTATAGTAATAAGTTAATGAGTAACTGCAAGACTGTTGCGAGACTCTTGCGCTAGACCAAGACTGAGTTTGCAAGACCAAGACTCGTCTCGGTCTCGCATTTGGGCAACATTGAGGAAAATCAAGGTAACAAGCAAACAAAACATATTAAAAAATATTTTATCTACTAATAAATAAATACTAAAAAGTGAATAAAAATGCTTGTTGTGTAAGATAAATTAAAATATATAATTATAATTGCTAGGAATTGAATTATTATGATCTAAAAATCATATAGTTCAAGTACATTTTACATCAACGACTGGACCTAATCTGCAGCCTTCAAAGTCGGAACGGACTTACGGCAAGTAGATGGACTATCGCCGATGTTCTTCTACTTAGCCCTGGAGAAGATGATAAGAACATCACGCGAAAATGGAGGGGTCCACGTCGGAATGAATCATAAAATCCTTGAATACGCAGGTGATATAGCTTTCCTTGGACGTAATCAAGAGGACATTGAGAAACTTCCTAAGACTCTGATAAGAGAGGCAAAACAGATCGGCCTATAAGTACACACCTGTCAGATCTGGGCACTAACCAGCACCCTAGAAAAAAAGTATTGACAGATTAGAGAAAAAATCCCCGCACGATAGCCGGAGCTATCTGGGTTCTGAGTACTAACATATGGAGAAAAAAAAAATATAAAACTGGTAACAGAAACTGGTCAATCTATATTTCATGATATGAAGGCACGGAGCCTAAGATAGGCGGGGCATGTAGCTCGTACCAATGCATCTGCAGACCACTACGTAAGAATCTAAGGCTAAAGGCTAAACTTCTGATATTATACATTTCTATTATATCATTCATGATCAAACGATAGTACTATTCAATACTGTAAACTAGGGATATTACAATATCTACCTGCTCTTAATGCCACTGAATGCATCTACTGTTTGTATTTTTATTATTTTTTAATCTTATATAATTAAATCTTTACCTATAGCTAGAGTCAGACGATGATGAGTCTACATATTATTCATTATTTAAATACTGCGACATTTTATATTGTCAGCTTTGTCTTTCCTTTTTTAGCAGAAACACACCTCATTTTAAAGAAGAACTCAATGTATTGTTTATTATTTTATATTTTCCTACTGTACATAGTTTTAAGTGTTTTGTATAGATTTTTTTTTTTGTATATAGCTTGTTTAACTAATATTCTCTTTACTTTCTCTTTTTTTATTATTGTTTTATTTTGGACAGATGTAGTCTTTTAATTATGTTCTATTTTGTTATTCTAAAGAGACTTTGTCCCAGAATAAAGTTATTTTCTATTCTATTCTATTCTAAGAATCAATACCTCAATGTAAATCAAGACCGCGTGGAAAGTAAAAAAGCAGACGGATAGACGGAATTAACAAAGACACAATGGAGCTGCGAGCAGCTACTATATAAATATAAATATCTATTATTTATCGAATCTTAACAACAATACAACTTATATAATTTACAATTCAAATGAGAATCTGGAAAGCCACTTGGTCGACTCGTATTACGAAATGGAAACAATAGAACGAAGCAATATTCCAGTCTCGCCTACTGGAACTCAGTTCAGAATAAAACCACTTTAACATAAATGGGCTTGTTGTTATAATTAATAATTCATGTTATATTACTTATAAAAATTGGAATCGAATAACAAAGGAATTCGTTGATGAGACGATAACACAGAAAACTGTTATCAATCTGAATTAATTCAATTGTAATTGAGTCGAATGAATAGGCTATTAAAAAGCAGTCAATAAACGAAAAAAAAATGTATTGTTTTTGTTTTCAAAATAATAATATCCTTAATAATGTTTTAGATAATTATTTCATCATACACAATAAAAGCCATTATTCACCATTTTTTTGCTTACGGATGTAAGTGTTGTTCTAAAAGTACAACTAAACCTTTTCTGATAAGATCGGAAAGATCGAGATTCATTCTTAATTCGGTACTTAACGTTACTACTTTATTACACTGCACGGGCGGATCTACGGGGGGGAGGGAGGCTTTCGGGCTGAAGCCCCCCCCAAAATGGTAAAATATAACCATGTTTTATCGAAAAAAATATTAAAAAATGATCTGTTAAAGCATAATTATTCGTGTAATTACATTTAAAAGGGCTTTAGGAATCACTTAAACACCATTTCATATAGGTAGTTAGTTTCTTTCTTATTTTCCAAAGTAATTATCGTTATTTTTATGAAAAAAAAAAATCTTTCGGGCTGAAGCCCCTCCCCCAAAATTAAATCTTGGATCCGCTAGTGTTACACTGACAGGCGAAAAATTCCACCTACTTGATTTTTTCATCTAAAAATATTTCTGCTTTGGATAGGTCTATCGTTTTTAATGAATAAATGGGTAATCTTTTTGTTTGTTTTAAATTAGGAATGTTAATATAGAGGACAATCAATAACCCTTAATCCTTAATTCAATGAAATGATTTTAGATTCCAATCTTTACTTTCTATGGAATCAAAATGTTTATTCAGTATCATTAGTTCAGTGCCGTTTCTTGCAGCACATTTCTTAGTCTCCGGCTTTTAATTTTTTCAATATTAAGTTTAAAAATGCCTCTTTTGGTGTGGATGTTGCGCGTGGTGTGGTACTTATTGACGATGGACGTTCCATTAGATATGCAGCTAATGCCATTAGAGTTCCATACGAAACTTTACGAGACGCCGTCAGGCGTTTTCGGGAAACTGGTTCTTACAATAGAAGGCCCGGTTCTGGACCGCCTAGGGTAACGGAACCACGGGATGACCGGTTTTTGACTTTGAGAATTTTACGAAACCGGCAACTTACCGTTGTTCAAGCGATTCATCAGCTCGAAGAAGTTCGAGGTGTGCAAATTTCTGAACGTAGCGCTCGGAAGAGGATTAAATGAGTAAGGATTAAAGGCTTTTCGTCCAGTAAGAGGACCAGAGTTGACCAGAACTCACAGAGTAACACGGCATTGGACTATGGACGAATGGAGTGCTGTACTTTTTACAGATGAGTCAAGATTCGCTCTTCGATCTCCAGCCGGGCGTGAAAGGGTGTGAAGAAGAAGAAACGAAAGATATGCAGCCTGTAATTTTTCCCAGAGCCAACTTTTCCAACGTGGTTCCTTAATGGGTAACAAGTGGGTGGATTTTTTTGCCTGTCAGTGTATATAGACCCATTTAGTTGAAAATGATTCCAGGAAGGAAATTAAAAATACGTTGAAACACTTACAGGATGCGCAGGTGTTGTCTGCCGGAAGCAACAAGTGTATAACAACTAAAATGGCGGCAGTTTACTTCGTGTAATCCACTCATTATAAAAGGTGTTTAATAACAGCAGTCAATGTTATATAATTTCTTTATTGTAATTAGCACATTATCGGGTGGATAATAAGATTAAGTCTCTCAAACACAAGTAATTAATTAACCTTTCAAATTCGTGTTAATTCAGGACAGAATCAGTACACTTCCGTCATCAGAGGTGTCCAGAGAGAGGTTTCATGGCTCAAGTTACGCCATGTAAATTTTTGAGGGGGACGCATTTCGACGGCGTTACGAATTTTCGATATGAAAAGTATCAAACAAGGGTAAACATGGGTAAACATGGAACACATCGCAGGATGGTTAATTTAATATAATAATGAATTTTTAAATTATAGTTTTGCTTGCACTGTTATTTAAGAAGAGGAAAGCAAAAAAATATGCTGGGAGTGGTGGGAGAAGGTTCATGCGCCAACGGCCATGAGGCAAGGGAGAGGAGATGGGCACCTCTGCCCATCATTAAGTGATGTGAATGTTTGTGTTTTTTGGAGAGGGAAAGGAAAATTGGTATTGATAACAGAAAAATCTCAAATTTCGAGAGGAGGTTAATTGTTTGAATTTTTTGGTCGTTCACAATGGTTCATTATTGAAAATAATAAACCAAAAATGTTCTATCTTAATATATATATAATTTTTTTTACGTTTATAATCTTTTTTTTTTTTTATTATTTATTATTTTAATGGAATTTACAACTGTATTACGTAGAGAATACAATAAGAAAATGAGAAATTGGTAACATGGCATGTACAACATGAAGTGAAACTACCCATTGGTAGAAGTCAAATTAAAGTTCTACATTAGAAGGTCCCGAGGCCATCTTCTTTTCAGACGCCTCGGGGGGTTATCAGGGATCGAGGAGGAAGCAAGGTTTGAAACGAGAGGATTCGGATGGTTCTGCAGTTTGTTATGGAAGGAAAGGTATCTGGATTGGGCCAGATCGGACTATCTTAATATAAATTATTTTATATACATTTATAAAAATAATCATACACATACATGATATGCCCCAAAATTGGTAAGTCCAAGATACTTAATGTGATTTTTTTCTTTAGATTGACCTATTTTGAAAAAAAAAAATAGTGAAAATGCAAAATAAGGTTCGTTAAGAAACTTTTCTTCCAGGAGGGTATAAGATTTTTCTTCTTATAGTGAAACTGAATTTAGGTGTAAACCTAGGAGTAACATACTAATATGTAATATTGCTAAGAATGCTTCAGTTATTAAGGTGGATTTATAAAGCCGTGTCATAGATTGTCCAATTGTTCTTTGAACATTAACTAACTTCCTCTAAATATTTTTTTTTGTATTTACATGCTCAATAAAGTCCATTCTTCCTTCTTAGAGTACTCGTCAAAATTATCAATGCCTCAATTAATTCTGGTAGTTTTCTACCTCAAACACAATTATTATCGCTGTTTTTAAAGGGGCGATTATGTTCCGTATTTTTACTGATTTAACATGTTACTAAAATCACAGAACCAACATGTAAGTCACATATTGTTATAGGTAAAAGGTTACAGAATTCGGTAACAGGTTAATGAAGTTGGGTTCCCCTAAATTCTTTTACTTCAACTCAATTTTATACAAATTTATAGGTTTTTCCTCTAACATCATTTGTAGGAGTTAAAATTTTGATAGAAATTTAGTTTGATTTTTACAATTTTGTTCTGCCAAGAAAACAACAGCCGGACTCGAATCCAAAACCTACCTTTAAAAAAGATTTTGTAATAACTTGATATGACTAGGAGCGGAGTGGACGAGCCTTTGTTTAATGCGTTGCCTTGGAAACCTGATGATAAAACTGAGCATTACGAGTTCAAATCCCGGTGATGGTGGGACTTTTAACTCGGCATAATTCCTCAGTCCTTTTCTAGGCCCGTGAAAAATCTTGTACAGCACAAAAGGCGAGGGAGAAAAAAAACTTGACATTATTTTGTGTGTTTTTTTTTTAATGATGATGTTTTTCTTTTAATCCACTGTGATTATAGATGCAATAAGAAAATATTGCCAGCAAAATGCAAATTGTTATGAAATGCCACTTTATTTTTCTGAATTTATTGGAAATTAAATTTTTCCATTGCAAATTCCATTATTCATATTTGTACAAATTGCTTTGCTAGGACTTATTTTTAAACGCTGATTAGAAATAAGTCTTAATAATGACCCAATCATAGGATATTCTAAATTATTAAAAAAAGTAAAATGTAAGAACAACCAAATGTCTATAAGAAATAATAAAGTTAATATAAAAACAATAAAAAAAATGTAGTAGACAATTCGACTCCTAAATGCAATATCTTTGAACAGGGAGAGATTATTAAGTATACCAAAACAAATGGACTGTATCTTTGTTAATAATTGTCCAATTTTTACGACAATTTAATAATCTTTTTAATTATCATAGGTACAATCAAGAAAAAAATGCATACTTTTTGGGTTATTCGCAAATAAAGTTTCTTTCCTTCCAACTTTTTTTTCCAGGAATGTCGAGGGGATGAGACTATTTTTCGCATTCAAAGAAGAGTATCTTTAAAATGAATGGTCAATCATTGAATTTTATGAAGAATTGACGAAGTTATGGCGTACCGACAAAAAAAACACCTTTTAGAAATAATATATAGGATATTAATAGAATGGTAATATATTAAAAAAAAAGGGCAATAATTCTAGAGGTTAAGATCAGAAAGACAAAAATAAAAAGTAATAGGTTCTTTTAAATGGGTGAACATTCAAAACGTTTTTGTCATTGAAAGCTTTATATTTCAAGAAACTTATAAGATAGATCAAGAACTTTCGAGGTGTTTAAGTAAGTAATTATTTTCCAAATTAGGAACATACAGAAGAACTTGAGTTTCAAGAAATAGAAAAAGCCTCTAATTATTTCCAAACCGTACGAGTTGCGTTCTTCGAGGGGGAAAGTGTGTGAAAAAAGGAATCCTCTCACAGGGCAGACTGTTGGCGGAGAAAACATGGAAAAAAATTGGTTCAGAGATCCCAGCTCTCTCGCATGCCATGCAAAGGAACCGTTTCTTCGCATGAGGATTAAACGGGATTTCAAGAGTGGCTTTAATCTCGGACTTGAAAACTGAGTGACCTGAGATAATTTAATTTCACACTAGCTGATGTACCCGTAGTTGACGGGTGTATAGGTAAAATTTGACAATATTTTTTTTAGATGGATTTGTGTATTATGGGGGAGGGAATCCAAATTTAATAATCATAAAATTGGGTGGGAAGGGAAGGTTGAAATATTTTATGAGGGACTTATGGAAGTCAAGGTTTCCAAATAGTCATAATAAAAACATAGTTATTCGGCTATTTGTTTAGGTGTCACACAACTAAACCGACCTCCACCGATTCATTAAAATTGTTTAATTTTCATTTATGATGAAGCGAGGAGTTTGTGGAGTCGATTGAAATAACCAAAAAGATATTGATTTAAAATTTAAAATCTAATGTAAAACAAATTTTTACTTCTTTGTCTGACAATGAATATGATAGTAGAGCTAATGAGTGAACAATTTTAGTCGAAATTTCGGCCATCTATTATTTCTGTGAAACGCGTAGTAACCTAGGTGACCTAGGTGATTGCGACTAAGCTAACCAGCGTGCCTTACGTAAGGTATTTACGTTTTCTATAAATGTAACACCTAGAGTGAAACTTTTTTTCTATTTTTTTTTTTTTTAATCGTCCCCTCCATATATTTAATCCAAAAAATTAATATGATTTATTTGACTTGGAGAGCTTGATATAATGACATCTCGAACAGATCAATTGGATAAACCTAACTACTGACTGTAAAAACAGCGCGTTGACGCTTAATCAGAAGTGCGGGATTTCGGTTTTTTTTTCCCCCCGCTGGGTTCAAAAACCGTTCTGAATCTCTAAATAAATTACTCAAGAATTCATAACTTTGGTTCTACTCAATATTTTCTTTTTACTCTGTTTTAAGTCAAACAAACCTAAATATAATGTAAACATTTCAAAAATTAGCCATTGCTGAGTTTATCGCTGGCAAAATAACATTGAACATTGAGTCACCTACATCCGTATAAAATTAGAACTTGATCTTAATTTTGTAGTGGACGGGATGCCATTTTTATGATGAGTGTGTTTTACGGATTTCCGGGAATTCGGATTTTTTCCGATTAGTTGTGATATTTTTTCGATCAGTTAAATAGTAAAACTTTTAAATGTGGCTCGCGGTAGAGTATGTTGGGATGAGAATCGATGTAACTGCCTAACAGGGATCTCTAGACAAATTATTCAAGAACTCATAACTTTGATTCTACTCAATATTTTGTTTTCATTTAAAGCTATGCTTTAAGCCAAGTAAACCTAAGTATAATGTCAAAATTTCAAAAGTTCACCATTAGCCATTGCTGAGCTTATCACTTACAAAATTTCGTTGGATAATGAGGACATAGACAAAAAAAATTTTAAAAGTGTATTTGGTGTCTGTAATGTATGAAACAGAAAGATATCATGAAACGGGTTGATTCTATTTAATTTAAAGGCAAAACCTTTATTTTATTTATATTGATGAAGTAAGATTTGAGCAAATTTTAATGAGTTCAAAATCGACACCGACTTGGCGTATAAGCTGTACTGTATTGAATAAGAAGGAATTTCTCAAAAACTGTTCAAGATAATTAAATTCTAAGTACACCATAGTAAAGTAGAAAATAATTTTCTTTGAGAAACAGTGATTAAATTTACTAAGGCCAATGATGAAAGGGACTTTCAGGATGTCTAAAACGGCCGGTGAACAGATAAATGAAAAAAATTAAACTATGGGATTTTTCATATTCGTAACTTGAACATTTACTTTTTGCTGACGATATTTATCTATATAAAGTTTATTTTCTATCTATTTATTTATGTTTTGAAATTAAACAGTTCAAAAAATAGGTATTTCGTCTAAAGTTCCACTAGAATCGACCAGGTCGTTCCTAAACTCAGGATCTAATAAATCTCTGTCCATGGTGCACTAATCAATCAATCGATGCAATTCGGACTTTGGGGTTATATTTTATTAATCATGAATTCAATTAAACTTATCTTTCTGACAATTTAATGAGATAAAAAAATATAGTTGCGTCATTGTTCCACCAGGCGAAATATATATTGGAAATCCTCCTTTTTGTTTTCTTTTTTTTAAGCATTGAATTACACTTATAATCATCATAGCTATTATCACAACTGACAAATAAAAAAAAGATAATTCTATTTTTTATCTTATAACAGATATAATTTAAGAGCATTGAAACCTAAAACGATGGAAAGTAACTTAGAATGTTAAGCAGTTGGAAGTAAAGAAATTTATCCGTATTTATTAACAATTTAAATATTTAGTTCCACTTAGCGAGAACTTTATTTTATTAATAATATAATTTTTTTTCCTAAAGAATTGTGAGATTCAGTCGCATATTCATATGAAAATAATCAAAAAATAACAAACAGACAAAAACAATATTAATGTAACAATAACAACCTATCTTATACAAACAATGAAACTGTCAATTAACTGACTCGGGGAAACCAGAAAGGTCTGGAAAAACCAAATAACTTTTTACTGCTATCTGAACTCTTCTTATCTCTCAGTATTATCTTAAACTTATAAGTTATAGTTATGTTCTGTTTAAGTTGTAGTTTATCATTTATTTACTCTTCAAATATTGAGAATATTAATTAATTAATTGTAAAGTACAATTTAATTACTTTTCTTTAAACTAAATTTAGTTATAATACTTCAATAGTTAATGTGAATTCAAATCATTTAGTAATTTAAATGTTTAATAATTGTTTTCTGAAATATTTACACCCTTGTTTTATATATATATATATATATATATATATATATATATATAAATACAATTTCGATAGTTTTCGTAAATAAAATAATAGGTGCCGATGAGAAACTATTTACGACGTTTCAGGCGTATGTTAATAATTCGATAAAAAGGGGTCTGTACCACGTAATAATTACTTAAACACCATTTTTACCGATAGTTAGTTTCTTTCTTTTTTTTTCAAATTAATGATATATATATATATATAAATATATATATATATATATATATATATAATATATATATATATATATATATATATATATATATATATATATATATATATATATATGAAAAAAAAAAGCTTTCGGGCTGAAGCACTCTTCCCACTCAAAAATTAAATCCTGAATCCGCTAGTGAACACAACTAGAATATTGTAAGTGAATTTTCTAGAATCCTAATAAATATTGATGTTAAAAAATAACCGAAATTAAAAAAAAAAAATGTTGCAGGGTATAAATAAGAAATTTGTCCAAACGGACGTTAAGCAATAAAACTGATGATTCCAGCAAATATTTTGCCTTTTTAACACTATTGTAACTGTGTTGTAAATTATAAATCTTATTCAGCAATTATCTATTTTTACGTTTATTATTTTATATCCTATAATTTGTTAATGAGGATCTCTTTTGGGACAATATATGTATTGTATAAAAGCTAAAATTCCTGTTAAGTTTCGTTGATTTAGATCGAGTCATACTCAATTGTGATATTTTCTATGATTTTTAAAAACTAAAAAGTTGAATAACGAAAATTAGGTGTGCATACATATATAAAGCTCCCATATTAAATCTTGGATCCAGTACTGATGTATTGTAGATATACGATTAACACACATAAACATAATTAAACATAGAATAGTAGTAATTTTATAATTATAAGCAAATATGTTTATTCTTGGCTACCAGAGCACATTTATAAGAATCCTAGGACACAGGTATAACTTCTTTCGACCTAGTATCATTAAAAAAAGGTTTTACTAAAATCGGTGATATCACGTCTATAATCTGCTTTTAAACCTTGATTGTTTTGTTATAATCAACAGAGCCTATGACGATTTCTTCACACGCATACATCTATTTGTAAACAGACTAACCCGAACGTCCTAGATTATTAGAAAGGAGTGCAAGATAATGACCAGGAACTGCAAACAATCTCGTTCCAATCTCCTCTCCATCCTCCAGCCTAATAAAGCCAATTTGTTTCCTTAATAGTTTCCCTGGATAACTGAACATGGAATAGAGGTCAGCTTAATACGTACTGGAGGAGGGAAGGAGGGAAGATGGTAAGGATTTAAACTTTAATTATAAAAAATTCCTTTCAAGAAAAGAAAAATTATATTAGTCGCACATCGAAGAAGTAGTGGCGGGAAGGTAATCGAGTCCAGCGACTCTGATTCAGTTGGTTATATATAATAAATAAATAGTAATATTTATTTTAACATTTGCAGACGTTTCGACCTGAAGTTCAGGCCTTCAAGAACCAGATAACAAGCCATGAGAAACATAAACAATGTAGGTGAAAAAAAAATATATATATAAGTAAAATGAAGTGGGTAGAATAATGACAATAACACTAACTATGAAATAAATAATAATCAAATAATAATCAAAATAAGGTGACATAAGTACTAAAATGGTAATCTTAATAAAATGTAAAATAGAGAAAAGGTATATGAAGTTATATAAGAAATAAAAATAAATAGTAAAATTAAGATATTCTATTTACAATATAAATGTTAATATGTCGGCAAATGTTAAAATAAATATTATTATTTATTTTTGCCCTTTTATTTATCATTGATCACCCCAACCATAATTTTCTTCATTAAAATATTTAACATATACATAACAATGAAAAAGAAATTTAAAAACTGAATCCACTAGGCACATAGTGACTTTTTCCACACTATCATAGTTTAACAAAGTTATATTCAATTCCAAGTTACAAAATTCCAGGATTTAATTTTGGGGAGGGCTTCAGCCCGAAAGATTTTTTTTCATTTACATAAAACGACAATTAATTTGAAAAAAAAATAAAGAAGTTAACTACCTATATGAAATACATGTTACGTGATTCTTGAAGTCCTATTAAATGTAATTACACGAACAATAACACTTTAATTGATAGTTTTTAATATTCTTTTCTTTAAAACATGTTTATATTTTACCATTTTGGTGGAGGGGCTTCAGCCCGAAAGCTCTCCCGTAAATTCGCCTGTAGTATCGATAAATAACATCGAAATTAACAAAAACGTACCTTCAGGTAAAAATCTACCAAAAGTGTACTTACTAGCTTTTTTCAATAAATCGACGATATAATCGTATTCTAGGGTTTTTAAAATTGATTAAAAAATTCATATCAACAACCATTATATGACCGATAAAATATAATTTTTTTCGTGAAAAAATAAACTAAAAAAAATATAAATATATATACCTAATATTATCACAATTAATATAATTCTAAACCAACCATAGTGCCAATAGGTGAAGATTTAGCGATAATATTCTTTAAGAGAAAACATGTGACCTCTATCCTGACCCACCGTTCTAATCTCTCCCACGGAGGCAGGATTAAGGCTTTTAACCGCAATCACATAAAAATCATTTATGAAATATACAATATTTTAAATTGTATTCCCACTTATATCATTCTGCAAGTTTAATAGTTAAATAAAAAATATATATATTTAATACCAAAACACAGTAAATTTATCTATATTAATATATTTCATGTACTGTCTATATTGGAGGTGGCCACCGATTTTATCGAAATACCGATATTTTCCTTCATATATTCGATGTTTTATTAACGATAGTACCTACTTTGATGTTATAGACTATCGATATAGTTTCTTAGGTCTTATAGAACATCGAAGAAGCAGTTGTAGCTAACCGTATTCGAGTCCCAGCTAGTGTTGCCGTAAATCGGTCTTGGTCTTGCAAAGTGCAAAGACCAAGACCAACACCGCCTATATGTTGCAAGACCAAAACCGAGACTGGTAAAAAAAATTGATTTTTTGAATAATAATTGAGGCAAAATAGTTACTACTAATTGACAATTTTAGTTAGTATATGTAAAGAATTGGTGTAACCAATACACTTTTGCATTTAACAATTCTTATTTTTCATTCAGACTTAGTTAGGTTTCTCATATCTAAAAAATGACACTAATATCTCTCTATTAATAAGATAATAGGTAACTGCAAGAATGTTACGAGAGCGCAAGACCAAAACTGAGGATGACAATGGTGGATGGGAACTAGAAAATTAATTTTACTAAGGAGAGTAGAAGAATTGATATTTCCATTAGTTAATTTAAAGACATCTTTTTTGAAGCGCCTATGTGGGCGAGAATCAATATTTATATTGAGGAAGAAGATGGCCGGGGTGTAGGTCATAAATAGGCTAAATAGTGGCAAAACTATTTTATTAAAAGCCAGCTTTAAGTGTAACTCCTAGCTGAACAGAACTCCCAGAAGAAGACCTGCAAAGTCGGGTCGAAACGTCGGCTTTTAATAAAATAGTTTTGCCACTATTTAGCCTATTTATGACCGCCATCCCGGACCATCTCCTTCCTTTATAATGCAACGGTCAACTATTAAATATTCAATAGTTATATTGATATTCCAAAAATGTTCATAATATTGATGAAAATATCGAATTATGGAAATTTCAAATCTGATATTTTTATGGTATCGATAGTAGTAGACTATTATTAATAATGATGATAACATCGATATGGGGCGTTCGATATACTTTGTCTACATGAATATTTCAACCAATAATATAACCTACATTTAACTTGGATAATAATTAAAATGAAATAAATAAACCTGAGTAATCAATGAGTCATTTTTCTTGAAATAATGATGAAATCAGGTGTTCAACAATATCAATTTATCAACATTTTTTTCAATTGTCAAGATATAAAGTTACTTTCACCACGGGCGGGGGAGGGGCTTTGGGGCTGAAGCCCCCTCCCCAAAATGGCAAAATATGAACATGTTTTATGGAAAAAAAAATTAAAATTATCCCTTAAAGTTTCATTATTCGTGTAATTACATTTAAAAGGACTTTAGGAATCAGTTAAACACCATTTCATATAGGTAGTTAGCTTCTTTTTTTACTAAGTAATTATTGTTATTTTTATTTTTAAAAAAGAAGCTTTAGGGCTGAAGCCCCCCCCCAAATTTAAATTTTGGATCCGCTAGTGACTTTCACTATTCTAATTTGTACTATCACAATGCAAACTATCGCCGTATAAACGAAGCTTTAGGTAATGATGTGGGGAATGTTAAAAAAAAAAATATAATTATTTTGGGCAGTTAAATTATTTCATGAAATAGTTATCACTGATATAATCAAAATAACGTAGAAAAAACGTAAATAAAGCACCATATGGCTCTTTTTCGCCGATTAAGTGCAGTTTCTAAGAAGCCGTTTCAAATATTTTAAAAATAACCAGTGATTTATAAAGAGGAATGCACTCTCCAGACATTTTATTTCATGACATTTTTCGTTATAGTTGGCCGTAAAATTTCAATCAATGCTTCATTTAAAAGTGGATTAAAAGACTTGGAAAATACATTGATTTTACTGGAGTTTTTCTGACATAAGCCTATTCATTTTTCATGTTTTGTCATTCTCTGATTATTCAGCTTTAATAAAAGGCCAATTATAACGAAATTAGACCGAATGCTAAATCTCCGTGACAAAAAAACTAGCTTAAGTCAAAGGCGTGAGTCGGTTATATTTCGACGACATTTTGGGACAGTATGACCACTTTTTTTTTAGTAAATATTTGTAAAGAACACAAAGATATTTGGATGTAGAAGAGGCCCACGGTAGTCGGGGTTCTGACCAACAGATTATTTCTCTTTGAACCCTGACAACTCTTCGAGGCGTCTGAAAAGAAGATAGCCCCGTGATCTCCTAATGAAGATATATTAATAGAGAGGGACTAGAAGATAGTTTCTCGACAAGCCTCTTCATGCTATTATATTCCTGTGTCCACTTTTACTATATGTACTTTTGTTTTAATAAAGTTGTAAAAAAAAAACATGAATACTAACAATTAATAAATAATATATAACATATAATATATAAAAGTATTAAACTTACAAGTATGAATGTCGAAACTTGCTAAATAGTTGCATATTGAACACTTACCTGAGAAAAGAAAAAAAAAATCAATTAATAAAATATTCTGCATAATATGTAGATATATTATAAATAAATGATTAAAATTATTTCTTTAAAAATTAACAGTAGACATGGAAACAATAAAACTAAATACAACAACGTTGATGAAAGCCGGTAAAGAACTGGGACTCGAGATAAATACGGAGAAGACAAAATATATGGTTATCTGAAAAAACAGAGACTATCGATATAGAAGGGAATGTGTTTGAACACAATTTTAGGTATCTAGGGTCTACGATAACTAAAAAAAACGAAATTTAAGAGGATATTAAGATTAGGCTGAAGGCGAAAAATACTTATCATTTTTCTTTGTTAAAACTACTTAATTCTCGCCTCCTCTTAGTACTTAAAAATTAGAATTTACAAAACCAATATCCTTCCTACGGTTCTTTATGGATGCGAAATGTCGCCGCTTACATTAAGGGATGAGCAACGTCTTAAGGTTATTGAAAATAAAGTATTGCGTAGAATATTCGGACCGAAGAAGGACGAATCAAACGGATAATTTATGCGGTTAAACAACGCTGGATTGCATGAACTGTATCCGGTTAATATAATTGAGATGATTAAGTGGAGGAGAATAAAATGGGAATGTAAAATCGCTGGGCTTGGTAACGAAAGAAGTCCTAAACGTTAATATGATCTTTACCGACTGGCAAGCGTCCGAGGGGTAGACCAAAGCGAAGGTGGGAATATAATATTAAGGCTGATCTGGCGGGGTTGGGTTTAGACGAAGCCCGGTGGATGAAAGAATGTGGACATCGATTGGTGGTATCGGCATCGAACCTTCGGGTTCGCTAAGCCTTATTATTATATTATTATGACTAATAAATTAACAGATATGTATATAGAATAGAATATTCAACTTCATTCTGGGATTCAGTCTCCTTAGAATAACGATGATGAATTAATATAAAAGAAAATACAGATCTGGCCAAAAACTAACTAATAAAAATTTTAACATTATTTAAAAATAGTATGTAATCACTAAAAACTAAACAGAAAAAAAAAACACTAAAAAAAAGGGAAAAGAAATTACATATTTATATATACACAATTTATAAACAATTGGCTAACTAATAAAAAAATAACTTAATACAAAATTTAATAATATCTACAGCAATTCATATAATAATATGCAAACACTAACATAAATTAAAATAAAACTCAGGATTACTTGTAGTGTAATGGAAAAAAAAAGAACTATATATACACACATACATCATATTGGTGCACAGAGACAAAAAGTATAACTTGGATAAATAAAAATAGATAAATAAAACAATAATATAATAAGATAACAAAAGTAATGATAATAAAGGCATAGGTTTAGATGTTAAAATATACAAAGTAGGCTAAATTAATTAACTAGCACTATAAAATAATATGTTATCAGTTAAACAAGCAAATCTTCTCAAGCGTGATTATAGTTGAAATGGAAAATAGAGAGAAATAAAATTAAAATACATAAAAAATATAATACGTACACTTAAAACATATATATCCAGTAAGAAAAAGCATTACCTGAAGCGAAGAGAAAAACAAATAAATAGTAAAAATAATGACGAGAAGAAGAATAGTTGGGGTGATCAGCCAAATAAGAAGGCAAAATAAATGATAATATTTATTTTGTCATTTGCCGACGTTTCGACCTGAAGTTCAGGCCTTCATCAGGGCTAAGAAAAGAACGAGATAACAAGGTATGAGAAACATAAAAATTACAGTAAAATGCTGTCAGGTGTGTGTTATCTCTTCTCTTACTTATTCTCTTTCTTATTTCATCCTTCTCAGATTCTTTCCTCCTTCCTTTCATTCCTTTTATCTGTTTTAACTCTTTATTATATCATACTTTGTCTGTACATATTGATAGACTTTACTACATCTCAATTTTCTATCTATATATTCTATTCACAATATCTTAATTTTACTATTTATTTCCATTTCTTATATAACTTCATATTTTTCTGTTTTACATTTTATTCTAACATTCCCTTTACAATTCTTATGTCACCTTTTTTGATTATGTTTACTTCATCATTCAACACTTTGTACCTGGTATTATTATTTGTCTCTTGTTCTTACTATAGTCAATACAAAAATGTACTTAAAACTCGGTGTGCAGATGTATTTTTTTTTATATTACGGCATTATTTTTAAATTATATATAATTACGAATCCTTCTATGACTAGAAAAACCATACCTCAAAGGTATTTTCAGTACTCAACCATCAATAGCCAACTAAAACAAGATGGAGAGGTAACATAGACAGGTGGGAGTGGCAGGACTCTTAAGATGAAGGCATGATAAAGGTATCGCAAAGGTCATTCCAGGAAGAGGACACACCTTGCTGGAGGCTCCAGAGTTGTCTGTCGCCAAGAACAGGTAGCGTATCCTGCCGTCATGGGGCGGCAGAAAGGATCTCAATAGTAATTATTGTTCATACGTTAATACACGCATTTAAAGAAGAAGATATAGAATTTTATGAACTACCAACCCGCATAAGCCTTGAAAATTTCATCAAAATCAGATTAAGTTTTTCTTTTTTTCGAATTATTCCCTGATATCTAAAACGTAAATCAAGACTGAACATTTTTCCTAGCTTCCATAACTTCTGTTGTGAGAAATCATGACTGCAAAGAAAATCATGAAATATATTTAGTGATGGATGAAGAATTAAAATTAATGTTCCTGTTTTGTTAAAATTTAGAGGTAACAAAACAACAATTAAATTTCTGTTAATTGCTGAGTAAAGGTACGTGTTATCGGTTAATAACAAATCTATTAAACGATAAGATAAGACGAGATTAAGTTCTTTTATTTAAATAGTTGTTCCTTATCAGAGCTGATAGCGCCACAAATTACTGACGAATCCATGGCTGTGCTATTTATATCTTCCATCTTCTATTATATCACGATACAGTCAGCAGTACATTTTCAAAGCCTTCTGATAGCCTGACTGTGGTCATTGACACTTGTAAATAAAAATATTAATATAAAAAATTTTCATAAATATTTGTATCAAGTAAACAAATAAATGGATTTAGTAAAAAAATCTAAACTTCAGAAAATCATATTATTGCACACGGTTTAATTTTCATGTTACTGTATAAAGTTATATTCATTTATTTTTTAGAGATGGATATCTATTGTTCAGTTTTTTTTTAAATTATCAAGAACGAAGTTTAGTCTGGATTTTCAGTGTAAATTGTTTGTATTAGGTTTTAAAAAAATCTGGTGTGTCCATTCACACGACTTTCCTGAAACGTCAGATATAATAGATGTAATTAATATGACTGAAGAAAATTAGAAGTATTTTTGCCTTAACCTTAGAAAAATATATAAACAGAAGCTTTCTAAAAAGAGAGAAATAAGAAGATAAAAATAATGTATTTTTGCACTGTATAGAAGGAACGAATAAATTTTATACCTGTTTCATAACCCATAGGCAATAAGTAAACATTACACGTAAGCATACGTATATATAAATAAAAACATTGAGCCATACATTTCTCATATATTTACATTTATTTATCATTTTTTAAATGGATATGAAAACGGCCTTGAGTATACAATACTACAAATGGAAAGGAAAGCGAAAGTCGGCCAGACCTGAAGATTAATACAGAACATAGCTTCCCATATACAGAAACAGATACATATTACAATGTCAGAATATATGACATAAATAAATAGAAGGTATACCTTAAGAAAAAATGTCCACCTTAACCAGTACCGCATCCATATTTAGTTCACTAGAAACGTAATAATGGTTTCAGTTAATAATTCCCGAAAATAAACTGTGTTTTTTTTTTCTTCCTTATTACCGAAGATTTACATACGAGTTTCAGGTTTTAGACATAAATGAAGAACTTTTATTCCATGTAGGTGTGTCTTTAGTCAAATCTGTGTGACAGAAATCTCACATATATACTACTACCGTTAATCAGATTATGATGAAATTTTAAAAAATGATTGTGCAGTTTGGTTTATAGTCATATATCAATTCAATGAAATTACGTCCACTACTTTCGCATGTGCATGTGCAATCATATATCTGACTATTATGCTCAAAGTAGTATGGAATTAAGGATTAGTAAAAAAATAATTTAGTGTCAATTTTATTATCTACTTTGGTTTAAGGATGCATACATATATTTTTCTTTATATGCTTCTAAGGGTGATTCTTATGAAGAGGCAATTTATGATTTTACAGTTAGAAATCATGCGAATTGTGTGCCATGGAATCCTAGGTATTTTTTAAATTTTATATATTTATTTTAGAAATTGGAACTTTATTAAAAGCTTTTGGAATAAAAGTTGTACAGTAACAGTTCCGAGGAACTTTGTTTGCAACGTCCAGTTTTATCATAAAAGTTTATCTTTTATTTTTTTGAGTTCTTAAAAAAAGTTTCATTAATAATGAGGGGGAAAAAATTCGTACTCAAAGAATTGTTGATTTTATTATTTATAAGATATATAATTATGTCAAGATAAATTTGCTATCTGCAATGGTAATGAACAAATATGATATTAAGGAATATATATGATATCATGGAGAACAGAACAAAACGAAACAAGAAAAAAAATGTTTTGTCCAATCACAAGACTTCCCTACCTACTTCAGAAAAGTTTTTATATCTTTACATATGTCCATCAAGAAACAAAAAAAAAATTGAATTAGATTTATTTTCCTGAAAATTGATCAAAGAAAAGATTTGAGTACCATTTATTTGATAAACTAAAGCAATGTAAACCGGCTTAAGATAGATCAGTGTAAAAAGAATATAACATGTGCCACATTCCTCATAACACTTCATGTTCGAACATAACTTATAAACAAAAGTTTTAAAAAACGTATATCGAAAAATTTGTTTGGAAAAAAGTCCTACTTCCAAAATAACTGAAAAATACTTGACGATAAAAATTTCTATAACACCGGAACTTTTAGAAAGTAAAATTATTTTCATTTTCAAGCACTGATGTATTCAAATTTTTAGACTAATGATCATTTCGGATAATGTACATTTTTAAGAACTTTGTTTTTGAGTCACCAACATGAAAAATTTCTGTACTATATTGTGTTAATCTATAAAGTCCCACTATTCGATATTCGATTATGGCGATTTTAAGATAAAAAATATCTTAAATAAATAATTTTAATTACGTACAACTTTTAAGTCATGACTGTGCTATTCAACGGAGTTTAAACGACCTCAAAACGTTTATTTACTTAGAAAAATCGAATTCGAAATATTTTACGATCGCAATACTTTTCTATTCATAAAAATGGAAGTAATCATTCATGAATGTGACATGTGCAAAGATGATTGTTAATATTGTAATGAGAAATGGGTCAGATATTTATAATCTACTGAAGCACTTCAAACGATTCCGTTTTAATAAATGCTCCATGAAAAATCAATTCGATATTATGATTAAGATAAATATAAAATATTTAATTAAATGTAAAAAATTTATTTATTTAATTTAAATACAAGAATATTAATATGTATTGGTCCTTTCTCACTGACACAGATAAAATAAATTGGGGTTTGAGATCTGGAAACGTATGACATGGGGACCACATGTTTAGAAAAAAACAATGAACGAACAACAGACTGCTGAAGCTTCAACTAAATCATGAAGCAACGAACCTGTATTACTTAATAAAATAATATTACTTGAAAAGAATTAATTTTTTCGAATATTTCACCAAAATATAATACAATAAAATATGGAACAAAGAATTAACGAAAACTTATTTCCCACCAACCGCATATATCTTTATCATTTGTAGGGATGTATCATTTTAAAGGATTTTCCAAAGAAAACTGCTTTTTTTACGATAAAAATATAAATTTCCCTAATCTAACTAAACATTTTAAAGTTTCTTCCGATTTTTGGCAGCTAAGATGAATTTCTTAAGGTAGTCAAAAATTTGAAGAAAATATTTTTTTTAAATGCTCGTAATCTCACACAATAAATGTTAGATAAAGAAGTTGGAAATTTGAAAAAAAAAAAAAAATGGTACATTCTATCATCTTTTCAACTGTATTCCTAGCTTTGAGAAGCAAGTTAGATTTCGAAAATATATTATATATTATTACACATCTCTTCTCTCTCCCCCTCCCTTGTAACGACTTTTATTCTCCCTGCGACACTTAAGGAGACAGGTAGTACTTCTTTTATTTATTTCTTATTTCAGCTTTCTCAATTTCTTCCCTCCTTCCTTTCATTCCTTTTCTCTGTTTTTAACTCTTTATTATATTATACATTGTCTGTACATCTTGATAGGCTTTACAATATCTCAATTTTCTATCTAACTACTCCATTCTCAATGTTTTAATTTTACTATTTATTTTCATTTCTTATATAACTTTATATTTCTTTTTTTATGTTTTACATTTTATTCTAAGATTCCCATTGTAACACTTTTGTCACCCCTTTTTGATTATGCCTACTTCATCATTCCACACTTTGTAACGGTTTTTATTATTTATCTCTTAATTCTTAGTCATTATTCTAACAATTTCATTTTACTTTATATTTATCTATTTTATTTTTCTAATTTTTTTTTTTTTTATTATCTTTTTTGCCATCATTACTTATGTTTCTCATACCTTGTTATCTGGTTATTTTCTTAGCCCTGATGAACGCCTGAACTTCAGGTCGAAACGTCAGCATATGCAAAAAATAAATATTATCATTTATTTTTGCCTTCCTTTTTGACTGAACACCCCAAGTATTCTTCTCTTCATTATCCACGACAGTCAACCAATTACCAATTATGAAAATATATTAAGTTTGAGGTATCAAACAACGTGAGATACCTATCTAATATTATTTTATTCCTGTTTGCTAACATGTTGCAACAATTATATCAATAGGCGAAGACTCTTTGGAGAGTGAGAGGAGAGCGAGGGCGCCCCCTCCCAAATAAAAATGTTGAGGGGGCTAGAATTTCATTTCGCCCCCCTCTCACCGTCATTTAAAATGAAAAAATCTGGTGTGGTGCGTTCATCAAACAACTTTCACTTAACACCATCTTCTTAGTAGACATAAGTATTTTCAGAGAAAGGAGAAGTGAAAGTAAAAACTATAGACGCTATAATTATTAATATTTCATTGTGGGTATTTTTATTTGTATAAGTACCCTTGTATATACAAATTTTAATATTTATATTGGTGTAATCTATACAATTATATATTCAATAATAGTATTTATGAAAACCGTATATGTATATTTATATAATATTGTTGGAGTCCGTATTATATTAAGCTCATGTTACGTATGGAAGACTGTTATAATCAGTCGGGTGAGCTCGGGTGCGATCAATGACAACTATTCTCCGTTACGATTTTTTATTTCTCCTTTAGTTAATTATCAAATTTTTTCATATTTTATATTTAACTATCTTTTATATTAGGGATTAATGTGAAATAGTCAATTGTTTCAAATAAAAAAAATTAAAAGTGCTTTAGAGGAAGCTAATATTGAAAATTAGCCATTTAAGCCCTGTTAGAGAACATCAATGAGAATAAAAACTACATTTTATTTAAAACTGCTTAATTTTACACGGTCATAATGAATTTAAACAAAATCGTTAAAGCCGTTTCCGAGAAAATTATAAAAATGTGTTTAGCCCACGATATAAAGTGCCACTTCTGGTTAGCCGATTTTGACGAAAAAGTTATAGTAACATTCCTACCATATAAAAAACTTAAATATGAAATTTCACTTTAGTATGACTTTTCATTTTTGATCTAGACCGTTAACATACAGACCATTTTAACATACAGACCGTCTGTTAAGATACAGACCATTTTGAGTAACTTGTTTATTTGGACTCAGGGGATCTCAAATCGTGTATTTTCGTTGAAAACTGAGATTAAAAAATTTTCACGATCGCAAAACTTTCATATATACGTAAGTGAAAGTAAAAAGATTTAAGTTGATATAATTAAGAAAAATCAACTATCTGATTAGCCTAAGCCTAAAAGTAGATAAGTAATTATTTTATCACGACCTAAATATTCCTTTAAATTGTTATTTAAATTGTTATTTATATCCCATTTATATTTAAACATATAATAGAATTTAATGATTCATTCACCAATCGTGTGGACACCTCCATTGTCACGTGATTTATTTATAAATTTTAACGATATAGATGGAAAAATATATTTGATAAAGAACGTTTTTATTGATATTTTACTTAGCTAGTTAGACTGTGCAAACATTTCATTTTCATTTTAATGTAGTACAAACTAAGAAATCAAAAATATTTTCAAATATTTTAATATTATTAATTTTTAGCTGCAAAAATTATAGAAATGTACCTATAATATGAAACATATCGTCCGTTCGTTTCACAATAGTTATTTTGAGTTTTTACATATAATATAAACTACCGCCTATTTTTTTTTTTGATTTGTCTTAGTCGTATTACTCATTCCTCCCCCCCCCCCTTCAAATCAAAAGAGAAAGTTTGCGCCTATGATTATATTAATAGTGTAAACACCTAAGCATCGAAAATGAAGTAATCTCATATTCCTGGTCGAATTTCGACCACCTGGCACAATAACTCATTAACGTTAGACAGTTTACGCAAAAACTCACAAACCGTTAGTGAATAAGAGCTGCTATGTAAATGTCTCCTTCCTGGGGCTAAACCAGATTCCTTTCCCTCCCTCTCCCCCCCCTCTCCCGGTTGCCGGTCCACTGCCACCTCTATCCCTAGCCTGTATCATTAGGTCGATACATATCGCGGATAATCGATAGTTAGGATGATAAGTAAAATTAACTGGACAATTTATCTGATTTTTTTTTTTTTTTTACTGAAGAAACACTAAATCTTCCTGATTTAATACTGTTATTAAACTGGAGATCGAAAACACCCATTTGTTTTTACTTAAATTTTAAGATAATTTCAACACAAAACCGAAAAAAAATGGTGGACTGAAAATACAGAAGGCCGTTTAGTGTTAGGGATGGGATATTGATATTAATATCGACTTTTAACAATCGATTCCATCAAAATATTGGACTTGAAATATCGATAGTCGATATTCATTCTCAAGCACGTAGGCGCTTTAAAAAAATGTATTTTCCTCTTTGAATTATTATAATTTTTTTTATAAATATATTTATTGAGATATTACAATCTCTCACAATTAAGGACATTTATAATAGTTTCAGAGAGCACATTACAAAAAATAAAAATAAATAATTGTACTAAACGTAAATGTATATAAATCCAGATACCTATCCTTCCATAATAAACTTCAGAATCATCCCAACCCTCTTGTTTCTAACCTTGCTTCCTCTTCAATTCCTGATAACCCTCCGAGGCGTCTGAAAAGAAGATGGCCCCGTGATCTCCTAATGTAAACATATCATTAGAGTGCTACCATTGGGTAGTTACTCAGCAAGTGTTTTCATGTCATTATATCTATTATGTCCGAATTTACTTGATGTTTTTATGTAATACAGTTGTAAATATCATTATGAAATAATAATATAAAATAAAAATTACTAAGGAGGATAGAAGAATTGTTATTCCAATTAATTAATTTAAAGAGGAAAATAACATCTTTTTTGATTCAATTATGTGCTAGTGAATCAATATTTATATTCATATTCATATTTTAAAAATATTTACAATATCGGACTTGAAATATCGACTATCGATATTTCAAGTCCGATACTTTGATGGTATAGATTGTTATTGATTATATCGATTGTTACAAGCCTATATTAATACCTATGACAATATCGATATAGGGCCTTCGATATCTCATCCCTACGGTCCATTCAAAATATTGGAGGGGAGGGGGGAGAGAAGTAGGCCCATATAGGGATCGAAGCCTATAAATAAAATATTAAATAAATTTACTGTTTCAATGATGTAAATGTATAATATAGAAATGAAATATAGCTGGCTTTTATCTCAAGTACGTGATAAAAATCGTTATATAACGCTCTTGTGGCTAAATCTAGTGAATGGGTGGCAATCCCATTGATAAATATTTTCAGAAATTCATTGAGAAATTGAGAACGATATTCCATTCATTGATGTCCTATGCAAATCAGTTCCCTTGCAACAATGGAATTATTCAAATGCAACAAATCTATGACGAAATTAATTTCATTAATAAATTTACAAACAATGTGAAAAAGAACAATATTTATGAATGAAAGTTTCTACTATAGAATTTGTTTCTCACAGTATTCATTTTAAGAAATGTTCATTAATGAATATTAGAGTGTGAAATATTATTATTTTGTAATATATTATACCATTGAGTATTGGTACAATATATACAACAGTATTGGTTGATTGGTTGATGTGCTTATTTGAAAGATAATGAAATTACCAAAAAAAGTAATTGAAATCGAACATCTTGATAAAGATATATGAATATCTGTTTGAACCTTTGCATATATTCTAATGTAAAGTCGATTCATATTTATAACTAATGTGGGAATAAATTTGATTTGTTTAACAAAAAATAAAATAAAATCTTAAGGTGTCATTTTTTGGTATTTATTTCTATTTTTTATAAGTGATAACGAAAGTAATTTTTATATTTAACTATTAAATATTAAACCACTATTATAATGATTTGTAGAGCTTTTAAAAAATTCTCTAAATTATAATATGTTAATATAATTAATTATTAAGATATAAATGGAAAAATCCAAATCATAAAGCTATTAGTTTCTAACATACAGATGAAACTTTAACCAGCCAACGCTTCGCCAATTCAGGGCAGAAAAAAAGATGAACAAATATTGGCAGAAAGAAAATAGAAAAGAAAAAAAAATACGTAATACATTTACAGGCGGAATCTTACAAAGACAACAACATACGTTCTGAAGAAAACAGAATATTGAAGATTATATTAAACAGCTGATTAAAAGGTATTAGAGAAACCATAAATAAATCTCTCTATTATATAAAAAAGTTTTTAGTGACTTTCATATTTTATTTTATTTTAGAATTAGGAGGGTTGGAGGTAACAGGAGCTCAAGTAATGTTAATCTCCTATGGCGATTATTTTATAAATTATACAACTGCTCATTTAATTATACATGTGTTGAGCTCCTATCACCTCGTAATCTCCTAATATATAACAAAGATTTTTAACAAAAATTTCGTACGGAAAATGGTATTCATCTGAAGGTGAAGGTTTGATTTTATATAAGTGATAGTAGTTATTTTTGGATCTAGAAATTTCCCCATGAATAAGGTATAATAATTATTTATAATATATTTTGATATAAATATAATTATTATGAAATAAAATTAGAAGCAGAGTAAAACGTACAATGAAAATATTAGAAATGAAAAGCTAAAATTATAGTTCGGCTTATATGAAGCTGGAAAAGTTGAATTATGGATACAAATTTACAATAAGAATAATTATAATAATATAAATTAGCAATAAATCGCGCATAGTATAAATTTTTAAATAAATTAAAAATTTGTCTGAACTGTGATTTCTTTCAGTTTGTTTTATGTTGATAAAAAATAATACAATATGAACTACAGAAGAAATATAAATTAAAGTTATACAATTTGAGAAACGAATAGTACAATTAAACAAATAGTTGTATAATTTGTAAAATATGATTTAGTCCGACTAAAAAAAAAAAAGAAGAAATGTATTGTGCTTTTCTCTAAAACGAAAATGTTCCAAGATGTATATAATATTTAAGTAATATTATTACTATTAAATTAATTATTATTCCAATATTATTAATTTTATTATTAAGTATCGATATATAGCGACCATAAGGCCATAGAGGTAGGCAGACAAAGAGATTCAAGACCGAAAAGAAGTGAATGAAGATTGGAATGGAGGGGTCCACTACCTCCCAGGTCTTTTATTGAGGAACATTTCATTCTTGATTCCTGCTCCTTGTTCTTTTTCCTTTTTCCTTCTTGCCTGCACTCATTAAGACTTTTTTATACTTCAGGAACCTCTTTATCTAAGTCTTTCAGGCCATTATTATTTACTTCTTAATATATTTCAACGCCATATCAAACTATCTATTTGATATTCATTTTTTTTTTCGTTATTATGCAATAAATAATTCATATTTATTAAAATGTATAAGTTTATGATTCAAGAAATATATGTTTTAATTTTTTGTATTTATTCGTGATAATGACAACTTTATTAAAAAAAAAAAACACACATCTAGTAAGTTTAAAAAAACACTTGTTGAAAAACTCCCCGGAGGCAGCACTCTACTATAATAATATATCTACATTAGGAGATCACGAGACCATCTTTTTTTCAGACGCATTGGAGGGTTGTCAGGACTTGAAGAGGAAGCAAGGTTAGAAACGAGAGATTTGGGATGGTTTTGATGTTTATTTTGGAAGGATAGGTATCTGGATTGGGCCAAATCTGAAACATTAAGATCATTGTGGATTATTTTACTAGTAACGAAGTAAGGAGTATTAAGGATTTTACGAAGGATTTTGGATTGTAATGATTGGATAAGAGAGGAATTCGATGGTTTTATTAAGCTCAACTCCGTAAGTTCATATAGGCCTTATTATAGTCCTGTACGTAACTTTTACGTGATTGTTTAAGTTAACTTAATTTTTTTTTATCACTGCTGTGAAGAAGTATTTATTTCCAATGAAATATTAAAAATTAAAACATTAAAAAATAGTGTGATTTTATAATTACTTAAAATACTAAAATGGCATTTACACGCATTGTCCTACTGTCAGTTTTCTAGTAAACATTTTTTTTTTTTTTTTTCGAAATCTATGTAAAATGACAGAAAATGTATTTCCACTCCTAAAGAATAATTCAAGCATTTTGAATTATATATATTTTTTAACTTTTGTTAACAGTGAAGTATGTTTATGTATTTTCAAACATTGTCCCATTACTTTGATGTCATTACCAAGCAAAAAAGATAACATCAGATATTCAAGCATTGTAAAGAGGAAATCGCAGTGAAATTTCTTCAGAGTGTAGTAGTAGCCATGGAGTTAAAGGACAGCCATCAGCGGATAGACCGACCATTTGGGAGCCTCCCTTTACGCTTACTAAGTTAGAAAAAACAAAAATTATAATACTAATTGTACAGCGGGTTTGGCCGAAAAAATACGTGAAAATTTCATTATCAAGTTGAAAACTCGTTTCATTCCCACAACCGAATCATTAGCTTTACTTACTTTAATTATTGAGCAATTATTTTATTCTGATCTTGGCCATTTGCTCAGATAAAACTGAGCAGCAATAGAAGGTGTGGGTATTTAGAAACTTGTATTTAAATTCCGTAAAAATTATTAAAATTGTAGCACGAAAATTGTCCATAATCTGAGAATATGAGTCTTTTGTAATTAATTGAAAGTTTAGAAAATTTATCAAGTAAGTGCTGAAGTAGTCCGAAACGTCGAGAGGTTTCTTGTCGTTTCAGTCTGATATGAGAATTTCAAGTAAGATGTTTCTTTAAGGTTTAAGTATAGGTATCCGATTTGTTCAACAGGTTTTAGTAGGCTATTGTTAAAGAAACTATGAAGTCATAGTTTGTAACCAAGATTAAGGAAGCAGTGAAAAAACAAAACAAACTCTTCTCTCTTTTTTTTCCTGTGCCTGATTATTAATTGATATTTTAGCATGTGCATGTGCTCTTATATCTCTTGTATCTTGACTATCTTTTCTTGATGTTTAGATGTGGCATGCCATAATATTGTATATAGAATAAGCATCTTTTTTTGTTATTTTTTTTTATTATCTATCCAATTCTTACAACCCAAAATCCTTCGAAAAATCCTCAACGCTCCTTACTTTGTCACAAATAAAACCATCCATAAAGACCTTAATGTTCCATATGTTTCCGATTTGGCCCAATCCAGATACCTATCCTTCCACAACAAACTGCAGAACCATCCGAACCCTCTCGTTTCAAACCTTGCTTACTCCTCGATCCCTGATAACCTTCCGAGGCATTATCAGAAAAAAAAAAATTTACTATCTTTATAATCTTAAATATCTTCCTATTTATTTTCAATTTTGCATAGTAATTATTTTTAAATTATCTCTTTCCCCTTGTATTTTATTTCTTTTTATTGTACATATTATTAATTCTGTAAATATTTCTTTCTGTAAATAGTTAACATTTTTGCTGCTTTATAAAAATATCCAACTGAATCCCTTCTCACCTGAGCTAGCACGGTTGAGTAAATATTTAATGATGGCCAAATAATGAATAAGTACCTTATATTCTCTATAATTATCTCTTTAGAGATGAAAGGCTGATAAAGCCAGGCGCCCAACAAATAAAAAAAAATCTATGGAAAATTATATTTATTAAAAATTATTTTATAAACTTTCTATTTATCCTTTTTTTGGTCATAAGGTTTATGATGAAGGATAAAGGTAATCTGATGGAATTTATTTTGATTCCCCAGTTCAACAAATATAAAATCAGAATTCTGAAGTTACTCCTTCACAAGATAATCCATTGCTATCTTTTATCCACTTAGTTTAAAATACCAAGAAGCAAATTACACAGCTTGAAAGTTTTAAGGTAAACAACATTTTCAATAGAGAGGAGAAAGTGTGGGGAATGAAATTACTGCTAATTCAAAGTAAAAAGTCAATGCCACACAATAAAGGCAGGTTGATAATAATAAAAAAAAATTATTATACAGCTGACTGAATTCAAGAAGAAAAACGCTTAGCTTTATGATGTTGATAACAAAGGCTATTTACTTAATCTATGAATTTTATTTTATTAATTTTTTTTTTACTGGATGGCTACCATACAGTTAAAGTAAAATTTTCTGATTTTCCTATATTTGATGATAATTTTCCCTGACTAATATGTCAGAGGACACAAATATTAAAAATGTATAATTTATAACTAAATTTATTTATTATACATGAAAGAAAATTGAAATCAAAATATTCGAGAAAAAATCAGTCATTTAAATAACAAATATAATGTTTTAGAGGAAGCATTTTTTAAAGTGGGTAGGACGCATGACATCGGACCAACCCCCATTTTACAAATTATACAACTGTCTATTTACTTGTACTACTCATTGTTTAAACTGTATAACAGTAATTTACATGCATTCTGTAGTTTATATTGTATTATCTCTTATCAACATAAAATAAACGAAACGAAACCACAGTTCAGACAAATTTTTAGATTCTTTAAAAATCTATAATATACATGGTCCCTTATTGCCAATTAATATTATTATATAATTATAATGATTCGCGGTGCCAATTTGTCTTCGTGTGAGGTCATCACCCTTCCTCAGTTATGGTTTGGAGACCGCACCACAAAGCTCCATTTTTGTAAAAAAAAAAAAAATGTTAAAACAGCCGCTACAAACTATCAGGATTTTTTGGAACCTGTTGTCAAGCCTCTAAATGATACTCTGTTTGCTGAAGTCATTGGATTTTCCAGCAGGATTCCGCTCCAGCTCACAAGGCCAGATTTATCAGCAGCGGCTGCAAAAGAGCATTCCAAAGTTCATCTCTGCCTCGGATTGGCCCTCAGGAAGCCCTGATCTCAACCCACTAGATTAATGTCTTTGGTCCGAACTGGAGAGGATGGCACAGAGCACACCCTAAAAGCAAAAGCCCTCAAGGCAGAATGGAAATATTTTGAGTAATTTATTTTTTGTAATTACTCTCTATAGATATACTCTTTTTTATTTTCTAATAAAGTTTTTTTGAAAAAAAAAATAATTTTTCTGTAGTTTTTATTTAAGCTTTGTGTAAAAATATTTATAACAGGACCAGGTATATGTAAAATAAAATATGACTCGGTCACTAGTAACTTTTTTTATGTAATAGAGATATATATATATTATTTTTTATACAACTGCCAAAGGAACTTACCGTTGGACAGGAAGGATGTCCTTTGCATAATATATTATAATATAGCCGATGTCCTTAATATATTGTAAGATGATACGATATGCAGACATCGGAGAGCAGGGACCCTAGGCGTGTCTAAGGGGGTCGCAAGAAGAACCGCGTCTTAAGAATGCCTCATAAAAACTGAAGAGCCAGCCGTGTGAAATCTCATGGTCCTTGGTCGATCAGCTCCTCTCTATACATCCACCTTTAGGATAGTATATTAATGCAGGGAGGTCTTCACGATCTACCGGAGGTACAGGAATGAAAGTAATAAGCAGGAACTAAGAAGAAGATGAGGGAGTTCGAAATAACCCAAAGATGAGATGAGAAATTGCAATGAGGACTAAAAACTAAAAAAGTGAAAATATCAACAGGTGAGATTAAGAAAATAAAATATTATTTTCTTTTTTGTTTTAAATTCAAAAAGTAATATAAACAATTACAGTTGTGTATAAATTACTCAAATAAACTTTGCTCTAACTGATTGGCAATTGTATCATATTCTAAAAATGATGCTGTAGATTAATTATGATAAATTCAATATTAAAAGAAGTCGAACAAATCAATAAAAACGTTATAAATGAAAAAAATCAACTTGCTAACGTTTCGACAATTCAGGCACCATCGGAGCGGAAAAAGTAAGATCACTTATATGAAGAAAGAAAAAACAAAAAAAGGAACAGAAAAAAAAATTATTGTTGCTGTAGACATCTCTCAAAGCCATCCAAATACGTACTGAAGGAAAGACAATGTTATATTAACACAACTAAGGAAGATTACATTGAACAGCTGATTAGCAAAAATACCAGGAATAAAAGAAAAAAAAATTATACGTAATTAAAATATAATAATACAAAACGTGTTGAATAAAATAAAATAACAAATTAATAAATTTAAAACAAAAAATCTGGAAGATATATATAACAACGATTTCTAAAAAAACTCTGTGGATACACAGCCATGCCACATGTAATATTACAAAATAAGCATAAAGCTAGAAAAGAGACATAAGGTAATTATGTTATAAATGGAAAAATCCACAATGAAACGGAATGGAAAACCATGATTTTCCAACATACAACATCAGTGCAGAAAATAAATACCAAGATCACTTATATGCAGAAAGAAAAACAAAAAAGAAATGAAAAAACAAAACAACTAATGTGCGTGCTTTAGTCAACATAATTGAAGTGAAAACATTAACAGAGCGAGATTAATAATACGAAATATAAATTATAAATAATAGCTCATTATGTACAAGGACAAATGCTGAATTCTCTCGCTTACACTATGCAGGTCTGATTTTTAGCTTCTGAGATATTTTAATCCATATCTTCCATGAAACCCTTTAATTTTGGAATGTGGTTCTTTTTTATCCCAGTATTTTTCGATTATTTTTATTACATCTTTCCAGTTGATATTGGTAAATAAATTTTCTACATCAAAAAGGACTAAATAATATTTACTATTGTCTATTTTATTTATTCTTTCAAGCATTTGATTTACCTCCATTGAGTTTTTTACGTCATTGTTACTATCTGATATTAAGTTATTGAGGAATTGAGATATTTAGCCACATTTTTCAGTTTCTCTATTGATATTAATGATGATAGGACTAAGTAGAGTGCCACTTTTATTTAACTTTAATAATCCAAGTATTCTAGGTGTATTGTAGTTAGAAATTAGTCTAATAAGAAATTTCTGATGTTAATAACAAAGCTCTATTGCATAAAATATAGACATCAAAGCAAGGTTTTTTTTTTTGGTTTTTTTAATCTGAATTTGCCTCTACCCGATAGGGTCATTTAATATTGTTCCTAATATATAAACCAATAGTTAAATTTAAATGTATTTACTTTAAAATTTTCGGATATAATTGTTAATGTTTCCATGATACTAACAATTCATTATTATACAAAAAATAATTTCTGGAAAGATTATTAGTTCAATTTCAAGATATCGCAAATTAGTGATATTTACTTGTTTATGTTGTGTCCAACGACTGTATAATATCTATGTGGAAATCTACAGTTGGAAGGTAATGTAATGTTATATTATTACGTATTTTCCATTATGCCTTAGAATTCCTGCTATAATTATCATTTACATTATTTCCCTTCATATTTTTACTTTCCTACCTATACTAGGTAAGGAAATAGGGTCAAATTTCCGACATACGGCTTTCGACGGATCTATCCGTTTCAGAGCCCCCTGAGTCCGAAAAACACATTTTTAGCCATTGGTCTGTCTGACTGTCTGTGCCAAGATTTTCTCGGGAACTACTGAACCAATTTTGTTGCTTCTTTTTTTATTTTGTACGGTTTTGACTACTGATGTAATGAAATTCCATACAAGGCCATATAAAAATCGTTCATTTTGGACAACTATTAACGAAGTTACAGCTATTCAATTTCCAATGTAAGATTACGGTTTCATATCCTGGTGTCAGAAAGGGGTGAATGAGAGAATAAAGATGACTAAATAAAAGTAAGAAAAACTGTTGCCCGCATCACACAATCTTCACCATTTCCTCTACTTTTAACAGAAATTATTGTTTGACAATACTAAGCTATGGCAAAAAGTTTTTAATGGCAATATTAGGAAGTATTGAAATTTGTATACTGATCTACCTTAAGCCGGTTTACGTTGCTTTAGTTTATCAAATAAATCGTACTCAAATCTTATGTTTGATCAATTTTCAGAAAAAAGTATCTAGTTCAATTATTTTTGTTTCTTCATGAACGTATGTAAAGATATAAAAACTTTTCTGAAATAGGTATATTTTTATATATTGTTTATAATGTCAAAATAAAATTTCAATGTTATAATAATATTAGCATATGTACTATAAATTAGCATAAACTCGTTATCATCTGGTTTGGACACTAAAGAAGTCTTCACTTAAAAAAAAAATTATTGATGCTGTGTTTATCTCACGAAGCCATCCAAATAAATACTTTTAATAAACAAAACGCTGGAAAGTGTATAAAACAAATCCCACAAAACTTAGTCGATTTGAAATATGTAAAAAGTTATACAAACTAAAAATAATGTATATAATCTATTTATAAAAATTTGTACACATGTTAAATATTTAGTCAGTAAATTATGTATATTCTACAAACATAAATGTTACCTCCCTCCCCCTCTGACGATGTTGACCTAGCTTTTGCTATCTGAAATAGAACAACTGGGAAAACCTCCCCCGATCTTTTAACTTACCTACCAAATGTGTCAGTACTTGAAAGCCTTCAGTGCTCGAACAACGGTTGGTAAGAGAGAATATTATATTTTTTTATAAATAGATTATATACATTATGAAGAGAAAAATGGTTGGGGTGATCAGTCAGAAATAAGAAGGCAAAAATAAATAATAATATTTATTATTTTGACATTTGCCGACGTTTCGACCTGAAGTTTAGGCCTTCATCAGGGCTAAGAAAAAAAAGAGATAACAAGGTATGAGAAAAAATAAATAATGAAAGTAAAAAAAAAAATCCTATTTTATGTTTTATATTTTATTCTAAGATTACCATTTTAATATTTATGTCACCTTTTTCGATTATGTTTACTTCATCTACACTTTGTAACGGTTATTATTATTTATCTCTTAGTTCTTACTATTGTCATTTTTCTACCCACTTCATTTTACTTCAATTTTTTTTTTTTTTTTTTTTTTACTTGCATTATTTATGTTTTCTCATACTTTGTTATCTCTGTTTTTTTTTTTTTTTTAGCCCTGATGAAGGCCTGAACTTCAGGTCGAAACGTCGCCAAATGTCAAAATAAATATTATTATTTATTTTTGCCTTCTTATTTCTGACTGATCACCCCAACCATTCTTCTCTTCATTATTCAAGACAGTCAACCATTAACCCACAATTATATAAGTTATTTTTATTTTGTATAACTTTTTACATATTTCATTTTTAACATTGTGTATTGTAATAATAGTTAAGATTTATTTATCATCAATCACTATAGTTCATTATTTACCATTATCAGTCGTATAATATTATATCTCTCATTGTATTTTAAAATTTTCAGCCCTGACTATTTATCACCCATGATATGTAGAACTGTCGACTAGCTTCCTTTAATAAAATATCGTTAGTTTGACTGATACCTGTAGAAACCATAGTGACTGAAGTCATTCCTGTCAGTCTTAAGATTGTCATACTTGAATGACCGAATAGGGTTATGTATAAATCAATCATAAAGCTACAATAAAATGTTTTAAAAAAACTAGTTCATTCCTACTTAACTACCGATGAAGATGTTTTATTACCCAAACACTGTTACGAAAGAGGGTGGTAATAGCGGGCTTGTATTGAGAAGGCTGTGATCGGAGATTGTTTGTTTGTAGCTAAGTGGCTGCCGCGCCATATGGTCGAGGAGGTTTTTATGTAAGGTCGCCCCAGGTTCCAAGTGGATGTGGCGGCCTTCTTATATCGCTGGGGGTTCAACTTGCCGGGTCGATGGTCCTCCGGGCCGGATAAGGTAGCTTAAAGTAATGAGGTATTTATACATTTCTCTAGAGGTGTGGAAAGATATTTTAATATTATTAAGCTTCGAAAATGGGTACGAAAAATGGACATTATAAATCCATCACCACTTTTATTTTCGAAATAAATTGAATATTTAATAGTTGACCGTTGCATTATAAAGGCAGGAGATGGTCCGGGGTGGCGGCCATAAATATAAGCTAAATAGTGGTAAAACTAATTTATAAAAAGCCTTTATGTCTATTATTTCATATTATATCCTTTTTCCTTTTCTTTCAATCTCTCCTGTAGATCTGTAGAAGTATATTCACATTTGCATTTATTATATATTACACTACAACAATTGTTATCATATATTTAGTTCAGTTTAGGATCTGGTTACTCTGTTATATTTTAATGTACTTACTGTGTATAATTTTAATAATCTTATTCACATTGTTTATAATTTTTTGTCTAAATATTATGTAACTTCCAAAATTCTCTACCTTTTTGTATCTTGTCCGTTCTAGCCCTGAAGACCTGGCAAAGTCGGGTCGAAACGTTGGCTTTTAATGAAATAGTTTTACCACTACTTAGCCTATTTATGACCGCCATCCCGGACCATCTCCTTCCTTTCGAAATAAATGTTTGTTAGGAAAATTTAATTTCCACGAATTGATGCAAAATCGTTGTTAAACGTGCTCCCAATATTGCTCTAACTTCAGAGGGAATTGGACAAATACTTTTTGAAATATAAGTGTGTTAAGAAAAATTGTATTAATTCTGATAATTCATGAAATTTTCATAAACGGTAACTGTATTAGACCTGTCACGTGGATTTCACAATGACAAAAAAAAAATCTTTGATACATAAAAAGCAAAACACAGAAGGAAATTTTCATTTTAAAGAACAAATAATTTAATTTTTTAATCCCAAAATGGAAAAATAACTTATTTTTTTCTCATTTTTTCATTGGTTCATATTTATTTATGTTAGTGATATGAATTAAATACTTAAAACAGTCACAATATGTACCCTTTTTAAATTATAATGCATATATATCAAATAAATATAAGTACGTTTCAAATAATAAAAAATATTTCTGATTTTTTCAACAAAATATCTTCAAGTACCATTTAAACTTAATATTGTATAGTTTCTTTCGTTTATGTCTAAAGTAATTACAGTTATTAAAAATTAAAAGTTCCCTCCCCAAAATGAAATCCTGAATCCGCTAATGCCTTCGCTGGTGGGGAAGTTAAATGTATAGTATGTTTTTTTCGAATATCCGAATACGTTGAATATATTAATATATTCATCTAAATGCAATAAAAGAATATTTAATACGACTAACAGTTTGTTTTTAATAATTTGTTAGGATCATTCCTAATCCACCACTAAGAAGGCTTTCCAGAGGTACAGAACACGTCATGTCCACCACTAACGAATCGAAGGGTTGATGATTCACCCTCAGGTGAACAACACAACACGAACTGAGTTCGCATGAACCAGGTTGTTACACGGTGTTTTGACCATTGAGTCATCTAACTCTAAAGTAGCAACGATATAATTAAGTTTCTGTCAGGTTTTCAAGATATCGTAAGATATATTATAAATAAAAGGTCCATATCATAAAATCAAATTATTATGAAACCTCTTTAAATCCTAGATTTTCTGAAAAAAAAAATCTGGTGCACGCATCACACGACTTTCACTTACCACTCTCTCTTAGCAGAAATTATTATTTTCAGACAAAGAGGAAATGAAAGTAAAAATTATAGACGCAATATTTATTTACATTTCATTGTGGGTACTTTTATTTGTTTAAACATCCTTAAATATCCTAAATTTAATTTTTATATCTCTGCATTCTATACAATTAAATATTAAATAATACTAATGATAGCATTTATAAAAAATGCATATGTATATTGACATAATATTGTCTGAGTCCGACATATTAAGCTGATTACGTATGGAAGCGTGTCCTAATCTTTCGGCGAGCTCGTATTCCTTTGGTTTCTCCATCACAACTATTATTCGTTACGATAGCTTATTTTTTCTTTACTTAATTATCAAATTCTTCAATATTTTATATTTAACTATTTTTTATATCAAAATTAATGTGAAATGGTTAATTATTTCAAATTAAAAAATTAAATGCACATTAGAGGAAGCTAATATTAAGAATTAGCCATTTAATCCCTGTTAGAGAAAAATGAGAGTAAAACCTACATTATACTAAAAACTGCTTAATAATACACTGATATACCGAGTTAGATTATAATCGTCAGAGCCGTTTTCGAGAAAATCGTAAAAATGTGTTATATCGATTATATTAAGTGTCACTTCCGGTTAGCCGATTTTGACGAAAAAGTTGCTGTAACACGTAACTTAAATATGCAGTTTCACATCCATAAGACTTTTCTTTTCTGATCTAAACTGTTGACATACATACACACACACGTAAATATTTTGCTGGCTTGGTTATTTGGACTCTTTTCACATTTAAACATTTTCACGATCGCAATACTGCCCCTTACTTTATATTTCATACATAGGTATGTGAAAGTAAAAATGTTTAAGAAAATATATTCGAATTTTTTTTTTCCTCTCTAGATTTTTAATTTTATTTACCCATACATGAAATATATTGATATCATTTACGACTTACATGATATTTCTTGCAGTCAAAAACTTCCAGAACTATAAGGAAATCTTCCTGGTACGCCAGCTAAATTATTTTACATTAACTGTTATGACCAACTGTTATACACTACATAACATTTTACAATACAGACAAATTCAATAATGCAAGGCATGGCCACAATAAACATGCTTTATTAAATTCCTAGGAGGCTAACAAGAACATGGATGAGAGATCTCTACTAAAAGATATGATATCTCTACTAAAAGAGATTAATACAAAAATCAAGATAAGAAGGGATACCGCTGGGTACCTCTTACCCTTCTGTCGACAAATGTCTTGCTACTATTCTTCTTCCCGACGGTCAAACCATAGGCACAGACTTTCGATTTTGATTGGGGGAATGGAAATTAAAAAAAAAAATGTGGCATGTGTGAAAATTCAACATAATTATTTGAGAACGAACAAATATAATATTTAGTATTAAAAAATAAATTTTTATACATGTTTGTATAGTTGCAATTTTTTTTTAAGTGTATGTAGATAGCCATACTTGAAAATATCTGAACAAAACGATTGGATATATTAAAATTTGTATACATCAAACAAGAGGGAAAAGAGGTCAGCCTCCATAACAATAGGTATAACTTTTATATAATATAACTATAAATTTTCTGTTTAAAAATGAATAATGTAAAAAAAATAAAAAATATTTCTGATTTCTTAGTTTACACAAGGTTAAAATAAAAATACGTTGTCTAACCAGTAATATAAAAATATCTATAAGAATCATAATTGGTAATTGGTTGACTGTCGTGGATAATGAAGAGAAGAATAGTTGGGGTAGTCAGTCAAAAAAGAAGGCAAAAATAAATTCTAATATTTATTTTTACATATACCGACGTTTCGACCTGAAGTTCAGGCCTTCATCAGGGCTAAGAAAATAACCAGATAACAAGGTATGAGAAACATAAGTACAGATGGTAAAAAAAAAAATAATAATAAAAAATAAAAATTAAAATTAAAAAATAAAATAAATAAATATAAAGTAAAATGAAATTGTTAGAATAATGACTAAGAAGTAAGAGATAAATAATAATAACCGTTACAAAGTGTCAAATGATAAAGTAGGCATAATCAAAAAGGGTGACATAAGTGTTACAATGGGAATCTTAGAATAAAATGTAAAACATAAAAAAGAAATACGAAGTTATATAAGAAATGAAAATAAATAGTAAAATTAAAACATTGAGAATGGAGTAGTTAGATAGAAAATTGAAATATTGTAAAGTCTATCAAGATGTACAGACAATGTATAATATACTTCAGGTCGAAACGTCGGCATATGCAAAAATAAATATTATCATTTATTTTTGCCTTCCTTTTTGACTGTCCACCCCAACTATCTCTTCATTATCTATAAGAATATTTTCTATAAAATATATTTATAGTTTTAATTATTAAATATATTTTTCCAATTTTATCCCAGAAAATAAAAAATCGTTTAAATCCAACATATATATGGTTATAAATTCAATTCAAAGTTACTTTTAAGGAATTGCATATCATTGGTTACAATCGATTATTGTTTAAGTTTCGTCCGGATCGATTATGACAAATATTATACAATCTGGATACCTGACCCTTCACTCGATATATGAATGATAAGAGATAAGAAGACGAGGACAAACTGAAGATGATTGCTATTACACGGTACCACCTTCTCCTATTGTGCTCACTGAATTGGATAATGTTAGCAACATCTCGCTGGGAACTGGACTCGACTCTATCCGATACTACAACTGGAATAAATATTTAAATTATCCATCTGTTTTGATTATCGGATTATTCGGAAAATAATGCAGGATTTCGGTTTAAAAAGAAAGACTTGTTTTATCTAATCAAAATAGTGCCTGTAGAAAAAAAAAAAAAAATCAGATGGCAAAAAAGACCATATCAATGCTCAACTCGGTATTATGTAACCGAAAAATTATCTCCAAAACAAAAAAAAAATCTACAATTATATAGTACTGAGCATTATGACATATTGGTCAGAAACTTGGACAATAAAAAGCAACCTCAGGAAGAAACTTCTAGCCACAGAAGTGGCCTACTGGAGACGAATGAATATACAGAATAGAAAAAGTCAGAGAAAAGATGAAAGCTAAAAGAACCATTCTGGAAGGGATTTTGATAAAACGCCTGAAGTGGTATGGACATTTGAAAAGAATGCCTGAAAGAAGAAGACCTGGAATAACGAAGTGGAGGAATCCATGATGGAGTCTACGGGAAGAATGGACCTTAGATAGGACTTTATGGAAAGAAACCATCCCAGGTTTAGGTTGAGGAAACCCACTATTAGTGGAAACACGTACAAAAAAAAAAAAAAAAAAAAAAAAAAAGTAGTCTCCTTAAACTTTATGTGCATATTAATTAGGTTGAGTTTTATCAGGAAAAAATTTCAGATTCACCTAAGGCTGTGTAGTAGTATTTTCAGTAAAAATGAATACAATTAACTGTCATAAAGCTTTTGAGCTTTTGTTTGTTGTTTTTACGTAATCTGGGATTTATTAAAATATATATAATTACCTTACTTTTTATTATAAGACCGCTGCAAATTATTACACAATGGTTTATGATTACCAAACAATTGAACATCAAAATTGACATTTTGGAACCCTGCTACTTCAGCACATACAAGACAAACGCTCTAAACTTCCTACTATTTACAAAAGACTCATATATATTACGATAATAACGCCTATTTGGACTAACGGGATCGAACTTTGGGGCTCTACTAAACCATCAAATTCCTCTCGTATCCAATACCTACAATCCAAAATCCTTCGTAAAATCCTCAATGATCCTTAACTCGTCACAAATAAAATCATCCATAACGACCTAAATGTACCATATGTTTCCGATTAAGCTCAATCCAGATACCATAATAAACTTCTGAACCATCCGAACCCTCTTGCTTCCTCTTCTATTCCTGATAATCCTCCGAGGCGTCAGAAAAGATGGCCTCCTGATATAGAAATATAATTGGAGTGCTACCAATGGGTAGTTTCTCTTCATGTCGTACATGTCATGTTACTTATTTCATACTTGTATTTATTATTTATACAGATATAAATTTAAAAAAAAAATAAAAAAAAATTTTACATTATTTTCCTTATAACATTTAGGAAAATAAATGCAACAGATTCCTAACATTAGCTTACATAACTTTCTTTTTTATCATTAATAATTTAACAATAGACAAAATTGTTACAGAACGTGTAGAACTTTCAAAAAATCAAAAACCAAAATAGAAGATATAAGCTTTGCAGTAGAACAGATAAAACATATTCAGAACAACATATCCTTGCTCCAAATTGTCCAATTTTTTTTTTTTTTTTTTTTTATAATCCGTAAACATTTAAATAACAATTGCATCAGCAAAAAAGTGCATACTTCATGAGTAATTCAGAAATGTAATTTTACCATCCCTCATAACTTTTTTCCAGCTTCTTATCGTTCAAATGCGTTATAAAGATAATATTAAAGGCCATCGAGTCTTTAACCAAATTTCATTGAAATCGATACATTCCTTTATGCGCTACAGTCTATACCAACACTAGTTTTTCGACCGTCATCTTGGAAGGAAAGTGCAGATAGTAATGTCGAGGTAGTAAGATCATCGTCAGGTGACCCCTGACTTTGATTCCATTGATGTCCTCGGGCAGCGGACGGACAAAACAATTGTTATTCGATTTTGGAATTCTACATTTCGTGAAACGCAAAATCTCAAATTTTGAGGGGGGAGGGTGTTTATGATTATTTGGACGATTATAATGGATCATTATTGACAAAAATGAACCAACATGTACCCAGTACTTTTTAAAACTTCCTTGATGGTGTATCTAAAACTGAATATCCCCCAAGATCCCTAAGACAAGAGACGAATATTGACTTTCTCTATATCGAATGGATTGGAACCTGGTTACCCGCTCTCCAAGGGCACAGTGAGGTCGTCTTCGACTGGAAGGTACTTTCTAGGATCCGTCAGAACTAACAAACCGTGAACATCACATTTCACATTCATTTTATTTGTATACGGTTTATTGAAAAGGGAGGGATTTCCTTTAGTTTAAAGAGTTGAATAGATTTCAGGATACAGATAAGATTAAAAAAAAGAGCCCATAAGTCCCTTTATCAAAAAAAAAAAAAAAAAAAAAAACTTTTACCGAAATTGGGTAATTTTATCCATCCTGATGGAATATACTTCCATATCTACTGAAACATATTGATATATTAATTGGAAAATTGAAATTATTAGAAATATTTCGGAATCACCGAATTATTTGAGCCATCAAACTTCAAAATCGTTCCAGCCGTTCGCTTAAAACAGCGTTAGAGATCTTTTAGCGGATACCCTAAACATATTATTCTCGTATTGTTTCGCTTCATAAACGCTCATGGAACTTCGCCAAATAATATAAAATATATTTTTTTTTTAAGCTTATTTATTGAAAAATATTACAATCTCTCTCAAGGACATTTATAATAGTGTTCACAGATCACATTCACACTCTATGTACAATAAATAAAATAAATTATACAGAAAAATAATATATATACAATAAATAAGAATAAAATAACCTAAAAATAAATGAATAAAAAGAACACATAATATAAAATATTAAATTTAAAAATCGATGCAGCCGTTCGCTCAGAACAACGTTGCACAGGTTTTTGCGAATTGATAAAATACATTTCATTTAATAACGGGTAAGTATTGTAAGCTCAAATTGTTTTAAAACGTTCAGAGGTTGCCACCGAATAATTTACGCCATCAAATTAAAAAAAAAATTCCGCAGTTCCTTTAAAACAGCGTTACATGGCTTTTAGCGGATGACTCAAACACATGAAAAAGTTATAAAAGCACACATTTTTTCAATGTTAACTGGCCAAACTCCAAAAATTAACTAAGGACCTCAAAACAAGATAAAAATTTTCTCTGGAGGTATAAGGTATGAATTATTTACGTTATGTAAAATAAATTAAACTTATTTATTTGTTCCAACTATTTTATAAATTAATATTAATGTAAATATTAAATGCTGTTCAAAGTGATTTCCTTGAGCATTATAAGACAGGCTCGGAAACTTCAACACTAGCAGTGGCCGAACAGCACCATTAGTATAAATGGAAGGCATAATGATGAGTACTCTGCGAAAGCCCGTTACAAACTGATAAATGTTATTGAGAGTTCCCAATGCTAATTCCGAATAGTATTAATCCTTATGTTGCCGATAATTTTTATACAGTTAGGGATAAAAGGCCATATTAGTATTCTATCTAATCCATCTCCTAAACAAAGTGTTTGCGGACATACCTTCACTTTGAATAACATTTAATATAGATTTTAATGTTTACATTTAATTAATAAAGTAGTTAGAACAAATAAATAGGTTTTATTTATTCCATATAACGTAAATAATTCATAACAACGATAATCTTTAGGTGTGAAGATCTGCTAAACAAAGCGTTTGCGGACATACCTTCAGAGAAAATTGTTTTCTTGTTTTGAAGTCCTTAGTTTATTTTTGCAATTTGGCCACTTAATCCTGGAACACCCTTTATATATATATATATATATATATATATATATATAAATATATACACAAAAATACAGATCTGGCTGTTTTTGAGACAGGAATGTTCTTAAGAGCTATTTTATGTAGAGCTCAAACTCAGTACTTACTTTCACCTTACTCAATGAGTTTTTTCCGAGCCCACATAATATTTTTTTCCTGATACAAATTCTAGATTTCTAAAAAAAAAAGCGATGTATAGAGGACGAGACAGAAATAAATTGTTAATAAACATAAAACTGCAGAAGAAACATTTCTTTATCCAGTGAGATCTTTCTCACAAGGTTTTAAAATGAGACAATAAGATAACAAAGAGAAAAGAAACAAACGTCCTCCAAAGAGATATAATTGCAAGCTCAACGGGACAGCTTCAATATAGAAGTTCTGCTCTACTCTGACAGCTTCGTTTCTTTCTCATGGTAATTTGCAAATGAAACAACAAGACAGTTCACAAATAACTAAGCCTTCTTTATCTATTTTTTCAAGAAAAAATCGATTGAATCAGAACAAAAGAAATTCTAAAAATATAATGGAAATTCTGGAAACAGGATAGTCATAGTGACTCATTTTTTGTCCTTTAATAAGAGGTGCCCTTTTAGAAGTGTTTTTTAGAACTGTTTATACATATATGCACACTTAAAATAGTGTATATATACATATAAGTATACATACATTACAAAGCAATGTAGAAGAGGTTGTTTAAATCTACTATAATACTTTTCAAAATGGTTTTTCTTCATACATATAACATATTGAGATAGCACATCTTAAGAATACATTAATAAAATTGAGCTTTTGTAAAATTAAAAACAAAGAACAAACAACTAAAATTTCAAAGTAAAAAAAAACTGTACCATTACAATCCATTAAGACTCCTGGGTTCAGTACTTTGTAAGGGAGTACTATTTCAAGGTCAACGGTTGTGCAGGGAAGGTGATTGGACCGAGATCACGCACAACCGACAGGTTTTCTCCCTGAACTAATTATTTACTAAAGAGAACCCACTTTATAGAGGCTGGATGTGCCCTAGGAGGGTATCCCAGGGTTTATCCATTGCTGATTTAATATGATTTACACACTTGGCTTTTCCCCCTACCCAAAAATGCCGTTTTTTTAGAAATAAATGGGAAATCTTCTTTTATATTTTTTATATTATTTTTTTATTTATACTCCATGCAATTTACACCTGCGAGGCAGAGCATCTAGCAAATTTGTTGTATTTATATTGTTTTGGTGTATTTGCTTGATTTTGTTTTGATCGATATAGTAGATCTCTTGGCCATTTTCTTTTTAATCTGCGTCGTCCAGATAACAGGGAGAAGGAGATAGAAAGAACCAGATGATTGGTATGATTTTTAGTTGAAGAATGAAATGTAGTGTATTTGTCGTGGATGTAGTATTTTAATGTTGGGGTATTCAAGTCGTAATGTATAGTGTTGTTTGAAATGTACCAATGTGCGTTAACAATTTTTCGTAGAATCTTTTATTGTGCTTTTTGAAATTAGTTGATGTGTGTTTGTTTTGTCGAACCACTAAGTTCTGCTCCATATGTCCATATTGGTCTCAGTAGGGTGTTGTAGATCAGTCGCTTGTTTCATAAGTTAAGTGAAGATCTGAAGTCCAGAAGAGTTGGCTATATCGTCTAGAAAATTCTTGTCTATTTAATTTAGTATTTATGTTCCAACTAAGTTTTTTGTCTGAGTCCGAGGTACCGTATACAGTTCTTTGAAGGTACTGGGTTATTGGTAATCGTTATGGGGCATGAGGCTTTCATAACAGAGAAACTAAAATGGGTGGATATTATTATAATATTATATATATATATAAATATTATTTATTATTTTAACATAAAATATTTTTGAGTGGAATGGCTGCCTTGCGGCTCAGAGGTGAGGAGCCGTGTGAAGCCTAGGGAGGACAGCCCATTGTCGGTGTTCACTAGAGCGAGGCGTCTCTCAGGGCCACCGTCTTAGCCCGTTCCTCTTTTACTTATATACAACAACACACGGTATACTGAATATATATATATATATATACATATACCCACTTTACAGATCATTTAGATCTAAGACTAGAGATGGAATATCTCGAAGGCCCAATAATGATATTATCATCGATATTAATATCGTCCAATAACTATCGATACCATCAAAATAATTATACACATCGAAATATGAATATAAATATTGATTTTCTGGCACACAGGCGCATCAAACAAATTATTCTTTCCCTTTTTAAATTAATTAATGGAAATATAAATTCTTCTACCCTCCTTAGTAAAATTAATTTTCTAGTTCCTGTACATCTTCTTCATTGTCAGCTTTTTTCAAGAAATTCCGATTAAACCAATTATGGCTTGCATTCATCCACATATATTCCTCTACTACGCATTACATTCTATATGAAACAGACAAGATGAGTGTAATTTTTTACTTTCCTACCTATACTAGGTAAGAAAAGTATTGCAATCGGGTCAAATTTCCTAATATTAACAAAAATCTTTTGTTTGATCAATTTTCAGGAAAATAAATCTAGTTCAATTCTTTTTTTGTTTCTTCATGAACATATGTAAAGATATAAAAACTTTTCTGAAATAGGTAGGAAAGTCGTGTGAGTGGACACATCAGATATTTTTTCTAACGATCAGATTTAAATATAATTCCTAGCGCTTTTCGAAAACGATAATTCTAATTTTTTAATTTTAAATAAAAATATTAAAACATCGATAGTCGATAACACCGAAGTAGACACTATCGATGGTAAAATATCGGAATTTCGGAAGAAAATATCGATATTTAGATAATATCGATTATCTATGGCCATCTCTATCTTAGACCGCCTTAATAAGCCTTCTATATCTCTACCTATCTTATGCTATTGCTTTCCAGTTGTCTGCAAACTTTTCAGCGTATTTGTGGATTCGATCTATCAATCTGCTTTTCGGCATCTTCCGCGTGGTCTCATGTCAATTACTGAGGCATTCATTACTGGGAAGAGGCTTCTTAATGGATTTTTCCGATCTAGATGTCCAGTCCATCTTAACCTCCGCGCCTTCATATCATGAGATTTTTATTGTCCAGGAATTAAGACCCTTAATTATAATCTTATAATATTTCTTTCTAGAGTACTAGTTATTTTCCAATTCTCGCAGCCGTATATCAGAACTAATTTTATTAGAGCACTGTGTACACTAAATTTGAGATTTCTAAAAATTTTTCGGGATTTCAATACCTTCAGGTATACAAACGTTAAATTTGGAAAAGACATTAATTGTTCATGAAAATCAAATACTAAAAATTGAATTTTGTTATTACTAAAAATTCGAATTTAAGATATTCGTATTCCTATATTTACTCTAGAAACTAGACAGGTTTTTAATAAATATTTAATACGGAAGATAGCTACAAATATGGGCACAATTTGGAAGAACCGACATAGCAATGTGGGAGTAAATAGAGAAATAATAGAGAGATAATAGAGAATTACGGCCTCTGTGTGGCACACGAAATGATATACACCCGATCTTCAAAAATAAATTAAAACTAGAGATAGAAAATAAAAATGGGTTAGAAGTTTTTCAATTTCTAGCTTGAAAAAATGCGAGATCCAAAAGTTATTGATGTCAGTTGGAAGAACAGTAATTCAGCTTTCCAACGGCTATATTAAACTAGAATTTGAAGAAAATTCTGAGGAGTTATGAATGCTTTAGTTCATGGATGGAAAAAAATCATCCATGAAAATCAAGTACTAAAGGTTGTATTTTTTTATTTATATAAAAATTTGTATCAAAGTATTCATATATTTAATCTAGGAACCAGACCAGGTTTTAATAAATACTTAATTCGAAAGAAAGCTAGAGTAAGAGTACAATTTGGAAGAGTGATATAGCAATATATTTTTAGTGAGAAACTTAAGTTGATATTTTTGTACATGAAAATCAAGTACTAAAGGTTGTAATTTTTTATTTATATAAAAATTTGTATTTATGAGTTTTAAGGGGTTTTAAAAAGGAATCTTACGTGCTTTTTCATAACGAAAAATTTTACGGCCTATTTTACTAAGCCAATTTTTTTTTTTTTTTTTCAAGATAGGGTAGATTATAACTCATTTAATACCATTATCAATATTTTTCTCTTTTCATAATCTAGAAATAATATGAACATTTTTCTCGGATCCTAGAGTCTTTTGGAACGAATACCAGTCTAATATCTTTCCATGTAGGTCCACAAAAAAAAAGTGATTGAAATCAGGAACCTACTGGCAGACCCATTGCAAAATTTATAATTTTAAAAATTATTGCTATTTATTAAAAATTGAAAATTTGACAAATGAAAAACAACAATTTTCTTCAGTAAATATTTGTTTTTCTTATTTTTTCCGTGACGGTTATCAACATACGGCCCTTACCTCTGTCCCCATTTCTGGTTACTGATAAGGAGAGGCCTTAGTGTTGTCAGCTTGGGACGTCACCAAGGTAACAGTATTGTAAACAGAATATAATATGGTAAAAATTAACCAGAAAGGATATGATATTATATCTATTATTAATATATTAATTAAATATAAATAATATTACATACAAAATAAAACAACATTTTAGAACAAATATTATCGATGTTTCAAAAAGAATTTCGATGCCCTTTTCCTCCACAGAAATCAGATATGTCTCAAACCACCCACAGACTTGGGATGGCCAAGGAAGAACTCGAAGACACTCGTTCACAGGAGGTTCAGGAGGAAACGATGGCTTAATCCTGACTAGAGCTGCTTAGAATATCCTGCCGGATTATATCTTCATACAGGACTCAATGGAGTCCTTGAGGAGAGTCTTTCATTCATAAGCTCCGGATGTCTACAGAGTGGTAAGTAGTATACTGGAGTATCGCTGAGGGTGGGAATGATAATTATGAATGAATAAAATCAAATGAGCAGTGATAAAAAAAACAAAAACACGAAGTTAAATGTATATCTATTGAACGTTTTTATATATATTCATATATTTTATCGTTTTTATAAGAGATAGTTGGTAACATTTTGTACGTTTTTTTAATTACGAAAACTATGTTTTTTAAACATGTGCGAATAATATTGGTCATGTCGAATAATACTTCATTGCTAAGCTCTTAGAAAAACTTAGAAAACACGCGGATAAACCAATCTCTGTTCCTGGGTTCGTTGGCATCGATGGAAAAAATCTTTAAACAGTAAGTGGCTTCAGAAATACCGAAGAAGTGAAAAGATCAACAAGAGAAGATTACTAATATGAAATAGAAATTACAAATTATATCCCATTACAGAGAGGATGAAATGCTGAACAATTCCTTCTCTTACAGTATTCAGGTCCGATTTTATAGTTTCTGAGATATTTTAATCCATATGCTAAAATAATTCAATTAGTCGACTCCAGCCGACTTAACCCGAGCGTTACACATTCGAGATCTGATGGTTCAATCTAATCCACTCTTCACAAAAAAAAGTGCAAAACGCGTCTAAAGAAGTTTCAACTTAAAAAAAAAAGTCAGGCGGTGTAGAAAAATCACTGCAATTACAGATAACTTATAACTTAAACCATCGTTTACTCAAAAATTACGCTTCTTGGGACCCCGTATGATTTGAAACTAAAAGAAAATCTACTCAATAATAATCAAAATATTTTATTTTATTTATTTTTTTTTTATTCATGAGATTTACAAATATATAAATTAAAAATACATTGAGTAAATGTGCACAAGGAAATAATACAATCACATGAAAACTCTTGTTAAGAAACTACCCGTTGGTAGAACTCTAATAATATATTTACATAAGTAGATCACGAGGCCATCCTCTTTTCAGAAGTGTTATCGGGTATCGAAGAGGAAGCAAGGTTAGAAACGAGAGGATTCAAATTGTTTTGAAGTTTTTTATGGAAGGATAGGTACTGGATTGGGCTAAATTGGAAACATATGGGTACGTTAAGGTCGTTATGAATGATTTTATTTGAGACAAAGTAAGGTGCATTGAGGATTTTACGGAGGATTTTGGATTGGATACGAGAGGAATTCGATGGTTTAGTGGAGCCCCAAATCACAATTCCGTAAGTCCAAATAGGCCTTGTTATAGTCATGTATATGAGTCTTTTGTAATATATAGGAAGTTTAGAGCGTTTGCCTAATAAGTGCTGGAGTAGTCGAAAACGTCGAGCAGTTTCTTGTCATTTCAGTTTTGTATGAGGATTCCAAGTGAGTCGTTTATAATTTTGAGTTCCAATCGTTTAAAAAACATTGATGAGATTTCGCAGAGTAATTTGAGCATTCGAAATTAAAAACGCAGCAAATTATTTCACAATGGTTTATTATTTCCAAACAATTATACATCTAAAGTAATATTATCTTCCTAGTTACGAAGAAATAGATAAAAGGTGATTCCAATTATTGGACTAAACCTTTTTATTTTAATCACTAGTGATATGCTAAAAAAAAATAGCATGACTTCAGTAACACATTCAAAATTTAAAAACCAAGCAAAGGATATAACATTTGGAGTAGAATATATAAAAAATAACTAAAGACCACATCATTGCTCCTAATTGTCCAATTTAACGATTTTTATTTTGTTTTTTAGGAAATTCCGTAAACTTTTAAAAAACAATAGAAAAATTTATCGTGATATCTGTACTAATAGTGCTTTGATTTCGATGAAACTTCCTTCATTTTTTAGAAAGTTTAAATACCTTTAAAACATCTTATCACAATATAAACAAAAAAGTGTAAACCTTTCGAGTTATTAATTTAATTTTGCCATCTCTCGTAACTTTTTTTTCCAGCTTCTTTTCGTTGAAATATGTTATATAGATGAATTTAAAGGGCGTCGGGAAAATGACTTTGGTGAAGTTTCATTGAAATCAGTACATTCGTTTAGTAGCTACAGTCTATAGCAACGCAGGTTTTTCAGTCGCCATTTTGAAAGTAAGGGCGGATAGTAATGATGGAGGATCATCCTCGGGTGAACACTGATTTTATATCTAAATTTGAAAAAAATCTGTCCAGTATTTTTGGAGAAAATACGCGAATGGCAGACGGACAAAAAAATTTTTTATTCGTTTTTCGAATTCTATGCATCCTGAAACGTGAAAACTCAAATTTTGAGAGGGGGTTAAGTTTTTGAATATTTCGGTCGATCACAATGGTTGATTATTGAAAATAATAAACCGAAATTGATTGAGTCATTGGAACAAAATTCGTGATATACCAGCGAATGATGAACCTTAAAATATTTTTATTGTGTTTAAGCATAGTCTCGTATAACTGTTTAGTGAAAATATGTATTTAATAAAATTATATTATTAACAATTTAATACAAATACTATAATAATTGTAACTTTTTATAACACCACCTTGAAGACAGCTGATAAAGCTATTAAATATAATGTTTATTGAAAAAATATTTACAGTATATATTTTTAGCGGACAGAAGAATCTTTTGATAACTAATTTTCTTTTATAATCTTTACAAAATGGCGGATGATATAGACCAGCCTGAATGCGAGCGTTGAAGGAATTCGAATGAATGAGTAAGGTCTGCTCAAAGGAGATCGTGAATGGGCTGTGGGACAGCAGGTGCTGCCGATACTACGACTACAGAGAGGTCAGGCGTTCCAGTAGTCATCTCTACAAGTCTCTATAATCTTAGTGTCTCGTTTACATTACATTTACAATTAAATTTTTGCATTTGAATTAAAATATCTCAGAAACTAAAATTTGTACCTGAATACTGTACGTAAGAAAAATGTTCCAAATTTCATCTTCTTTGTAATGAGCTATTTTTCAAAATTTTATCTTAACACGACGCCGTGTTAGAGAGACGAAAATGGAAAAAGAGAACGAGTTTTATTTTGGACCTAAGTTTGGACCTGCATACTTTAAGCAAAAGAAATGTTCAGCATTTCTTTCTCTTTGTAATGGGATATTATTCAAAACTGTTTCTTAACATGACGCCGTGTAACAAAGGTGATAAGTGAAAAATACTGCAGAAAACCAAATGATAACGGGTTTCATTGAAGATATGGATTGAAATATTTCAGAAACTAAAATTCGTACCTGTAAACTGTTCATAACAGAAATGTTCAAAATTTTATCGTCTTTGTACTGAGCTATTTGTCAAAATTTTATATTAACATGATGCCGTGTTAGAGAGACGAAAATGGAAAAAGAGAACGAGTTTTGTTGAAAATATGGATTAAAATATCTCAGAAACTAAAAATCGAAACTGTATACTGTAAGTGAGGGAAATGTTCAGCATTTCATCCTCTCTATAATGGGATATTATTCAAAATTGTATCTTAATATGACGCTGTGTTAGAGAGGCGAAAAGTGAAAAATAGTGTAAAAAATCAACTGATAACGAGTTTCATTGAAGATATGGATTAAAATATTTCAGAAACTAAAAATCGAACCTGCATACTGTAAGAGGGGAAAATGTTCAGCATTTCATCCTCTTTGTAATGAACTATTGTTTAAAATAGTATCTTAACGCGACGTCGTGTTAGAGAGGCGAAAACTGAAAATTCGGACGAGCTTGGTTGAAAATATGGATTAAAATATCTCACAAACTAAAATCGTACCTGTATACTGTAAACGAGGGAAATGTTCAGCATTTCATCCTCTCTGTAATGGGATATTATTCAAAATTACATATTAACATGACGCCGTGTTAGAGAGGCGAAAAGTGAAAAATAGTGTAGAAAATCAAATGATAAAGAGTTTCATTGAAGATATGGATTCAAATATTTCAGAAACTAACTGCAGAGAGGGAAACGTTCAGCATTTCATTCTCTTTGTAATGAACTATTGTTTAAAATAGTATCTTTACATGACGCGAGAATTTTACCTCATTATAACACAAAGGTGATCCTGATGAGTGTCCGTCCGCCATCCGCGCATTTTCTCCGAAAAATGGACCGATTTTTTTTTTTTAATTTGGATTTAAAATTAGAGGTCATCCGAGGATGGTACTCCTTCATCGAAATTTCTATCCGTCTTTTCCTTTCAAGATGGCGACCGAAAAACTTGCATTGTTATAAACTGCCTAAACGAATATTCCAATTTCAATGAAACTTGGCTAAAGTCTTTTTCTCGACGTCCTTTAAATTTATCCATATAACATACTTCAACGAAAAGAAGCTGGGAGAAAAGTTACGAAAGATGGTAAAATTAGATTACGAATAACTCAGTAGTATACACTTTTTGTTGATATTGTGATAAGATGTTTCAAAGGTAATTAAAATGACTAAAAAATGAAGAAAGTTTCATCAAAATAGAAATTTAAAACTTTTCGGCATTTCTAAAAAAAAAAAAAAATATTAAAATCGAACAATTAGGAGCAAAGATATGGTCTCTACATGTTTTTAATATGTTCTACTGCAAAGGTTATATCTTTTGTTTTGGTTTTTGATTTTTTAATGTGTTACTGAAGTAATGCTATTTTTTTCAGCATATTATTAAAAAATGTTTAGTACAATAATTGGAATCACCTTTTATATATTTATTTTTTGTCACTAGGAAGGTAATGTTACTTTAGAAGCATAATTATTTGGAAATACTAAACCATTGTGAAATAATTTGTAGCGTTTTTAATTTAAATACATATACAAAAATGCAACAACAAACATTTCAACTGCCTCCGACGCGACATGAAACTGGAACGAAGTAAGACATGTCAAATCAGTTCGTTCATTGTGTCCTTAATGAATGACTCATTCGTTATTGAAGCGATATTAACCCGTCATCGTTTGGTATTATTTCTCAACCCCGCCGCTGCATTTATTTTAATAACTATATTTCAAATGTGTAGATATATTCATTAAAAATTACAATGTCAATATGAAAAACAATACCCGGCGTATTACATCGAATCCCAACTCCGAAAGAACAAGTTAACCTAATTCCTTAAAAAATATATTTTAATTCGAGAAGAGGGGGGGGGGGTTTCGATAGGTTAAATCAAGGGTTTCCAAGCTTCTTGATCTAAGGGCTACATTGAGACCTCCACTAAATTTCACGGGCTGCAACTTGAGATAAAACAAACATCGATACATCGATGTAAAATATAAAAAATCTATATATATAGGCATCTAAGCATCAATTCTTTATATTTATTTCTTATACGTTAGTAAATAATTTAGGAACCTTCTATAATTGATTTCTAAAAATCGAAATATTAATATATTTTACTAGTTGGTCCGTACGAAAAATTTGTTGAATGAAGAAATAACAAAACAATACGAAAATAAGTAGTTCCTATTTATTATGTAAGGAAGGAGTTAATATTTTTTCCTTGGTCGATTACAATATTCCATTAAACATAATAGACAAAAATATTTCTAGGAATTGCTTTGCTAGGACCTATTTTTAAACCCTGACTGGAAATATAATAAAAGTGATAAAGACAAAATAATGCTCCGATCATGGGATTTTCTAAATTATTAAAAAAAAAATAAAACGTAAAAACAACCAAATGTCTTAAAGATATAATTAAGTGAATATAAAAGCCAGAAAAAAGAGTGTAGACAATTCTACTCCTAAATGCAATATTTTTAAACAGGGAGACATTAAGTATACCGAAACTAATGGACTGTATCGTTGATCTTTGTTAATAATTGTATGCTTTTACAATTTTTTTTTTTTTTTTTTTGGTTTTGTAGGTAATTTAGTAATCTTTCTAATTATCATGGGTACAACCTATACATTTAGTAAAAATGAATACTTTTTGAGTTATTCGCAAATAAAGACCTAGTCTTGTTCTTGTAAACTCAGTCTTGGTCTAGGTCTTGGTCTTGCAGTTATTAATTAGCTTAGTACTATAGAGGTATTATTTTGTATATATTGTATTTTTTTAGATAGGGGAAACCTAAGTAAGCCCTAATGAAAAATTATAAGAGTTAAATGCAAAAGTACATTGATTATACCAATTCTTTACATATAGTATCTAAAATTGTCAAGCATTAGTAACTGTTTTGCATTAATTTTTATGCAAAAAATCGATTTTTTTTACAAGTCTTGGTCTTGATCTTGCAAAGTGCAAGACCAAGACCGATTTCGGGCAACACTAGAAGGAACCAAAGTGATACCAGCTGGTCCGAAGATTTGAACAGGCTTCCATAGTAACATGAGCTTAATATTAATAAAGGACTCCGATAATATGACGTACATGTACATATGTAGTTTTCCTAAATGTTTTCATTGGTATTATTTAATATTTAATTGTATAGATTACATTGATATAAATATTAAAAAAATTATATATGAGGGTACTTAAACAAATAAAAATATCCACAATGAACTAGAAATCAATATAGCGTTTATACTACCACTTTGTCTGAAAATATTTATTTCTGCTAAGGAGTGGGTGATAAGTAAAAGTTATGTGAAACACGCACAGCATCAGTGTTTTTTTAGTTATGCAGTATTATTTTTAAACAAAATATTATTTTTTGGTTAGTTTTTTCCTGTTGAGTTCTTTCGACACCCAACGCCACAAGGCCACCACTTTAATTGGCTTCTTCTTAATCACCATGGCCAAGAAAAATTATTAAATTCTCTCATAGTTAAAGCTATTCAAAATAACTTTCTTCATTAATTATTCCAGAATATAATAAAATAGAACAGAGAGCCTATTATAACAAAATATTATTATAATATAAGGCAAATGACACATATGTAAGCAATTTTTAAATTGATTGAATAACATATGTTTATACAATTAAATTTTAACAGCCTAAGATATAAGACAGATTGATGCATTGCCATGATGATATATTCCCTCTTTAAACATCTGTTACGATGTATATTTTTAAACCTAGTTTCTGTTGAGGTACATCTGTCGGTTCTTTGTCGTTCCAAGACGGGTCAGGCTTGTACTACTGACACCTGCTATCCGAACTGTGTCATGCATTGATGGATACATACGGAGGGCATAGTAGTGAGTAAGCTTTGAGCTAAGAGGATTTTTTATTAATTTTATTATTATAATTAAAACTATAAATTTTTTTATTATTTATTAATCGATTACAAGTACGAAACCTTTATTTTCTGCTCTACTTGGAATACTTATGGTAGTTGAATAAATAAATAAATCTCGAAGAGAAGAATAGTTGGGGTGGTCAGTCAAAACGGAAGGCAAAAATAAATGATAATATTTATTTTTACATATGCCGACGTTTCGACCTGAAGTTCAGGCCTTCATCAGGGCTAAGAAAATAACCAGATAACAAGGTATGAGAAACATAAGTAGTGATGGTAAAAAAAAATAATAAAAAAAAAAAAATAAATATTAAGTAAAATGAAATTGCCCTGATGAAGGCCTGAACTTCAGGTCGAAACGTCGGCATATGTAAAAATAAATATTATCATTTATTTTTGCCTTCCTTTTTGACTGACCACCCCAACTATTCTTCTCTTCATTATCCACGACAGTCAACCATTTACCAATTATAAATAAATCTCAATTTATAACGATTTCTCAAAATATAAATTTTAAAAAAATTTGAAGTCCCAGCTTTATTTTAGTTCCCAACTTCCAAATTATTTTATATTTCATATATACCCCATTTAAAATATTTATTAACTAGTTGGCCCGTGCGAAAAATTTGCATAAAATTTTTTTTTGGTCAAGAAATAGCTAAACAATATGGAAATAAGTAGTTCCTATGTAATATGTAAGAAATGAATTAATATTCTTTTCTTGGTTGATTACGATATCCCATTAAATATGATAGAAATAATAGGAGATATTTTTAGCCGCTGTAATATAAACAAAACAATAACCCGATCATGGAATATTCTAAATTATTAAAAAATAAAATAAAATGTAAGAACAACCAAACATCTTTAAGAAATAATAAAGTGAATATATCAGCCAGGAAAAAAAATGCAGTAGACTATTCTATTCCTAAATGCAATATCTTTAAATTGGAAGACAATAGACTTTAAAACTAATTGACTGTATCTCTGTTAATAATTTTTAAATTTTTTTTTTATTTTGTAGGTAATTTAGTAATCTTTTTAATTATCATGGGTACATCCTAGAAAAAAAATACATACTTTTTGAGTTATTCGCGAATAAAGTTTCTTTTTCTTAATAATTTTTTTTCCAGAAATTTCGGTGGGATAGGACTATTTTTGGCATGTGAAGGAGAATATCTTCAAAATGAGTGGATTTGAAGAAGAATTGACGAAGTTATGGCGAACTGACAAAAAAACACCTTTTAGAAATAATATATAGGATGTTAAGTTTAACTACCTTCATATGGTTATTATTATTATTATTACTGTCCATTATTTTCTGAATAGTTCTTTATTATCTTATCTTATATTATCCTTTACTTTGACTGATTTCTTCAATCATCTTTTATTCCCAGTTAACAATTATCCATCATAGAACGATTTGTAAACTTGGAACATAAGGTTCGAAATTCGATATATAAACCATTACGACACCCTCATGTTTACATTGCATCATATTACTTTTTACGAATCCCCCCCCACAACAGTTTACTTTATACAACAATGGTTCAACCAAAGCACAAATTAATGCAGACTTGCAAACTAACCAGGTGTGCAAACAGCTGTTCTTGACTCCACGCTACAATATCGTTCACAGAATTAAAACTCCAGAACATGTCCACATGACATTTTTAAGAAGAAAAATCAAGAATCATTTTGTTAATTTAATTTCTCATATATCTTGCCAAGAAGACAGGAGTATATTTTAAGTTAGTTTATATAAAAATATGACGTAATCAATTTTTTGAAAAAAGATGAACTTTTAAGATTTGTTTTTTTTGTTGTGAATTTCTACCTTATTCATCAATAAAAATACAGTGCGATAAAATGACACGAACTCTTTTTAATATCAAATATAGTTACTAAAATTGCACTATACTCAGATTTCACAAAGGGAAAATTCTGCAAAGTTCTTAATTATTTGAGGTTAGGAAAAGTCATTTAAAAAACTTTTGAAACCGACGATATGAATAAAGTAAAATATAATTGAAATTTATTTATCATTTTCATTTGAGAATTTCAATGGATCAGAAAGATTTTTGTAAAGCTTCTAAATATTAATTGTGCCGCAGAATGACTAATTCTATGCTGCCCCCTTCATTGGCTTAATATTATCTATTATTGATATCAGCTGATTTTAACGAAAAAGTTTGTGTGACATCGCGGATATTTATCAATCTAACATAAATAGGTAATTTCAGTTTCGTATAACTTCTTATTTTAACAGTATGCTGTTCCCAAACACTAACACAATTTTGCGAGACTTGTTTTTTTGTTTGTTTTTTTTTAGAACCAGAAACTTAAAACTTGTATTTTGGTTAAAAACACGAATTTGAAATTTTTTAATATCGGAATACTTTATATATTTTAAATATATAATCTGGTGGATATACAGAGAGGGACTTTGGGGCTGAAGCCCTCCAAAAAGGTTTATTTTTTAAATGAATAATAATAATAAAAGGCTTAGCGAACCCGAAGGTTCGATGCCGACACCAACAATCGGTTATTATACATCTCCCTCCACCGTTCGCCTTCCGAACCCAGTCCCTTCAGATCGGCTTTAATATAATCTTCCCACCTTCGCTTAGATCTACTCCTCGGACGTTTACCATTCGGTACAGCAAATGTTAATCTTTTAGGAAGCCCAACAACTTTACAAGCCCATTTTTGATTCGCCGCGATGAAATTACCTCAATTATATTACCCGGATACAGTTCACGCAATTCGGCGTTGTGTAACCGTCTGAACTCTCCGGTTAACTCAACTCGTCCTACTCCGGTCCGAATATTCTACGCAATACTTTATTTTCAAAACTCTTAAGACGCTGCTTAATGTAAGCGGCCAAGTTTCGCACCCATAAAGAACTGCAGGTAAGATAATGGTTTTATAGATTCTAATTTTTAAGTTTCGGGACAAAAGGCGCGGCCTTAATCTCTTCTTCAATTTCGTTTTTTTTTTTTAGTTATCGTAGACCCCAGATACCTAAATTTATTCAAACATTTTTTTTTTAATTAAAAAAAAATTCTTCTTTAATTTTTTTTTTTTTTTTACTTTCATCTCATGTGATAAAAACACCCAATTAGCTAACCATACTTTTTGTGAATATTGTTATTAAGAAACCAAGAGCGCTTTAGATTTCAGGCATATGGTACCAATGACATCATTTTGGGGAATTACAAAAGAAAAAAAAATATTCGTAATTCAGAAATCTTGCAAAACTCGAGCGGTTCTCGGAAGACTTGGACAAAGCCGAACTGGTCCCTCAAATGGAAATGAGGAGACGTGGCGCAACTGAGGTGGGCAGCTCCAGGTAATTAATGGACCCTGTCTCCTTTTGGTCAGCACCTTATCTCTATCTCTCTCTCTCTGGAATGTCCTTAAGGACCAAGAAGGAAACTAAATCATTATTAAAAATATATAGCTACTATTTAGCAGATGTAGATGAGATTATCTTATCCTTAATTTATATCATTAACCGTTACATAGAGGAGAAAATTATGGATGGCTTTACACACTGTACTCGCTGACTATTGCCATAAAAACAGCGGTGCGCGCATCACACGACTTTCACTCATCACCTTCTTAGCAGAAATAAGTATTTTCAGACAAAGATGAAGTGAAAGTAAACTATTATAAACGCTGATGATTTATATTTCATTGTCGATATTTTATTTGTTTAAGGGCCCTTTTATATATATATATATATATATATATATATATATATATATATATATATATATATATATATATATATATATATATATATATACGAATTTTAATATTTATATTGCTGTAATCTAAACAATTAAATATTCAATAATACCAACGAAAATATTTTGAAAAACCGGATAGGTATATGAAAATGATATTGTGGGAGTTCGTATTATGTTAAACTCATGTTACTATGGAAGCCTGTTCTGATCTTTAGAATAAAACCTGCATAATATTAAAAACAGCTTAATTTTACATTTATATAATAAATTTAATTAAAATCATTGTACTAACATGCCCGATAGTACCCGAAGGAGGCTTAAAAGAAGCTGGACGAAAGATCTCCTCCACTAACTATAAATATTACGCTCAAGACAGGAAGGACGCCGCTGGGCACTCCTCTCCCTCACGCCTATTCCAAGACCAATCTCTACATCTTGACATCACACTCGCTGATTGTCGGCACTTCTGACAGGTGTAAGTTGAAGAATCAAGTTAAAAAAAAAAAATCATTGTAGCCATTTTCGAGAAAATAGTAAAAAAGTGTTTCATCGATTATATAAAGTCCTATTGCCGGTAAGCCGATTTTGACGAAAAAGTTGTAACATCCCTAACATATAAAAACCTTAAATATGAATTTTCATTTTCGTACGACTTTTCGTTTTTAAGCTATACTGTTAACATACACACACTGACCATTTTGCGGGACTGGATTATTTGGACTCGGGAGAGCTCTGGATTATTTGGACTCGGGAGAGCTCAAGACAATCAAAAATATAAGTTCAAGTCTTATCGTAACTGATAAAATTCTAAGCCCTGGTTAAATTTTTTTTTTTTAAATATATATCTACAAATACATGTAACATCTCCTGTATATAATATATATGTACATACGTCTTATGTAATAAACAAGTTTGATTTGAATTGATTTGAATTGAGATGATTGTATAAACATAAAATAATAATTCAAAGATTCCGTCAAATCAGTAGATCCAGGATTTAATTTTTTTTCCATATTAATATAATTTTATTTTTTATTGGACGTAGTTGTTTGATTATTATTTAGTTTTTTTTTTTTTTTTTTACTTTTGTTTATTTTATGTTTTCTGTATATATGGTGTGAATGTGTTCATATCTCAATATAATAATTGTCCACGTGACAGATTATTATATTTCTAAATAAATAAAAACTAATATAATTACTCTCGAAAAAAATATAAGGAAAACAACCTATAGAAAATTATGTTTATGTGGTCCTTTAAGAGATATAAAAGTATATAACGACATCTATTGATCATGAAATGCATTATTAAGCATTAAGAAACAAATATTTTATATTATTTCTTGATTCATGTTTACATTCAGTAGATGTCTGTGTATGCATTATAATTTAAAAAGAGAATATATTGTTGAATGATTGTTTAAGTAGCCTTTATCACTCACATAAACAAAAACGGGCCAATAAAAAAAAAAATAAATATTTGTCAATTTTTTGGAAGGTTGGGGGGGGGAGGGAAACTTCAATGTGAAGCACATTAAATTTCTAACAGAAAAATGCCTCTCTTCTAAATTATAGCATGTTTATTTATTCTAATTTGGTATGTTAATACGTATATACATCGGTATAATATTTTTTTTTCAACTTTATAATTAAAAATATCCATGACAGTACTGTAGATGAACCGAGGGTTTTTACACTCTTGAGCAAAATAATAATAATAATAAAAATACATAAATATAAATTGGACCCTAAATAAAAATATTCATTATTTATTTTTATAATTTTTGATTTATTTAATTGTTATTAATTAATTATTATATTGCCTTCTTGAAGATGGTTAAAATGGTATGAAGGAAGGCGGAAAAAAATTATTGAACCTAAGAGCGTGGTAACTTAAAATCCATTCCTGGGAATTTCATTAGTTCAGGATGAGAAGGAAATCAGACGTTTCCTGAACAACAGATGTACGACAGGTGAATGAGATCTCCGGACGTCACCGCGTGGTGTTCCTTTCTCTTCGGGAAAAGATCGATCTTCCAGTTCTTGCGGATGACGTTCAGTTATAGCTGTCTGGATGACCTTACTTAAAGTCTGCTACAGTCGTATAAGTAGAGTATTGTGGTAAAATTAAAATTAAATGTAAAATAAAAAAAAACTATTATTACTTTAAAAAAAAAAATAGAGTAATAGGTATAAATGAATTCAGAATGAAAAAGATCCATTATTCCAAGACGTTGGAATGTGAAAAAGTACAGATTAAAAATGTAATCATTTTTTTTTTTCATTTTAATTCCGTAGAAGAAAGTAGCTTTTGTTTATGAATCTAAGCTTAGTTTTTCTCCCCATTCAAACAAAATACCAATATATACGATAATTGATTTATTTATAGGATTTTGGTTAAGTTAAAACATACACCAAAATTAGTAAATGTATCAAATATGTTTCAATTTAAATAGTCCAATCCACTAAATAATCACTAATATTGAATATATATATATATATATATATATATATATATATATATATATATATATAATATATATATATATATATATACATATATATATATACATATATATATATATATAAATATTCACTAAATAGTCCATTAGATTATTTTATTATATGAAATGTTATTATTTTAGCTCTAGGTTCCGCGGCAAATTTCTGACTAGCCAATACTATGAACCATATAAAGGTATGCAGAAAAACCTACGAATAAAATAAAAAATTAAATCATTATGTAATTTCAGTGTAATGAATTGATGTTGTAGACATATTTAATATTTTAACATAATTTTTATATCAGGCGATTTTTTTTTTGTTATATATATATATATCCTTCTGGAAATTTTGTAACAGATCAAATTAATTGAGATAAAAAATGAGAACATTCCGATTGGATCGATAACAGTATTTACCTCAGAATTAATTTCGACGCCAGTCGACTACAATTATTTTTTTAAAAATATTTCAGAGCATTTCAAACGTCTCTTTATTTACTTTAAATACATTTTACTTTAATAATTAAAATAATTGTCCATAGTATGCACTTAGTTTTAATAAAATAATAATAATCATATTTTAAAACTAAATTAAAATGATTACTTAATTATTATGATGCTTAAAAAGAAATAAACAATACTTTTTTTTCTTTTTTTTTTTTTTTGGTATATACATGTATATCTGTGTTGTTATTTAAAAATGTAATAATTGACAAATATTAAGAAATTAAGAAAACTTGTCCATTTACTAACTTGTATTAAAATATTTACCGATTATATTTTTAAACGTGATATTGCAGTTATCGATATGATTCATTAACAATTTTTTTTTTAGTGTATACAGGTGTATTTGTGTTTACGATGATGTTAATAAAGATCCACGACAGTCAACCAATTACCAATTATGATGATGTTAATATTTTTTAAAAAGCTAAAAAACCTGTCCATTAATCATATCAACTTGTACTGAAAAATTAGTAATTATTTCTACGATTATCAACAATTATTTTTTAAAGATTATTTATTTGTATTATATACATAGCTTTGTCTGTGTTTAAGGTGTTATTATAGTTGTGTGGTGTTATATTTATTTTTAAGTTTATATAATTTTTATTTATTGTAAATATTTTTTGTTTCCAATATTATTATTTCGCTTTCATATAATTTTATTTATCTACATTTTTTGTAAATATGGTGTGAACGAGATATTTTCTTATTATAGCTGTTTCCTTTATGAATTGATAACAGTATTTATAGCAGATTTAAAATCGACGCCAGTATTAACTTTTTTCTTATTAAATTTCAGACGTCTCTTTACTGACAGACGGATCTAGTTGGGGGGGAGAGGAGGCTTTCGGGCCGAAGCCCCCCCTTAAAAATAGTAAAACCATGATTTATGAAATAAAATATAAAAAAATTATCTCTTAAAGTATTATTGTTGGTGTAACTACATTTAGGACTTCAAGAATGACTTAAACGCCATTTCATATAGGTAGTTGGTATCTTTATTTTTTTAACAAGTAATTATAGTTACATATATGAAAAAAAACCCAGAATGAAATATGAAGCTTTCCCCTCCCCCACCCCAAAAAAAAATAAATTATACTTTACGTAAACAACAAACAAACTAAAAACAATTGTCCATTGTACATAAGGGTTCAACATAAAATAACCTTTTATTAAATGATTAATTACCTTATTTTTTTTACTTAATTCTGTAGTTATTATTACGATATTTAAACAGGATAACAATTATATATATCTTTTATTAAATAAATGAAAAATATCGCAGTATTTTTTTCAATTTACATTATTTTTTCATGTATGTTTTTCTTTTATTATTTCTAGGGAATGAGAAAAATGTGTAAGGGGAGAGAAGGAAGAAAAAGGGATGTATAATGCTAATAAATGAATGAAATAAATAGTAAAAAAATAAAATAAAATAAAAATATAGGAAAAAAAATTATAATAAAAAAAATATATGGATAAAAAAAAATTGTATACTATGCTGATACATATCGTGATTACTATATAATTGTATATTAGTTTTGAAAAATTGTCTATAGCGATTAATAAGTATACTGTGTTTAAAGCAACCCAATGTAATTGGGCAGCACCCTTTTCTGATAATAAAGTGATTCTCTCTCTTATTTGTGTATTTCAGGTTATAAACTTATACATAAATTTACTTATGGTTTTGATTGTGGCAGATTACATTATTATTGTTAAAATTAAAAAAAATTCCTGGATACTTATATATTATTTTATTTTTATATTACATCCAGACTTACCTCTTTCCTCGATGACTCCCGAAACTGTACCCAAAGTCAAAATAATGAAGACCGCTACGGCAGACAAACCGGCAGAAGAAGACGCCATTGCTGTACACAGACACTAGAGGACGGACACTGACGAAGAAGGATATGCCAGAGGTACGCACTACAGTGACATGACAGACGTAGAAACAACACACACACAGAGAGCACGGCGCACAGCGATCACTTAGGACGCTACCAACGTTATACCAGCTCCTTCGTACCCCCTCCACTTCTATCCCCACCACTCTCTTCTGCCCTCCGGTAGACCTTTCCTCCAGGACCGTATTATGTATTTGTATCCTTTGACAGTGGCCACGGGCGGATCTACGGGGGGGAGGGGGCTTTCGGCCTGAAGTCCCCCCCAAAATGGAAAAATACAACCATGTTTTATGGAAAAAAAAATTTAAAAAATACTTCTTAAAGTATTATTGTTCGTGTAATTACATTTAAAAGGACATAAGGAATCACTTAAACACCATTTCATATAGGTAGTTAGTTTCTTTCTGTTTTTCCAAAGTAATTATCGTTATTTTTATGAAAAAAGAAGGTTTCGGGCTGAAGCCCCCCCCAAAATTAAATCCTGGATCCGCTATTGACAGTGGCGTACAGAGATTTTTCGAGTTTTCCGGCCTAAATACATTATTATCAACGCACGAAAATCTCAAAATTTAAAAAAAAAAAAAAAAAAAAAAATTGTAGCACTTTGTCTAGAAATCTTATCGATAGAATAGACATATGTTTCATAGAAAAATATTTTAATCATCAAGATTTCACTTTTAAAAAAATCGGGTGATGTATCACACACCTTTCAATTAACACCACTAAAATGTACTTATTTTTTATTTAATAAATCTTAAGAATCTTATATATTATTTCTCAAATATATATCCCTTTTCCGGTTACATTTGGTATTGTAAAATTAATTAATAAATTTGTTATATATATATATATATATATATATATATATATATATATATATATATATATATATATATATAAATGAATGTATGTCTTTCTGTTTGTCCTTAATGCATTACTAAACCATTCAACCGATCGCCATGAAACTTTGGGAAGTTGTTCCGTACATTCCTAGGAAGGTTTCTGCCATAGTACTTCTGTCTTACTATAATTTTATATATGTAAAAAATAAAATAAAAACGTAAATGTTTTTCTGTTCAAAGCCGCAAAAAAATGTGTCGCTATAAGCTTTAGCGCCAAAACGGCTTTACCGATTTCAACGAAACTTAGCTAAAGTCTTCCCCTTGAAACCCTTTTGATTTATGTGTATAACATACTTTTCCGAAAACAAGCTGAAAAATTTTACGATGAATTCAATATTTTATTTGACGATAACTAAAAAAGTAAAAACACACAATTTTTGACTGATAATACCAACATTTATTTGAAAGATTACTGATTTGCCGTCAAATTAAAAAAAAAAATCATCGAAATCGGACGGTTCGTTGCAGAGTTATTGGGTTTTAAACATTTACTGCTTTCTCTTCAGAAAAGGCCGTTTTTTTTTTTTTTTTTTTGTTTTTTTATTGATTAATCGAAAATTTTATAATTACTATAGTAATTGAAATTATCATTTGAAGAATTTATATGATTCTCCTTGTGTAGGTCAATACTAGATAGATAGAAAAAAAAACTTTATTCTGGGACTAAGTCCCTTCAGAATAACAATAATGTACAAAATAATAGAATATTACTGGCCTGAACGTTGAAACAATAAATAAAATTGATAAAATAAAATAAAAAGTAAAGAAAATCTTAGGTGCACAAGCGATATACAATACAGATAAAACTATGTACAGAGCATTTAAAATTATGAACAAAACAATTAAAACTATGAACGAATCACTTGAACTATGAACAAAATTATATTTAAGGGTTGAACAACATAAACATACACTTTGAGAAATGAAGAACGAAAAAGAGATACAATGAGTTCATTTCATAAAAAAAAAAAAAAAAAAAAAAAAAAAAAAAAAAAAAAAAAAAAAAAATGTATGTATTGAAATTCCTACGTCGATAGTAGGAAATGCATGTACTATCTCTTACCAAGTGTTATGATTATATGATTGCTACACAATACATATATAATATCAATAGTTAGCTGGTATCAGACTGTTTTTGGAACAGGAATTGGAATAGGAGGTTTTTGAATGTATACAGGGAAGGGGCATGTCGAATTTTGATCGGGAGGGAATTCCAAAAGATGACAGAGCGGGTTATAAAGGAATTTTGGAATGAGGCAGATCTACGAGAAGGGATGTATAGGTCAGAGGGTCGGGATCTTGTAGTGAGTGAATGGATTGAGGACTTAAATTGGAGAAGGTTGTAGGCATAAGAAGGGCGATGATCGGTAATGATTTGGTAAAGGAAAGTGCCAAGGAAATATTGTCTTCTTAAGGAGGGGAAGAGCCACCCTAACTCAGTGTAGTGGTGGGAGACACGGGATCGTCTCGGGGTTCCAATTACAAATCTTACGAAGCAATTCATAAGTCACGTTAATTATTACACGTTACACGTTACAAACTATTACACGTTTTTTAAATTAATTTTTTAATTTAGTTTTATAAGTTCAACTCAGACTGTTTCTGATGATTATGAATGACGGCGTATTCGCTCAGATGATTATAAATGTTCAATTTGAATCATGAGAAAAAAAACAATTAGAATTAGTTTCAATTGAAGCCATTTTACAGACAAATTTGTTTCCAACTTTTTAAAAATGATAGATGTCTTTTGCTACTAATCTACTCATATGTGCTTTCTTTTTTTCTTTCTTTTTCATTTTGCCACAGCAGCACGTGGCCGGGTAAAGCTAGTTTTAAATAAAATATTATCTATTTATAAGATATTATATGTTTATCATTTTAAAAATTTACTTGACTATTTTTAATGACAAAAGAAACATTTCTTTATTTTTATTTTCTGTGAATACAGACAGTTAGGTTAAAACGTACCAGAGAACTAAATTCAAAGTATTTAGTCTTCATCAGATATTTAAAGGCAATGTTTAGAAGCTTTTGTAAACTTAAGAAAAAACATAATGTTATAATTATAAATGTAATGAAACTAGAAAGGGTTAACCTATGGATGGGTATAGATTATTATATTTATAAACTGATAACTTACTAAATAAAAGTATTAAACCTTTGCATAGAAACATTACTGAATGGAACATACAAATATAAGGTTTGTGCGAAGTATTCGCATAGGTCAGCTAGTAATCATTATTTATAACTAAGACCTGGATATGTATATGTATGCAAAAGCATATATTGTTTTGTTTTGTTTAAAAAAAAAAAAATAAGTTGATATCCTTATGAAACGAGTCATTCGAAATCTTTCGGCATTTATTTATAATTTTGCATAAAAGGCTATAAATTTATGTTTGTGCATATTTAGGCACAAAAGATACAGTCCGTAGTAAAGACACATTTTTATCGAATTATTAACAACCGCCTGAAACTTTGTAAATAGTTTCATCTTATCGTAACCTACAACTATTTTATTTACAAAAACTCTTGGAATTGGGGTATTTTAATCTGGAGAGGGGCGAACTTTGTCTATTTAATTTTTTTTTTTTTATTTATTTATTTAGACATATAATATTCTGTCTCGTGGACAATAATTATATTGATAAATGAACATATTCACACCATATATATATAGAAAATATAATATTTGTTAATATAAAATTAACAAAAGTAAAATAATAACTTAATAATAATAAAAAAAAACTATGTACAATAAAAAATAAAATAACCTAAAGATAAGTAAATTAAAAACATAAAGACACAGTTATACCTATATACAATATACACAATCAGGCAGGGGAGCCAGGCTTCTTCCTCCAACTATAGACGGAAAAGCAGGACTCAAAGAGATACCTGCGCTACTCTCTCAACCGCGTCACTGGTGCTAAAGCCAGTGTAGTTTGAGCAAGAGCGCCTTATCTATTTAATTAGGTACTAAAAACTCATAAACATTTGCTTTCTACTTTGATCCTAAGATAATTTAACACAAAATCGATAAAAAAAGGTAGCCTACAAAAATATTGGGCCGTTTGTCCTATATAACCTCGTTATTTTGAAAATTTGGGGGTGTAGGTCACGCCAAACGGATGAATATTTTTTAAGGCCACCTTTTCTCTCAATTTTGTGATAAAAATATCTTACGATCCAAGGAGAAAACAAATGAGTATTTACGAGTTTTTAGTACCTATCTGTACCATGGAGTAGTAATTATTATCTCTATCTCGATTAAATATATTTGTGTTAGTTTATTAATTTGGCCTTCTGTTTATATTTTAACATTTAAATCAATACCTTTCTGTTGTTACTTTTCTTATGTTATTATATTATTATTTTATCTATTGATTTTTTTATTTATCCAAGTTATATTTTTTTCTGTGTACGAATATGTGTATGTATGTTTGTGTATATATATATTTTTTTTTTTAATACACTACAAGTATTCCTGAGATTATATTTTTATTTCTTTTATTGTTCGGATACTATTATGTAAATCACTGTAGATATTATTACATTTTGTATTAAATTAGTTTTTTATTAGTTAGCCTATTGTTTATACGTTGTGTAGTTATTTCTATGTATAAATGTATTTTTTTTTCTTCAATCACAGTAATATGTATTTTTGAGATGTTATGTTAATTTTCTTAAGTTGTATTTTCTTTTGTATTTGTTCATCGTTGTTATTCTAAGGGGACTTAGTCCCAAAAAGAAGTTCAATTTTCTATTCTATTCTAAATTTATTTTAAGCATAAATAATTGTTTCATTAATAAAATTACTTAATAATCTAGATTAATAATAGATATAAATTAGATTAATATTGTAATTTTTTAAAATAATTTAATACTTGACTAATTATTAATTACTTGTTCCATTTCTAAACAAAGAAGAATTTAGTTTAAATTGCCCAATAATGAATGAATCTAGGCTTTGAAGTACTGAGAACCGTTTTATTATGAATGGAATTTTAATACGGAAGTACTTCTCGGGAAGAAAAAACCCAACTGGGAAACAAAACTAAAAACATTTTCTATAGTTTGCCTTATTTAAAAACAGAAGTAACTATTCCACCGAAAGTCGATGACACCTTAAATCCCCCTCCGAGAAATTTTATTGCAATCTGGCACAACTTTGAATAAAATTATTTTTTGGCCATGTTGGGCTATTATAACATTTTTCAATTCCATTTATAACTGAGCTAAAACTAAAAAAATTACAGCTTACAAATCATAAATACTATTAAAATAACAAAAGTCCTATTTATTACATCACCGGTTGATTATGGGTTGTACGATCCGTTGATTATGTATTGTACGACTATTAGTTATTAAATTGTTATTTTCCATTGTAAAGTTTACTAAAACGAAATTAAGAGATTTGCATTGTCTGTAATAGACAGGTCAAAAGTTGTCACACGTTGTAATTGTAAGTGGATACTGTTAGAATATCACAAAAGAAAATTTCATCAAACTATTCCCTACTTTGATTTTCTAAAAGATTATTTGGAAAATTTGGTGTAATAAACGGACAATAGATACCTATATATTTAAATTTAATATCAGATCTGGTTCTGCGCATGCGCTTGATTTGAATACCCACATTTCACGTCGTGTCCCACAGTTTTACTATTTTTTAGTAGAATAAGTGCTCAGTTTTATTTTTTTTTAAAAAAACTAGTTAAGCAGACATCAAAACAACAACAATGGACTAACACCACAGTGAGTAGTGTTGTTATTTACTGTGTACTATTACAGACAGTGAATTTAGTGATTTAGCGTCTATAGGCTTAATCTCTATAGCCATAACAGCTGACGGCTCCCCTCTCCAGTTGTGGCTCTGCCACGTAACTGGCTGTTTCTCAGCCGGTGGTTCATCCATTGTAATAACACGCAGACGTAGTTTTATTTATTTATTTATTTTTTTTCCCTTTCTTTTTTTTTTATATGCGATATTATCACCAAGTAATGTCAACTAAGAGGTCCCATTCAGTTGGCTCTACCCCACGTAATTCACCGCCTAAACAGAAAACACGTCGTAGTAAGCGATTAACACCCCCCGGAACTCCTCCAGCGAACACTCAAGAATCTGTGTCTCAACCACTGCCAAGTACGTCTTCACAAGAAATGGAATCTCCATTTTTTACACCTAATCCATACCAGGTGCTTGAAAATGACAGGGAAGAAATGGAAGATTCACCTATACCTCGAGAACCACGCCCACCTCCTATCTTTGTCAAAAATTTGAGAAATTTCCAGTTGTTGTGTACTCAACTTAATAAAATCTGCCCAGGTAGCTATACATGCCTAAACAGAATAAACGATACAAAAATAATACCGGCCACACCTGAAGCGTACCGAAAAATCGTAAAATATTTAACAGACACAAATGCGGACTTTCACACATACCAGTTGAAACAGGAAAGAGCACTACGAGTTGTAATAAGAAATTTACACTCCTCAACCCCAATAGAAGTGATTAAAGAAGAGTTAACGGCGTTAGGGTTCAAAATACGTCAGATAACCAATGTTTTAAAAGAAAATAAAGAACAACCAGGTGTAAAGAATAAAATCCCATTGCCCTTATTTTTCGTCGATCTAGAGCCATCGCCTGGGATCGAAAAAATATACGATGTGCATAGAATTTTCTACACCAGTGCCATAATTGCCAAGCATATGGCCACACCAAGTCTTATTGCCACCACTTACCACGCTGCGTGAAATGTGGTAAAACACACAAGTCTGGCGAGTGTAATAAACCAATTACAGAACCAGCAGTCTGTGCCCTATGCCTGGAAGGCCATCCAGCCAACTACAAAGGCTGCCAAATTTATAAAAATCTTAAAGCGAGATATATGAAACCCAGGGACCCTGATGATACACCTAAACCAAGAAGAGGACCCGCTAAAATTGTGAACTCTAAGGTTTCTTTTGCCAAGCTACTTGGGGGTAGAGACCCGACTAATGTATGTGAGGCCCTGCCGCAAGAACAAACTCAACCCCAATCTCAATATCCTATCCCACCTAATGTACCTAATCAACAACAACCTCACCAACATCAAATCCAATATGTTCCTCCACCGCCTAATGCTACAGATCTAACCAGCTTATTGACATCCTTTCTTTCAGAATTTAAATCCCTTGTTACCCCACTGATATCACTTCTCACTAACCTAGTATCTCACCTTATCCCTCCTTTAAAAAATCCTTAAATGACTTCCATCAAACCCATATCCATTCTCCTTTGGAATGCGAATGGTGTTAGAAATCACATACACGAACTAACAGCCTTACTACAAGACAAGAACGTAGACGTAGCCCTAATAACGGAAACTCGACTGACTAAAAAACAGCTCCTAAAAATACCACAATACATAACTTACCGTACCGACCATCCTGACGGTAGAGCACATGCCGGTACTGCAGTCATTGTGCACCAATCCCTCTCCCATCACCTACTCCCACTGCCTACACACGATTTCCTACAATCCACCGCAGTCGTAATCAAAACCTTCTCCTTTCCTATTACCGTTGCATCAGCGTATTGCCCTCCAAACCAATCCATCTCCAATATCCAATTTAGTTCCTTCCTCATTTCCTTAGGACATCATTTCATCTTGGGTGCAGACTTAAACGCCAAACATCAACAATGGGGTTCAAGAACCACGAATTCTCGTGGTCGAACATTGCTGTCTGTACTCAATTCCCAAAATTTTACCCTTCTTCCACCCAACTCACCTACCTACTGGCCCACTGATCCTAACCGTAATCCCGATATCCTCGATTTCTTTATCCATAATGGTTTAGGTGCTCTCAACCATTCCGTTGCCCGTCTTGACGAGCTTTCCTCAGACCACAGCCCATTAATACTCCAAGTATCACTAGCTCCTATTCCTAAACCCTCTCCTCCGTCCTTCATCAGAGGCCCAGTTAACTGGAAACTCTTTCATCAAATCCTCTCCGATAAAATTGACCTCAGAGTAACCCTGAAAACCTCTGAAGACCTGGACAATGCAGTACATTCCTTCACTACCAAAATTCAAGAAGCAGTCTGGACTGCTTCCTCCCCTGATCACTCCTCAAAAATCCTTAAGAAACATAATTTACCTCAACACCTCCTTGACCTAATCCACATAAAACGCCGTGCCAGATTATTATGGCAACGTACCAGACATCCAGCCGACCGCCACTCCTACAATTATCACTGTAAAAAATTAAAAAAAGAATTAGCCACCTTCAGATCCCAATCATTCAATTCCTACCTCACCACACTCTCTGCTCATGATAATTCCCTTTGGAATATCACCAGAAAAATCCTCAAATCCCATCATATTTCCCACCCTCTTCGACGAGATGATGGCTCCTGGGCAGCATCTGATGAAGATAAAGCCGAGGAATTTGCCAAACACCTTTCCTATACTTTCGCTCCTCATCCAGAATCCCATCCCAGCCACACAGTAAAAGTAGAAGAATCCCTCTCAATACCTATCCCACTCTCCTTACCACCTAAAGCTGTTAATCCCTCTGAGGTCAAATACCTTTTACGGAAAATCACACCTCGCAAATCTCCTGGATATGACCTTCTAACCCCACAGATCCTTCGACAACTTCCATCTAAAGCCATCACATTTCTTACATATATATACAATTGCATCCTACGAACTACCCACTTCCCTCTTTTATGGAAACATTCCACCATCGTCCTCTTCTTGAAACCAGGCAAACCTTCCAACAATACAGCATCCTATAGACCAATTAGCCTACTCCCAATCCTCTCAAAAATTTTTGAAAAGATCCTACTGAAACGAATCCTACCTATAATTGAATCCTATAACCTTCCTACTCATCAATTCGGATTTCGTTCCCAACATTCCACTGTCCAGCAAGGACTCCGAGTTGTTGACCATATATCCTCAACCCTAGAAAGCAAGCAGTATTGCTCGGGTGCATTTCTGGACATAGCGCAAGCTTTTGACCGGGTATGGCACGCCGGATTACTCTTCAAGCTTAAAATCCATCTACCACAGTCCTTATACCTAGTACTCCGATCCTATCTTTCCGACCGCTCCTTCCGAGTTCGCTGTGGCACCGAATTCTCCGACTGTTACTCAATTGAGGCTGGCGTTCCTCAAGGCAGCGTCTTGGGCCCCATCCTTTACATTCTCTTTACCGCTGATATTCCTGTCCATCCCGATACCCTCCTGGCAACTTTCGCTGATGACACTGCTTTCCTTTCTTCCAACTCAGATCCTGAAACAGCGTCCGCAAACTTACAAAGGCACCTCTTCCTGATTGAACACTGGTGTAAGAAATGGCGCATTAAGGTAAACGAATCTAAATGTAAACACATTACCTTCACCCTTCGGCGTAATACCTGCCCACCAGTTTATTTTAACTCCATCCAGCTTCCTTTCTCAGATACAGTCCGGTATCTTGGCTTTCTCTTAGACAGACGACTAACATGGAATCCACATACTCGACTTAAAAGACAGGAACTTAACAGACGATATTGCCAGCTATATAGACTACTGAATAGAAAATCTAAACTTTCTGGTGAAAACAAATTACTGATCTACAAGACAATACTGAAACCCATCTGGACTTACGGACTAGAACTATGGGGAACAGCCAAATTTTCTAACATCAAACGCATTCAATCCTTTCAGTCTAAAGTCCTCCGTACAATAGTCAATGCTCCCTTCTATGTAACCAATAAAACCCTACATCATGACCTTAATATCCCATTTATTCTTGATCTTATCCCAGCCAAATTTTCCAAATTTCACCAGAACCTTTCTCATCACCCAAATCCCGTTGTACAATCCCTATCAAGCACCACCCATCCCTACAATCCCCTTCGTAGGTTAAAGCGGCAGTGGCCACGAGACCTTTTGTAAATATGGATATTTTGGAGTTCTAGCAATGGCCAGATTCTCCACTCAAGTCATGAGTGTCTGTGGCTGTAGCGCTCTTACTCATCCTCCGCTGGTTTAAAATACCAGTGAAGTGGCTGAGGGAGAAGCGTAGGGATCTCCTAGGCCTCCCTTTTCCCTCCACATGTGGAGGGGACAGGATTGGTTCGGAGATCACCTGGCAAATTGTAAATAATGTATGTTTTATATAAGGTGTTTGTTTTACTTTTATTTCTATTTTTATTTACTTATGTGTATATATATTATTTTTTTTCTTTACTCTTTTGTTCTTTCTTCTTATTCTTTTGTTATTACTTTATTTATTTATATTTTTGTATATACGGTATGAATGCAATCTCTGAACTCTATTATAAGTGTCCTTAACTGTGACAAATTGTAATATTTCTGAATAAAGTGTTTTTAAAAAAAAAAAAAAAAATATCAGATCTGGAGTTATTAGACAATAGTAATTATATTTAAGGTTATAAACGTATCTATGAAATATTCTTATATTTCACTTCTTCTTTCACACAAGTACAATGAAATAGTAGTAGATACTGTTGGAATATCACAAAGGGAAGATTCATCAAATTATCCACTAATTTAATTTTCTAAGAATTTAGGTGAAAATATTTCGAAATAAACGGACGTTAATACCTAATTATTTAAATATACTATCGGATCTAGAACATTATTAAGTAATTTTATTAATGAAACAATTATTTATGCTTAAAATAAATTCTACAGTAAATGTATTTAAGGTTATAAACATATCCTTTATACATCCATTAAATGGTTTAATATATTACTTCTTCTTTCACACAAGTATTAAAAACTCTTGCTTAAATTGAAACTTTCCCAGAGATTTTGCCGTTTTATGGCTTTTTCGACCACAGCGCGGCGTCGCGTTAAGATGCAATTTTGAATAATAGCTCATTACAAAGAGGATGAAATGCTGAACCTTCAAAACTACCTGTATGATCTTCAAAAATGGTTCTAGAAACGGAAAATTGAAATAAATAGTAGTAAATTCACCCAACATCCCAACAGTAAAATCCTACATCCACGGCAAATACACTTTATTTCATTTTTCAGCTCTAAACCACTCCAATCCATTAGTCCCTTCTATTTCCTGCTCCCTGTTACCTGATCGAGGCAGACTAAAAAGAAAATGGTTAAGTAACCTACGCCTGTAATAAACTCAAGTATAATACAATATAATATAACTGTAATCTATAATAAAATCAAGCAAATTCGCAGCTAATGCGTAATACATCAAATTTCCTAGGTACGCTAAAGCGCAGGTGCAAATACCATGAAATGTTAAATGAATAAAAAATATAAAGTTCTCTCAATATAATAAATATATTATTCTTGAAGAGGTACAGGATTCCTCAGCTCGCTGCACATCCATCAATTACCTCTAGCCCATTCTTGTAGTCGGACGATTATCCATTCTTCAAGATCTTGAAATGCCGCTCCATTCATCATGCTCCCCACGAAGCCTGAATGGCGGACAGAACCATTGGCTCCAGAAGATCTCATCAACAGAGTCGCGACCACCAGCTAGCCTGCATTCCTCATCAACTTTTTCTAATGCAGGTCCCCTAAAATACAAGGACGTCGACCTGTCTCAGGCCATTTTCGGGTCCTAACCCGCTCGAAATATTATCACCCCATTTCGCTAAGCATATCGCCAAAGAAAACAGTTACAAGAGACATACAAATATCATATTATTTTATATTCATAATATTATTTAAATGAGAAAACCTCCGGAAACCATATTTGGATCAAATGACCAGGATAATGATTGTCGGTAAATGGTTGACTGTCGTGGATAATGACGAGAAGAATGGTTGGGGCGATCAGTCAAATAAGAAGGCAAAAATAAATGATAATATTTATTTTGACATGTGCCGACGTGTCGACCTTGCCAGGCCTTCATCAGGGCTAAGAAAATAACCAGATAACAAGGTATCAGAAACATGAATAATGAAGTGGATAGAATAATGACAATAGTAAGAACTAAGAGATAAATAATAATAACCGTTACAAAGTGTGGAATGATGAAGTAAAAATAATCAAAAAAGTTGACATGGTTATCTCTAATACGAAATTATATAATAAAATAATCCTTACAATCCAAAATCCTTCGTAAAATCCTCAATGCTCGCTACTTTGTTACAAATAAAACCATCCATAATGACCTTAATGTTTCAGATCTGGCCCAATCCAGATTCCTATCCTTCCATAATAAACTTCAGAATCATCCCAACCCTCTCGTTTCTAACCTTCCTTCCTCTTCAATTCCTGATAACTATCCGAGCAGTCTGAAAAGAAGATGGCCTCGAGATTTCTTATTGTAAATACATTTTGTTTTTAGAGTGCTACCAGTGGGTAGGTTCTGAACAAGTGATTTTATGTTATTATTTTCTCTTATCAAATTTATTAGATGTATTTTATTTATTAATACAGTTGTAAATATCATATCGCCTAATGTATACATATCATTAGAAGGCTACCATTGGGTAGTTACTCAGCAAGTGTTTTCATGTCATTATATACATTATGTTCAAATTTACTAGATGTATTTATTTAATACAGTTGTAAATATTATCAAGAAAAAAAAAAGTTCCAAAATAAATAAAAACGCTGCAAATTATTTCACAATGGTTTATTATCTCCAAACAATTATATATCTAAAGTAATATTCCCTTCCGAGTTACAAAGAAAAAAAATCAAAAGGTGATTCCAATTATTGGACTAAACTGTTTTTCTCTAATCATTAGTAATATGCTAAAAAAAATAGCATTAGTTCAGTAACACATTTAAAATTTAAAAACCAAACCTATATAACATTTGGAGTAGAACACATTAAAAAAAACCGGAGACCATATCTTTGCTCCTAATTGTCCGATTTTTACGATTTTTTTTTTTTTTTTTAGGAAATTTCTTAAACTTTTAAAAAACTATAAACAATATCGACAAAAAAGAAAAAAACTTTTCTCGTAACTTTTTTTCCAGCTTCTTTTCGTTGAAGTATGTTATATAGATGAATGACTTAGATGAATGACGTCGAGAAAATGACTTTAGCGAAGTTTCATTGAAATCTGTACATTCGTTTAGGAGCTACAGTCTATAGCAACGCAGGTTTTTCGGCCGCCATTTTGAAAGTTAAAGGCGGAGAGTAATGCCGATGAAGGAGGATCATCCTCGGGTGACCTCTGATTTTATATAAAAATTTGAAAAAAATCGGTCCAGTAGTTTCGAAGAAAATGCGCGGACGGCGGGCGGCGGACGGACAAAAAACATTTTATTCGTTTTCCGAATTCTACGCGTCTTGAAACGTGAAACCTCAAATTTTGAGAGGGGGTTATGTTTTTGAATTTTTTGGTCGATCACAATGTTCCATTATTGAAAATAATAAACCAAAAAGTTCCAAAATAAATGAAAAAATATATATATAAATATCATGGAATCTGATTAAAAATAAAAGATAAATTTCGTTTCGAGCTCCGATTTAAACTCATCGTTGAGCGAACTATTCAATGACTGACACCTTTTAGACTTAGCTTCAATGTACAGTGAGATTTAACTGATTCTGAACTCTAAAGACAAAGATCTTACTGACAGGCCCGCGGCTCCATCCGGTAGGAGGTACCATTAGGTGCGGTGTACCACAAGGTTCCATTTCGGCCCTTTGGTATGCACTACAGCCACCTTTCCTTCAGCTCATGTCAATTCTCTTACTGTCTAAAGGCAATATAACTATCGTTATAATAAAGGCTAGTTTATATCTATCGTTATGTAATTCTCCAAATTCTTATAATACTAATTTAAATTAAATCACGACCCCAGACTAGCCTCGCTGACTTTACAAAATTGGTACTCACTTCGGAAAATAAGCTTAAATCATGACAAGTCACAGCATACAACATTTACACTTCGACGAGAAATGTGTCCACCAGTTTATATAGGAGAGAACCAAATTCCTTAGACAAACACAGTACGTTACCTTGGACTAATATTCGACAGAAGGATGATCTGGGACCCACACGTCAAAATGAAACGACAGACTTAAAGAAGCGACTGAAAATACTGTATTCACTTTTTTGAAATCAAAATTGAAAATCAGACAAAAACTCAATACATACACTTACCTACTCAAACCCATATGGACATACGCCTCACAAATTTACGGTTCTACAAAAAAGACAGACTTATAAAAACTACAGACATTTCAATCCTAAATTTTACGACTTATATCCTTGGTACGTAAACAACTAAACTTTACATAACGACTTACGACAACCAATTATCGACCAACACATACGCGATCTCTACTCCACATTTCATTTTAAACTACATGAACTTATTAAAGACATGGCCACAGCTGACATGCCTGTCAGGAGACGACTAAAAAGGAGCTGGATGAGAGATCTCCTTTCTTGAATTAAGGAAATAAATCAAGACCAGGAAGAAGTGCTGCTGGGTACTATTTTTTTTTCCTCATGCCTAAAATGTCAATTTTTCTTATTAGTTACATCACATCTGCTTATTGTCAAGCTCATGACAGGTGCGAATGGAAATTTGAAAACAAAAAAATAATTAAATAATGTGATTTTAAAAAGCTGAATATTAAAATTAAAACTTCCAAAACAAGATTTAGTAACCAAATCAGATGGTTGGGCCATATGGCGCTTATACTCAGAGATTCTATTCCCATACGCCTGCCGGAGAATCTACATGGTGAAAGATATGACACAGGAATATCACGCCAAAGATGACTGGACGAGCCGGAGAACTGGAGGGAATCCGAAGATGGCCAATGGTTATCCGGGGTAAAAGAGGGTGGAGAAAGATCATAAGAGAGGCATAGGTTCTTGCAGAACTGTAGCGCCAAGAATAAATAAACAAATAAACTCAATAAATCAAGAAGAAATATTCACAGAAACTAATCATTCAACATAAAATTTGGTAGATTGCGCCACTGCCCTGTCGCAAATGTAAAAAAAAAAAAAAAATTAATATATATATTATTATTATTTATTTACTGTATTATTTATTTTATTTATTGTACATACAGTGTGAATGTGATCTGTGAACACTATTATAAATGTCCTTGAGACAGAATGTAATATTTTTTTCAATAAATAAGTTTAAAAAAAAATAAATAAAACTAGAAATTGTAATAAAATAAGAAAAGCAATGTTTCATTATAAATAAATAATATTAATGAAAACATGTTTGCAAAATAGATTTATAAGATTTCCCTCACCATTTCTATAATCTACAGGACGAGCGGAACTTAAAACATCATTTTTTCAAAAAAATTGTAAACTTAATATGTATATTCTATAAGGAAAAGTAGAAATGGAAAAACTAATAATTGATCTTTTTTACATTAGTTCACAACTTTCCTCCAATGACCTCTTTTTCGAAATAAACGATTGTTCATGCACTCAGATGAAAAAAACAAAAAAGAAAATTATAAATTGTCGTAAAACAAAAAAAAAAATAAATGTACCATAATGAATAAATAATAGTAATATTAAAATGTCTGCAAAATAGATTTATAAGAGCTCCCTCACCAATTCTATAATTTACAGGACGAGCAGAACTTAAAACATAATTTTGTCAAAAAAAGAAAACATATTTTAAATTTAATATGTATATTCTCTACGGAAAAGTAGAAATGGAAATGGATAAAACTAATAATTAGCCTTGTTTACATCAGTTCACAACTTTCCTAAAATGACCTCTTTTTCGAAATATACGATATTATGTACGATATTATTAAAATATACTCGATATAAAAATACGATTGTTTATGTACTCAGATGTAAAAAAAAAAAAAAATCATCGAAATCGGACCATTTCTATAATTAGTCAACATAGGTCCTTTGCTTTATTATTTTTAATAATTTTTGTAATTGATCGAGGGAAAATAAAAAAGATTCTTCCTTCTCATAATTGGATTAAACACTTATTTCCATATAATGAGGGCGTGGCACTTCAGTGGGTAACCACTGATTTCTTAAGCTCAAGAATCCAGATTTTGTGTGATTTTGCAAAGGACAAGGAATTTTTTATTAGCCGCAGATCGACCCTGGGGTCGGGAGACCCTTCTGGGCCACACCCAGCCTCTATAAAGTGGGCGTCCTTTATTGAATAATTAATTAAAGACGAAAACCTGGTGGTTGAGTGTGATCCCGGCTCGATCACCGCTTTGCACTAACCGTTGGCGTTGAATCAGTACTACTTTACCAATTACCGAACCCCACTATTGTAAAGGTACAGGTTTTTTTTTTCAAATTTACTTATTATGTTGCCCTTTGTTCTCTGATAAACATACAACAAATAAAATGACAATAAGAAAATCGAGTGGATTAATTTTTAAAAAAAATATTTATTCGTTTAAAATTTATTTATTAATTAAGCAAAAAAAATCGCCTACAAAAAATATATATCTATATATATATATATGTGTGTGTGTGTGAATAAAATTGATGAATAAATTCAATAAGAGTAGAAGTGAACAATGAACATTCCATTACAATGGTAAACCAAACAGGGAGGTACAAGGGAAAGTACTCAGTGCCTACCTATTGTTATCAGCGCCTAGGCACTTCAATCACTCTTATCACAAGCACCTTCCACTAACCAAAGAGAGTTTTCGGATCAGATCCTATTTTAGTCCGACCAAAGTGCTAACGTAAATAATAACAAAACTCTTATTGTGACAAATAATTAATCCGAAAAAAAAATGAAACGTCTGAAGAATTCACAAATTATTATTTATAATTTTTCGTCACTCAGCATTACTTTCTACGACTTTCTGTATTAGATGTTATTTTTAAAAAAAAATCTCCGCTTTACAACAATATATTATACCTATACCTTCTGACTAATATTTCCTTAAATTCGTTTTCAAAAATTATATTTAGCATTTTTTCGTTACTCTTAATAACGAGAGATGGTAAATATTTTAAAATCAACCAAATTAAAGATACTTTAGAGAAAGACATATTGAACATTTGAGCCCTGTAAAGTTACATCAACGGGCATAAGACCTAAATGATATTAAAGGCCACTTAATTATAAAATGATACCCCGAGTTTAGTCAAAATTCTTAGAACCGTTTTTGAGAAAATTGTAAAAATGTGTATAACCGTTAGTATAAAGTGCCACTTCCGGTTAGTCGATTTTAATCAAAACGTTGCTGTCACATCTAAGATCTATACCTATCTTAAATACGTAATATCAGTTTCGTTCGATTTTTCGTTCTTGAACTAGACTTACCAAATACACACACAGACCATTTTGTGGGACTTGGTTATGTGGACTCACTATAGTGTATTTCCGTTGAAAATTCAGATTCGAAAATTTTCACGATCGCAATACTTTTCCTTACCATATATTACATATATAGCACAGTAAGTGAAAGTAATAAACTTGAATATATGTTTATATAATAGTTTGCCTTACAGTCTGCACAGAATGCGATTTACCGAGGAAAACTAAAAACAGGATGGTGGAAAATACATTTGATTACAAATAATATATATAATTACTATACATATTATTATATGATCTATGTTCAGAAAATATGCGTTTTCATAATAACTGTAAACTTTATTCCAGCAGTAATCACTGTTATTAAATTTCTAGTATCTTTAGAAGACCTCAATAGACGACCCAAATTACTTTACCAACTTCAAATTTCAAACTTTCCAATCAAAATTATTATGACTCAGGGGGAAAAAAAAACTGAGGATAACGACGATGAACAGAAAGTAGAAAATAAATTTTACTAAGGAGGGTAGAAGAATTGATATTTCCATTAATTTATTTGGAGGGGAAAATGACATATTTTTTTATGCATATATATGCTAAAAAATTAATTTTTATATTTATACTCATATTTTAAAAATGTTCATAATATCTGTGAAAATATTGACTATCGATATATCAAGATCCATAATTATAAGCCGATATTAATCTCGATGACAATTTCGATGTTGGGTCTTCGATACCCCAACCCACCCCTACCTCACATGTCATTGCTTCCATTATTCTCATAAGCATATATTTTTGGTTTATTATTTTCAATAATCAACCATTGTGATCGACCAAACAATTCAAAAAATTCGTAAAAATGGGACAATTAGGAGCAAAGATATGTTCTCCAGTTTCTTTTTATATGTTCTACTTCAAATATTATATCCTTTGTTTGGTTTTTAAATTTTAAATGTGTTACTGAAGTAATGCTATTTTTTTTTTTGTTTTAAGCATATTACTAATGATTTAAAAAAAAGTTTAGCCCAATAATTGGAATCACCTTTTATTTATATTTCTTTGTAAATAGGAAGATAATGTTACTTTAGATGCATAGTTGTTTGGAAATAATAAACCATTGTGAAATAATTTGCAGCGTTTTTTATTTTGATTCAAGTAGTCATGATATTATGATTATTACCACACATGCACGTAAGTCATAATTAGAAATCTTTAGAATATAGATAAGCTTGTATCTCCTATATTTATTTATTGATGTATTTACCTGTTAGCACTCCTGAATATGTCTAACCTAAAGAAATTATGAATGATAGGATGTGATAATTTCAAAAGAAGTGTTTTTCTTTCATAACAGAAAGAGGAAGAAAGAAGGTTCTTGAAGGAACAGTTTAGAGACGCCGTTGGAGAATAGGGAATGACTCAGGGATATGAGAGGATGACTCGGACTTATCCAGACCTCTTCTTTCCTCTCCTCGAGTTCTTTGACATGTTCAGTCTTCGGGGCCTTCCCGATGCCATGTCGTCCTCTACAAAGGATCTACAATATGGCTGAGTTCATGTACGTAAGATAAGGATGGGTCTGAGGTATTAAGGACATGGCCGATTTGTGGAATTAGACTCCTACATAGCGAGCTTTGAAGGATCCTCGTTATATTTTTTAATAATGGTAATACAGGAAAAAAAACAACGGCGTGTGTTTTTGACCACAAGGTAGATGTGAAAACTCAACAAAGCGAGATTAATAATATGAAAAACATATATATATTTTTTGAATATTTAATAGTTGACCGTTGCATTATAAAGGAAGGAGATGGTCTGGGGTTGCGGTCATAAATAGGCTAAATAGTGGTAAAACTATTTTATTGAAAGCCAAATAAAATAGTTTTACTTTTTACTACGGGCTTTCAATAAAATAGTGTTACCACTATTTAGCTTATTTATGACCGCAACCCCGGACCATCTCCTTCCTATATACATTTTTTGTTCTATATTCACAAAGTAATATATACAATCATAGTTGTGTCTAAACTATTTTTGTGTTCTATGTTCATAAACTAGTAGGCCCGAGCGAAAAATTCACATCATATTGTTATCAAATGCCAAATTAATAAGAAAATAAAATAATGCAACGTATCAATAGATAAAGGAACCAATTGTAACTTTATCGATAAATATAATCGACAATCGAAACCAAAATTAACTTAAATCTTCATTAATGTTTGGAACCAACAATTTTTACAAATTTTAATAAGCTGTATCTTTGCTAAAAATTACAAACGGACAAACATAGTAAAGTTCAGTTTAAAAAAAGTCATACGTTATTTGTGATTTTTTTACCACCTTTTAACTGTACTATATTTACCCCACGTTTAGAAAAAACTTCTTCATTTAATAAACTTAAGTTCATATTAATTAAATTGAAGTTCATACAGAAAAATGTTGAAATTCGGCTGAAGTTTTGTACAGAAATGGTGTGATTTTCTATCCAGTCACCTAAAAATACCCATGTTTTCAGAAAAAATTACGACAATTAACTGTTGCAAAGCTTTTATTTCTTGTTTTTCCGTGATATGGGATGATTGTAATATACCAAATTGCCTAAAAAAACATTGTATTTATAATATAAAAAATTTAAAAATAACGAATTTTCAAATTTTTTTTCACGTAAAGTGGTTATGAAAATGTGTTTTTCTCCCAGTTGTCCATGTTAGGAATAAATATGTATTTACTGTTATGAAGTGAATTGAGAAAAGTACACCCTTTTCTCTTCCTTGCCTTTAAGGCTATCGGTGGATTTTCCCGGGTCAGGGAGTGAGGGCGGGGGATTAATGACTAAGTTAAAAGTCCTTCCCTCCCCAGCAACGGGACACGAACTCGTAATTATTTAATTATCTTTAACTTTTATTATCTGTTATCAGGTTATCGGAAAACGAGCTAGCCCGCTCGGCCACCCCGCCCCAACTCGACCTAGAACTGTTGATGTTATCGAAGACATGGGAATATTCCACATCTAGGATAATCAGGTTCAGTAGGGTACAGGAGCGATTGTCTGAAAGATCCCAACAATGGGAACTTAGCATAAATGCCGAAAAAGAAAATGTTAAAAACATCATCGAAAAATGTAGGTGAGGAGAGGTTTTGAGCATTATAAAAAACTCTAATCTGTAATAAGTTTATTGTTAAAATATAACACATATTCTAAATAGTATAAACAATATTTATTTAGACTTCTGCAATTGATTATTAAGAATATTGCCTTAACGAGAGTGCTAACTGCTTAACATAGATACCACATTAAGTATTTATCACAATCTGCATGAATGCCATTTTTTCTGATAGTTTAAGTTAAATAACAAGGTTAGGATATGTCTGTACAAAATTATTGTTTCTTTTAATATTTTGATTATAAAATATATAAGTCTTCATGGTATTAATAAGATAATAAAGAAGGTGAGGATTTATCACCCATTTTTTATAGTAATAGTAATTATTACATAATTGATTAGAATTATGAACAATAATATCATATATTTGTAATGAAATCACAGCAGGAAATATTTTACCGTTTTATCAATATGTAATCAGTAAATCAACACTTTAATTAAAAAATACGAATTGATTTTTCAATGTCAGGATTTGAATATTTACCTGAAGTTAATTTTGGTTTATTATTTTCAATAATCAATCATTGTGATCGACCACAAAATGCAAAAACTTGACCCTCCCCCTAAAAATTTGAGGTTTCACGTTTCAGAATGCGTAGAATTCGAAAAATGAATAAAAATTATTTTGTCCGTCCGCCGTCCGGGCATTTTCTCCGAAACTACTGGACCGATTTTTTTTCTAATTTTGATATAAAATCAGATGATCCTCCTTCATCGACATTACTATCCTCCTTTTACTTTCGAAAAGGCGGCCGAAAAAACATGTGTTGCTATAGACTGTAGCTCTTAAACGAATGTACCATTTCAATGAAACTTCATTAAAGTCATTTTCTCGAAGCTTTTTAAATTTATCTATATAACATACTTCAACGAAAAGAAGCTGGAAAAAAAGTTACGAGGGATGGTAAAATTAAATTCCGAATAACTCAAAAAGTTTACACTTTTTTGTCGATATTGTATATGTTTTTTTTAAAGTTTACGGAATTTCCTAAAAAAAAAAAAAAATCGTTAAAATCGGACAATTAGGAGCAAATATATGGTCTCCAGTTTTTTTTAATATGTTCTACTCCAAATGTTATATCCTTTGTTTGGTTTTTAAATTTTGAATGTGTTACTGAAGTAATGCTATTTTTTTTAGCATATTACTAATGATTAAAAAAAAAAGTTTAGTCCAATAATTGGAATCACCTTTTATTTATTTATTTTTGTAACTAGGAAGGTAATGTTACTTTAGATGTATAATTGTTTGGAAATAACAAACCATTGTGAAATAATTTGCAGGAATTTTTTTATTTTTGGATTATTTAATGTCATTTGGATGTAGTTATATTTTAATTTCTCTGTAAAATACTTTTAGTGCACTAAATAATCGTGTTACTTCAACCTTTTAAAAATGATTTATTATCGTTTTGTTTAAATTTTAAACAATATTTCATTTAATTTTGCCTGATTTGATATAATAATATGTCTGTTTAGCTGTTCTATACATCTGTGATGAATAGGTCTAGACATGTTCCAGTATTTACGTCCACAGGCTCAACTCACAGGCGGATTTACGAGGGGGCTTTTGGGCTGAAGACCCCCTCCCTCCACCCCCAAAAAACGGTAAAATATAAGCATGTTTTATAGAAAAAAATATTTAAAAACTATCTCTTAAAGTATTATTGTTCGTGTAATTACAATTAATAGGATTTCAAGAATCACTTAAATACCATTTCATATAGGTAGTTTATTTTTTTCTTCTTTTTTTTTTCAAAATAATTATCGTTGTATATATGAAAAAAAATCTTTCGGGCTGAAGCCCTCCCCCCCAAAAAATTAAATCCTGGATCCGCTAGTGCATGCACTTGCGGTTCTACAGTGGAGGTTTTTGGGCTGAAGCGTACTTATAAAAAAGTATTACTTTTCGTGTAATTACATTAAAAAAATTCTAAATAAAAATTTAGTTAAATCAAAATTGGCATTTACTAATATTTGTAACAATTTAGTGTGTTTCTGATGTCAATAAAACATCTTGAATAAAAAAGATCTCTGTCTAAATGTGCAAACAATTTTAAACTGTAAATGAAGTTGAACAATAATAAAAATAGTTAATTTGGCTGCTTCTTAGAATGTTACTGTTTAAGTATGCGCGTTTGTTCATGTTATGAGATTTTTATTGTACAATTTAAAATTTTTTACTGCATGTGAATCCTGTTCCTAATTATTATCTTCCATCTCTTAACCCTTAAATTATACCATAAAAATATTAAAATAAGTGTCATGATATTAATACATAGTTTAAATACCTGCGATTTATTAGGTGCCAATACTCCACAGCTATACCCCTGAAAACAAAATAAACAAATCAAGAATAAAAAATGTATTCTTTCCTATTTTCTATTTATTCATCTCAATTATATTAAATTTTAATATCTTCATTGCAATAATGCATACAAAGCAATAGTTGATAGGTGTTTTTTAAAAATTATTATAGGACTTTAAGAATTACTTTAACACCATTTCATATACGTAGTTAGTATCTTTCTTTTTTTTCCCAAATTAGTTATTGTTATATATAGATGAAAAAAATAGCTTTCGGTGTGAAGCCCTTCCCCCTTCAAAAAATAAAATCCTGGACCCGCTAGTGTAGCTATGTAGAATTGAAGTAATGCTATTTTTTTTAAGCAAATTGCTAATACGAAGCTTTGTACTTCGTAGTAACAAAGAAAAAGAAATAAAATAATTACTATTATTGGCCTAAACATTTTTTTTAATCATTAGTAATTTGCTAAAAAAAAAATAGCATTACTTCTACAACACATTCAAAAATCAAAAACCAAAACAAAGTATATAAACTTTGCAGTAAAACATACCAAAAATATCTAGAGACCACATGTTTGCTCCAAATTGTTCGATTTTAACAATTTTGGGAATAGGAGGAATTTCGTAAAATTTAAATAACGATATACAATATCAACAAACAAGTGTATTCTTTTTGAGTTATTCGGAAATTAATTTTACAACCCTTCTAAACTTTTTTCCAGCTTCTTTTCCTTGAAGTATGTTATATAGATAAATTTAAAGGGCGTCGAGAAGAAGACTTTAACCAAGTTTCATTGTGGTACATTCGTTTAGGCGCTAAAGTCTATAGCAAAGCTGGTTTTTCGGTCGCCATCTTGAAAGGAAAAGGCGGATAGTAATGTTAATGTAGGAGGATCATACTCGGGTGACCTCTGACTTTAAATGCAAATTTGAAAAAAAATCGATCCATGGTTTAAGAAAAAATAAGCGGATGGCGGACGGACAAAAAAATTTACACGTTTTTCGAATTCTACGTATCGTGAAACGTAAAACCTCAAATTTTGAAGGGATGAAGTTAAATTAGTGAATTTTTTGGTCAATTACAATGATTCATTATTGAAAATAATAAACTAAAATCTATTGAAACAATAAAGAAAGAAACAGTTTTGAGAGCAAAGATCCTACCATTATAGGATTACTGAAATATTTACATTATATATAACATGGAAGTATTTATTAAATGTGATAAATCATTTTTGGAGCACCATAAATAGTACTGATCTAATCACGAATTGCTCAAATACGTCAAAAGATAAGTTCTTAAACCTCAAAGAGGATCCCGTCACATTGAAAAACCGATTTGCATTAAAACGAAGCTATTATCATATTTTAAATTGAGGAGCAGTTTTACAGTTCAACAAAGAATATTTTTACGAACTGGTTTAAATTGCTAATCAGATGCTCAACAGTAACAGATTACATCACTGTTTTTAACTGTTAATAAAAACAATAACAGTTCGGTTACTGTTCCGAGAAGTAACAATTACTTGTTATACAAGGAAGGAGCTATGGATTTATCACATGCATTTGTTTTACAGTTCAATAACGATATAAGATACTACATTACAAGTGTTGTGTTACAAGTGTACTTTGATTAGTGTTGCCCAAAATCGGTCTTGTTCTTGCACTTTCCACCAAGACCAAGACCAAGGCTACCTAACTGTTGCAAGACCAAGACCAGGACTAGTAAAAGATATCGATTTTTTAAATAAAAAATAAGGCAAAATAGTTACTAATACTTGACAATTTTAGTTAATAATTGGTATAACCAATATAATTTTGCATTTAACTCCTCTAATTTTTCATTCGGGCTTAGTTAGGTTTCTCCTATCCAAAAATTACAGTGATATCTCGATAGCAATAAGCTAATAAGTAACTGCAAGTCTGTTCTGAGAGTCTTGCGCAAGACCAAGATCATGACCAAGACGGAGTTTGCAAGACCAATACTCGTCTCGGTCTCGCATTTGGGGAACACTAACTTTGATGGATTAATTTCCCAAAGCAATATCGGTTTACGCTAAACATATTTTGGTTTATTATTTTCAATATGAACCATTGTGATCGAACAAAAATTCAAAAAATTTAACCCCCTCACAAAATATGAGGTTTTACGTTTCAGGATACATAGAATTCGAAAAACTAATACAAATTTTTTTGTTCTTCTGCCGTACGCCTATTTTCTCCGAAACTACTGGACAATTTTTAAAAAAATTTGGATTGGAAATTATAGGTCACCCGAATATGATCCTCCTTTATCGACATTTCTATCCGTCTTTTCCTTTCAAGATGGCGACCGAAAAATCTGCGTTGCTATAGGCTGTAGAGCCTAAACGAATGTACCGATTTCAATGAAACTTGAATAAAGTCTTCTTATCGATGCCCTTTAAATTTATCTATATCTATATATAACATTAGCAAAGATATGGTCTCTTACTGCAATGGTTATATCCTTTGTTTTGGTTTTTGATTTTTGAATGTGTTACTGAAGTAATGGTAATTTGTTTAGCATATTACTAATGATTAAAAAAAAAGTTTAGTCCAATAATTGGAATCACCTTTTATTTATTTTTCTGTGTCACTGGGAAGGTAATGTTACTTTAGATGTATAATTGTTTGGAAATAATAAACCATTGTGAAATAATTTGCACCGTTTTTTTAAATATATGTATATTTATTTATGAACCAAACATAAAAGATGAGCATATCCATATCACATATTCAGGATATAAATCAGATCAACATGTCTCTTGAAAACTGCCTATGTAATCAGGGTACGCTGTAGGAGTTTCTGTGCGTTTAGTAATTTCTGTCAGAGGTTTCATATTGTAAGTCAGTCTTTGGTGAAAGATATTGTGGTTTTCTTTTGCAGTATCTAAAATTGTTAGGATGTTTAAGTCTTTATATGATATATCATTTGAGAAATAAAACTATCCTTCGCAAAACTTTTGAGTGGAATGAATGAATTTTTTTTAATATGAGGAGTTGACTGAGGGGGAGGGTCAAATAAATACTACATTTTAAAAATAGTATTTTTAATTATTACTCCGACGTTTCGACCCACCTTGCAGGTCTTCATCAGGGCGTGGCATTTGGCACTGCAGGAGGCAGTTGATAGATCATCATCATCATCATCATCATCATCATCATGAATCATCAACTAACCATCTATTCGAATTTTCCTATTTCCTTAATTGATTTTAGTTTACATATTTAAAACCCTGCACAATGACCTTAACATTCCATTTATTCTTGATCTTATCCCAGACAAATTCTCCAAATTTCATCAGAACCTTAACCATCAACCTAATCCCGTAGCACAATCCCTATCTAGCACCACTCATCCCTACAATCCTCCTCGCAGGCTGAAACGGCAGTGGCCCCGTGACCTTTTGTAACATGTATATATTGGAGTTCTGGCAATGGCCAGATTCTCCACTCAAGTCATGAGTGTCCGTGGTTGTAGCGCCCTTACTCAATCTCCGCTGGCTTTCAATGCCAGTGAAATGGTTGAGGAAGAAGCGCAGGGATCTTCTGAAGCCTTGCTTTCCCTCCACGTGTGGATAAGTATGGTTCGGAGTTCCCATGGCCGACTGTAAATAGTGTAAATAGGTATGCCTGCATCTAAGATGTTTATTTTCATATTTTTTTTTTTTAAGATAATTTTATTCATTTATTTTCATTCTATTATTACTATTATTTATATTTTCTTTCTTCACTATGATATTTTATTTTGTTCTTTTGTAGCTTTATATTATTTGATGTTAGCTTATTTTTTATTTTTTTATTTTTTTAAATTTGTAAATATGGTGTGAATGTGCTCTCAGAACTCTATTATAAATGTCCTTTATTGAGACAGATTGTAATATTTATCAATAAACAAATAAAAAAATAAATAAAAAGTTTACATATCTTATTCATTAATGTAGATTTTATTTTTGTTTTTCGAAATATTGGGGCAAAACGATATTCTCGCCCTCTCTCTGTTTTTAATAAAGGGGCAAAAGCCCGTGCTTCCGAAGACTGTGCCTATGGTACCATGTACTGAAAGACCGTGACCTTCCTTAACTTGGCTTTACGTAGGACCCCTAGAAATACGAAGGGTTCGAACCCGATACACGGATCGCTCACTCTGCACAAGAAATAAGGCCAGTCTACGCCAGAGGCCCGACGCCATTGTATGCAGATGGCCACTCCTTGGTGACGAAACATAAAGTTGTAACGAAACATACTTACACGAGTATATTTATTGCCCCACTAACCTGATACAACGCTTAGTCCTTGTGTCTCTTTTTTCCTAGATAACATTTTATTTTTGAGCTAGCCTTCAAGCCGCGCATAGATAACCGCCAATTCCGACGCTTATATAAAGCGCTGCGGAATCATCTTCGCCAAACAATATCCAGTGCAATCCGTTCTTCGAGGAGTACACCATGGGCTGGCGCGTGTTGTTGTTTAGTTGCCTTCTTGCGTCCTTATCCACTCATGTCAGATGCCAGGTAGCATTAGGTGATTATGAGTTTTTTTTTTAAATATTACAGCTATTTTGAATAATGATTCATAAACATGGAGTTATGGAGATGAATCACCAGTGTTTTCATTCTATACTCAGTGGGTTTTTTCGGATCAATGAAGACCGCCCAGTGACTAATCAAGAAATAGTGCAAAGTATTATTCGAATTATTGGTCATGATCATATAGAGTACAAGTTTGGCTTCGAAAAGGTTTTCTCTTGGTGGCCCGCATTAGCAATATGAGGTTTTACATGTTTAAACCCATATATAATAATAATAATAATAATGCTTTATTTATTCTGGGACGAGTCCCTTTAGAATAATACAGAAAGTCAAAACTCTGGACTAAGTGGCCTCAGAGATACATAAACAAGAATATAGTTTAATTAAATAAGCAAAATAAAAAAAATTATAAAAGAAATTATAAGTTACTTTCTAATTTAAATCAGTTAATAATAAAAAATAAATACTTGAAAATAAACATGAAATAAAAATAATGAAGAACGATCTAATAATTTATATACATATTTACAGTAGTAACTATTTACAATTTTATGGGGACTGGGTGGATAAGAAATGATTGAACAGGCGGGTTTTAAAGGTAGGAAGGGTTTTGGATTGACGGATGTAGGAAAGGATACAGTTCCATAGGGATGAGGATCGGATAATGAACGATATCTCGAAAGCAGCAGTTCGGTGGGCAGTACTTTTAATAGCAGTTACTTTTAATTAATTATTATATTAAATCTATGTAAAATCCTTGATAAAGGATCGTTATATATAATTTCGAAGTAGATACTATCATTGAATGATAGTATATATATATATATATATATATATATATATATATATATATATATATATATATATATATATATATATATATATATATAATGGAAAAATATCAAATATCAAAATTTCGATAATATCGACTATTGATGATTATCACAAACTTATACACCCCGACAACTAAACAGAACCATCGTTTACGGACCAGAAAAATTGTTTCGTGTTTTTAGTCTCCTCCTCATGTTCTGAAGTATGTCAGCTATGGCCATGTCTGTTATTATGTCCGTTTAAATTAGTGTAAAATCGTTGATAAATGACATTATATGTTGGTCAACTGTTGGAAAGTGGAGGTCAGTATGTAGAGTTTTGTAAGAGTTACCAAGGTGCTTTTGTTATGATTCCTAATAACTTTGCTTCTAATCAAAATTATTGCGACTCATAACAAAAGTTTGAAGTTTATGTAGGTGGATCTTTTTAGCGATACCGTATATTTGTGATGAGTCCATAAGGATTTAAGTATGTATATGTATTCAGTTTCTGTCTCAGTTTCAGTTTTGAAGATTTAGCAAAAAGAGAGTAAAGTAGTTTGAGTCGTTTGTTAAGTGTCTAACGTTTCATTTTAACATAAAATACAAAGTAAGGTAAAGTACAGTGTCAGTTTAAGGAATTTGATTGTTGTCAACATAAACTGGAGGATAGGGAGTTATTTTAAGAGTAAATGTTATATGTTTGGATTTGTCATGATTAAGTCGAATTTTCTATAGTGTGCACCAATATTGTAATTAAGTAAGTTATGTTGTAGAGTTAGTGAGCTCTTAACTTTTAATATATTTTAGATTTTAATATATTTTTGTGATTCGTAAATATTATTCATTCATAAGGAAGTGGAATTAGAAAACACTGTTCCCAGATTCGAGTCCGACTGATAGTGTATTGAATAGAGTTAGAAACTGCGGCATATTCAGCATCTAACAAGTAGATAAACCGATTTAGGGATGTATATATCGAGAAAAAAAAATCGAAATATCGGACCTCAATTCTTGGAGATCGGACCAATTTTTTATTTCATCTTAGCAGAAAATCTTATGATTAACCATCGAATGTATTATTTGTTATTATAAATCACAAAAAAATTGCTGAATGGTTATTGATTCATGTAATCGAGTGTGACCAAAAGGCAGTTTCATGGCGCGATTTGCGCCTTCAAAATTTTTGAGGGGAGTATATTCTAACAGGGTTTTGAATTTTCGAGGGAGGCACATTTAGACGGAGTTTTGAATTTACAAAATGAAAAGTTTCAAACCAGGGGACAAGAGGAAAGCATAGAATAGACAACTGAAAGTGCAATTGTATATGACCTATGATTTTTAAAAATATACTTTCGCTTGCCCCATTTTTAAGAAAAGAAGAGCATTAAAATATCATGGGAGGATTTATGACCCACCGATCTTGGGGGGAATGGGCACCCTTGCATGAAATGAACACAACAGTCATTATGAGATTATGAAGTATTTTATTATTTTTTGGTTCTTATTTATTTATCACAGTTATCATAACAATATTTCGTATTATATTTCAATTATTATTCACTATTTCATACATTTCTTGTATAATATGCATTATATTTCTTTTTAACCTAACGTAAAAGTCACCGTATTAGATACTTTACCTAATATGCATCAGGTATTGAATGTGTTGATAAGATGAAAATCCGTAAAATGCTTTATCTGTATTATGTAAAATAAAGAATTTTTTTTTATTACGAATAAAAGCAGTTATTATACTTTTCTGTACCAGGCATTAGAACTCATCGACCCTCCTATATTTTTTACAGCTTACAATTTAAATAATCCATCCAAACCCGCCCCACTAGATCCCGTACTTCCAACCTCTATCCTCCTCCTCACCGAACTGCTACGTTTGACAAATCCTTTGCAATTCAAGTCCGCCTCCCTCTGGAATTCCATCCCTGCTGATATTCGACACGCACAATCAGTTTCCTTTTTAAACACCTACTTCTTTCTCAATCCGACTGATTACGAAATATACCTAAGAGAACCACCAAAGTACCCCCAGAGACTTTTTCTGTTTATTTATGTTATTTTATTTTCATCTGTTTGTCTTATATATGTACGCTTTTCTTTTTTACTTTTAATTAACTATTATTCTAAATATTTAATTTATTTATGAGCACACAGACATGTATTCTGTACTTACAATTTGTTCTAAAGGGACAATAGTCCCAGACTAATAAAATATATTTTCATTTCATTTATATTTTTTAAAGCTAAGGATTTACAAGTCATAACCTGATTTTCTTTTCAGGGCTTAGCGACAACGAAGCAGTTTCAGAAGTTGATAACATAGATGAAGTTTCAAGCTTTAAAAAATATAAATGAAATGAAAATATATTTTATTATTCTTAATAAAATTTCTTTGGTTCTTTAACAAAGACTTCTTTGGTTCTTTAGACAAAGAAAGCCATTGGTTAATATCGCGTGTAAGACTCATTGACCGTTGAGGTAAACTCAGTTGAACTTGACAATGAACTAAATGCGGAGGATCACTATGTCAATGTCAACCCAAGTAGCTGAAAACAATCCTATGAGCGCATTCTAAATTTTTAATAACTTTTCTAAATTTTGAATTGGTTTTTATTCTGTAGTAATGCCAATTTTGCTTCTATGCACTGGTTATGATAAAGTTGCCAATTTGCTTTCCTTCAATCGCTTTATATGTACCCACAATCGAATTAGTGCCAGCTGGTCTTCCTTCATATACATCTACAAAATACCATTATTGGTACTTGGACCATTATACCACCATTATACTCGGGATGTGGTATCAATGGTCCAATATCGGCCTATAACCATCAATACCATTATATGATTATCAGTATAAAAATATTGATCTCTAGCACTTAGGCGCATTAAAAAAAAAAATGGTGTTTTCCTCTTCAAAATAATTAATGGAAATAGAAATTCTTCTACATCTCTTAGTAAAATTAATTTTCTAGTTCCTGTCCAGCTTTTTGCCGAAATTGCCATTCAACCGATTATGCCTTCCATTCACCCATAGATCGGATTCACCTAAATGCTAATTTATTTTCATCCTACATAGATTTCTTTGATAACTCGTGGCCTTGGTTTGATAAGATTCTAACTAACAAATTTGGACAAATTCAGTTTATTGAGTGAAATGGGCTACTCAACTATACTTAGAGATCGATAGTCGATATTATCGAAATATGCATATTTTCCTCTACTATATTCTTTCTATATGAAACAGGCAAGATCAGTAAATTTTTTTCCTAACAATCAGATACATATATAATCTCTAGAGCTTTCCGAAAACAATTTTTTTTTTTGTCTATAAAAGATGTATTTTCGCCTGTCAACTGATTTTTGACAATCAGCAAATGTGATGGCGATACATGAAATGACATGACAGGCATGGGGAAGGAAAGTACTCAGCAGTACCTCTTCCCTAACTTGTTCCAATTACTTAAGTAGTTTAAGGAAGGAGATCTCTCATCCAACGTCTTTTTAGTCTCCTCCTCATGTTCTGGGGTATGTCAGCTGTGGCATGTCTCTTATTATGTCTGTTTAAATCTATGTTAAATCGTTGATTACGGATCGATATATATAATATCGAAGTAGATACTATTATGGAATGATAGTATATATATATATATATATATATATATATATATATATATATATATATATATATAATGGAAAAATATCAAATATCGAAATTTCTATAAAATCTGCTATCTATGGCCATCACTAACCTATACATCCCGACAACTAAACAGAACCATTGTTCACGGACAAGAAAAATTGTTTCCTTACACTAACTGTTTCCGACAACACGATCTTAAAGAAAATAGGAGACTAGAAGTAATACTTCGAACCAAATATGTACTTGTTGACAGAATGTGAACATTACTCTTGATTTCTATTTCTATTATACAAGGAAAATAGGTATGCCTGCATCTAAGATGTTTATTTTCATTACTTTTTTTTTTTAAGATAATTTTAATTCTATTTTATTCATTTGTTTTCATTCTATTATTACTATTATTTATAGTTTCTTCCTTCACTATGATATTTTATTTTGTTCTTTTGTAGCTTTATATTATTTGAAGTTAGCTTATTTTTTTATTTTTTTTTATTTGTAAATATGGTGTGAATGTGCTCTCAGAACTCTATTGTAAATGTCCTTTATTGAGACAGATTGTAATATTTATCAATAAACAAATAATCAGTAATTAAACAAGGAGACGAGGTGGCCAAGCGTGTGTACAGCACCGTTCGTTGCCCAAAAATCTTATAACCGAAGTTTTGAGATAAACGAATAATTACGAGTTCAAATTCCGGCGCACGGTGGGACTTTTAACTCGGTATAATTCCTCCGTCCTCTCTCCTGGCCCGGTAAAAACTCGTGTAGTTTAAAAGGCAAAGAAGATGAGAACTGATCCCAGCAATGCTTGGATTAACAAAATATTACAGAGGGTGTAAATAATACTCTAAAATAATGAATTGATATGATTTCAGATCTAATGGGTTTCGGACCAGACAATCCAGCTTCTCTTCAGTTAGTAATGTTCGCACAAAATAATCCGGTAAGTACTTTACTTTCAGAACTTGTTAACAGAGAAATATTACAACAATCCAGCAAATAATCACAGATATTTTTAATATATTCTAAGATTAAAGTTTCGTACTAAAATCTATGAAATGGGTTGTACCATCATTTTTAACATGATATGGTACAAATGATTGGGTATTTGAAAGAAACTTAGTGGACTGTATTTAATAATAACTGTAATTTGGCGTATAATGTTACAATCTTTTACTTGGTGATTGAGGTACGGTGGTCGGCCGGCTGCAATACTTCTTCACATCCATTTGTCCGGTGGGTCTCGGTGTTCTACTCCATGCCTCTTCCCATGGTAGAACAGAATATGAAAGATAGTCTTGAAGAGGGAAGAGAAGTCGTGTTCTTCTCGTGTCAGTTGCCCATTTTTTCTCTTACTAATAGTTTTTGGTGCATACAGCGCCACCGTCGCTGAAGTGTTATCTACTTCGCTGGTCCTTTACATGTACCCCATGAAGGGGGGGGGGGATAACCTCAATTTAGGGTGATCAACCCTAAACAATCTAATATTCCTTAAATATTGGGTAGGCAATAAAAGTCCTTTCGGTTTTTCAGGATGAAATAAAATTTAATGTATTGTAGACATAAAATTTATTTTAATCAACAATATATCGACCATTATTTAATATGACTTTTAGCCATCTTTCCACTAATTGCATAATGCCATGTTCATAGAATGTCTAGAGTCTATTGTTAAAAAACTGATCCAAGTAGTTTTAATAAGTGGTAGTCACTTGGAGCTTGGTCTGGTGAATAGGGAGGGTGAGGCCAAAGGTCCTATCCAAGGCTCAATAATTTATTGCGAGACCAATGAGGTGCTTAGCATTGTCATAGTAGATCACAACACCCTTCCAATCTTTCATAACTCTTCAGGATGTTCTTCAAATTCGATGACACTATATCCGTTGGAAAGCTGAATTATTGTTCTTCAAAGCCGCATTAATGTTTTTGTTTTTTTTTATTTAAAACCTACATAAGAAATAAATAAACAAAAATCCTTATAGTTTTTATTTTTTATCTCCATTTGTAGTTTAATTACGGAGGTCCTACCGATGTAATTATGTGTAGTTTATGTGTCCCTAAATTCCTGTTAAATTTCTTGTAGATAGCTAAAGTCGTACTGAAGTTATAACATTTTTTGTAATTTTCGAAAAAAAAAAAATCATGTGAGGGAGACAAACATTAATCCTGGAAACATAGCCGAGCTTGTGCTAATGGGTTTCAACGCTTGTATTTAGGGCAATATCAATTTCTCGCAATGATTGGGTGGAATGTTGATCAACATTAGCCTTAACATTGCTCGTTTCAATTTCATGTGGGCAACCAGAACGTTGAACATCATTGATGTCAAAATTTCCTGAATTAAATTTGGCATACCAATTTTGACAGGTGCATTTGGTTAAGGCATCTTCCAGATAAACACTGCAAATTTGTCTATGAGCTTCTGCAGCACGCTGACTTTTTTTAAAATAATACAACAAAATATGCCTATAATGAATGATATTTTGTTCCATATTCACCGTGCGATAGCAAACACAACAAGAATTAACATATATAATTGATGACATATTACAAACAGGATAAACAACAGTTGTACTCTTCTCCTTGCAATGGCTAGGCAGTCTTGGGCAACACCACTAGCGGATCCAGGATTCAATTTTGGGGGGGGGCTTCAGCCCGAAAGCTTTTTTTTTTCATAAAAATGGCGATAATTACCTTGGAAAAAAAGAAAGAAACTAGCTATCTAAATGAAATGGTGTTTAAGTGATTCCTTAAGTCCTTTTAAATGTAATTACACCAATAATAATACTTTAAGAGATAATTTTTTAATATATTTTCCCATAAAACATAGTTATATTTTACCATTTTGTGGGGGGCTTCAGCCCGAAAGCCCCCTCCCTCCCGTAGATCCGCCCGTGGGCAACACTACTTAACAGCAATAAAGAAAACGCAGACACTGATTATATTAGGGTTTTACTCCTTTTTTTTATTTATTTTTTTTTTATTTTTTTATTTATTTTTTTTTTATTTGTTTATTTAGACATACAATATTCTGTCACAGGGACAATAATTATATTGATAAATGAGCACATTCACACCGTATATACAAAAAAAAAAAATTAACAAAGTAAAACAATAACTAAATAATAATAAATAAAAACTATATACAATAAAAAAACCTAAATATAATAAATTAAAAACATAAAAATACAATCATACCTATATACAATATATACAATCAGGCGGGGAACCCAAATCCCTGCGCTAGTCTCTCAACCTCCTCACCGGTGCTAAAGCCGGTGGAGTTTGAGCGAGAGCGCTTTAGCCACATACACTCATGTCTTGAGTGGAGAATCTGGCCATTGCCAGAACTCCAAAATAAATACTATAAAAGATCTCTGGGCCACTGCCGCTTCAATCTTCGAGGAGGGTTGTAGGGATGAGTGGAACTAGATAGGGATTGGGCTAGGGGATTTGGATGATTGATAAGGTTCTGATGGAATTTTGAAAATTTTTCAGGGATAAGGTCAAGGACAAATGGGATATTAAGGTCATGATGTAGGGTTTTATTGGTTACATAGAACGGAGTATTGACTATTGTAAGGAGGACTTTGGATTGAAAGGATTGGATGCGTTTGATGTTAGAGAACTTTGCTGTCCCCCAAAGTTCAAGTCCGTAGCGTCCAAATGGGTTTCAGGATTGTCTTGTAGATCAGTAATTTGTTGTCAATTGAAAGTTGAGATTTTCTGGTCAGTAGTCTGTATAATTGGCCGTATCGTCGGTTAAGTTCTTGTCTTTTAAGTCTAGTATGTGGGTTCCACGTTAGTCTTCGGTCTAAGATAAAGCCAAGATACCGGACTGTGTCTGAAAAAGGAAGCTGGATGGAATTAAAGTGGACTGATGGACAGGATCTGCGGCGGAGTGTGAAGGTAATGTGTTTACATTTGGATTCGTTTACTTTGATGCGCCACTTATTACACCAGTGCTCAATCATGGAGAGGTGCCTTTGAAGATTTAAAGATGCTATTTCTGGATCTGAGTTGGATGATAGGATGGTGGTGTCATCAGCAAATGTTGCAAGGAAGGTATTGGGATAGACAGGGATATCGGATATTATTACTCCTTTAGACTCAAAAAAACAAACCGGAGAAAAAAGAAGTTACCATTAATTCAAGAAAAAAAAAAACAGTTGTATATCTAAAATGTTAAAGAAATTTAAAATATTTGGCTGTAGATAGATGGTTATTGAAATCAGTTGGAATTTGCAGTCACATTGTTTTATTTATTTTTTTATTATTTGCACTATTATTACCTCAGTCCAGACTAATATACGTGGTCCACTTTTTATCAAAATTTTAACATCCGCCAAAGACTTCGCTAATAGCTTCATCTCATCGTAACCTACAACAATTTTATTTACGAAAACTCTTGGAATTGGGGTGTTTTCAATCGGGAAATCGGCAAACTTTGTCTATTTAATTTGATAAAAAAAAATTAGTAAATACGCATTTGCTTTTCACTTGGATAGTAAGAAAATTTGATTCCAAAATCAAGAAAAAAGATGGCCTACAAAAATATTGGACCTATAAAACCGTTTAGCCTATAAAACTTTGTTACTTAGACATTTTGGGTGTGTAGTTCACGCTATATTTTTTTGAAGGCCACCTTTTTTTTCTTGATTTTATTCTCAAATTATCTTTCGATTCAAGTGGAAAGCAATTGGGTATTTAAGAGTTTTTAGTACATAATTAAATAAAGAAATTTTGACGATCTACAGATTGAAAACGCCCTAATTGCGAGAATTTTCGTAAATAAAATATTAGTAGGTTCTGATGAAATGAAGCTATTGACGAAGTTTCAGGCGTATGTTAATAATTTGATAAAAAGTGGTCTGTATAACGGACTATAATTTCCTAAACATACAATTTTGGATAATATTTCAATTTTTCTTATAATTCAATTCTTATGGACTGTCGTGAATAATGAAGAGAAGAATAGTTGGGGTGATCAGTCACAAACAAGAAGGCAAAAATAAATGGTAATATTTATTTTGACATTTGCCGACGTTTCGACCTGAATTTCAGGCCTATCAGGGCTAAGAAAATAACCATATAATACTGTATGAGAAACATGAATAACATAGTATAAAAAAACATTAAAGTAAAATTAAGTGAGTAGAATAATGACAATATTAAGAGCTAAGAGACAAATAATAATAACCGTTACAAAGCGTGGAATGATGAAGTAAACATAATCAAAAAAGGTGTCATATATGTTAAAATGGTAATCTTAGAATAAAAATTTACAATATCTCAATTTTCTATCTAACTATTCTATTTGTAATATCTTAATTTTACTATTTATTTTCATTTCTTATAAAACTTCATATTCCTTTTTTCTGTTTTACATTTTATTCTAAGATTCCCATTTTAATACTTATGTCACCTTTTTTGATTATGTTTACTTCGTCATTCCACACTTTGTAACGCTTATTATTATTTATCTCTTAGTTTTTAATATTGTCATTATTCTACAAACTTCATTTTACTTTAAATTGTTTACCTACATTACTCATGTTTCCATTAACTTTTTATCTGTTTTTTTTTCTTAGCCCTGATGAAGGCCTGAACTTCAGGCCGAAACGTCGGCAAATGTCAAAATAAATATTATCATTTATTTTTGCCTTATTATTTCTGACTTATCAACTCAACTATTCTTCTCTTCAATTTTTCTTATAATTCTTTGATTTTTGCGAGTTAAGAAATTTTGTGGCATAATGATAAACATGTTTTAATAAAATAGTTTTACACATAAGAACCTTTGACCTAAATCGTTAGAACTGCCTGATACTCCAATACCTTTGTCCCAACAGTTCCCCCCCAACTACACGACCAGCTCCGGTATTCCTGTGTCTGATCCTGGTACCGTGATGACCGCAGGACCCAACGGGCCCATGCTAGTCCAGGACACCAGCTTCTTCAACGAGCTCCAGCATTTCGACAGGGAGAGGATCCCGGAGAGGGTGGTCCACGCCAAAGGAACAGGTACGTGACAGAAGTATATTATCATATATTTAAGAGTTTCCTATTTATAATTCATAATAACATTAACGAGGAAAGGTATTGAAGAGGATAAGTGGTGATTTTGGGTTTGATCTAAAAATAGATCGGAGACGTGAGATCACCGATTTCAATGAAATTGCTTTCAAAAAGTAGTCAATCAATATCCTATGATATAAAGGCACGGAGGTTAAGATGGACGGGGCATGTAGCTCATAACAATCCATCTGGAAGCCTGTACGTAACAATGAATGCCTCAATAGAAAGCAAACGACCGCGTGGAAGGCCAAAAAGTAGATGGATAGATAGAATCGACAAAGATGCAACAGAGTTGCATGCAGATAAATGGAAAGAAATAGCCCAAGACAGGAAAAGATGGAGGAGGCTTGTTAAGGTGGCAAAAGATCTACATAATCTGTAATGCCAACAGAAAAAAAAAAAAAAAAGGAAACCTATTTAATTTCTTTTCTAACATCCTTTAAAATATAAATCTTTGGACTCCATTTATTTGAGGATATTTTTTTTTTCTTTCGTTTTTCCAAAGACCTTCATAAATCCTCAGAATATATCCAAATTCTTTTTTTTTTTTAAATGCATTTATTGACATATACAACTGTATTACATGACAAATACAACAAGTAAATCTGAAAAAAAAGTGATATGACATATACAACATGAAGAGAAACTACCCATTGGTAACACTCCAATTATATGTCTATATTAGAAGGTACCGAGGCTATCTTCTTTTCAGACGCCTCGGAGGCTTATCAGGAATAGAAGAGGTTAGAAACAAGAGGGTTCGGATGGTTCAGAAGTTTATTATAGCTATAAGGCATATGTGATATTTTTCTAGATCGAATGAGTATCTAGAATAAGATATGTTGTATAAATTCAGCGTTACTAAAACCGTTGGAAACAAGTGGACGAAATGGAAACATTAGCTTTGAAACAAACCTATTGTGAACAATCCGCTATGAGTGATTGGAGATCGGTAGTCGACTTTCGGATACACTAGGGGAGTTTCAGGTTGCCAATTACAGTGGGTTCTTGGTGATCTTGAAACCAACCGTCATATCAGTGTCGGAACAGGTAACTAAAGCTATAAAATTTAAAACAAATCTTTTGCAAGTCTCTTCAATCCATAAACTTTATACACTGACAGGCAAAAAATTCCACCCACTTGTTACCCATTATGGGACCACATTTTAAAGGTTGGCTCTGGGAAAAATTACAGCCTGCATATCTTTCGTTTCTTCTTCTCCACACCCTTTCAAGCCCGTCTGAAGATCGAAGAGCGAATCTTGACTCATCTGTAAAAAGTACAGCACTCCATTCGTCCATAGTCCGATGGCTGTGTTCTCGAGCAAAAGCCAGCCGTGTTACTCTGTGAGTTCTGGTCAACTCTGGTCCTCTTGCTGGACGAAAAGCCATTAATCCATACTCATTTAATCTTCTCCGAGCGGTACGTTCAGAAATTTGCACACCTCGAACTTCTTCGAGCTGATGAATCGCTTGAAAATCGGTAAGGTGCTGGTTTCGTAAAATTCTCAAAGTCAAAAACCGGTCATCCCGTCGTGGTTCTGTTACCCTAGGCCGTCCAGAACCGGGCCTTCTATTGTAAGAACCAGTTTTCCGAAAACGCCTGACGGCGTCTCGTAAAGTTTCATATGGAACTCCGATGGTATTAGCTGCATATCTAATGGAACGTCCATCATCAATGAGTGCCACACCACGCGCAATATCCTCAGCACTAAGAGGCATTTTTAAACCTAATATTGAAAAAATTAACAGCCGGAGACTAAGAAATGTGCTGCTAGAAACGGCACTGAACTAATGATACTGAATAAACAGTTTGATTCCATAGACCTTGGAATTTAGAATCATTTCATTGAATTAAGGATTAAGGGTTATTGTCCTCTATATTAACATTCCTAATTGAAAACAAACAAAAAGATTACCTATTTATTCATTAAAAACAATAGACCAATCTAAAGCAGAAATATTTTTAGATGAAAACATGAAAAAATCAAGTGGGTGGAATTTTTTGCCTGTCAGTGTATATTCCAAAATATCGATACCATTTTCTAATAAATACTTACGATCGATTTATTCTCGAAAATACTTACCTAAGAGTTTTTTAATTTGTTAGCTATTTACCTGCTATTAGATAAAATTGTTCTTAATTGGAGGTTCTCTTGATATAATGGCTTTCTCGAGAACCCATTCATAGGTCATTTCCCTCTCAAAATTGAAAATGAATTTCATCTCTGGTTTTGCAAAAACGTTATCGTGCAGATAATTGACAATAATCACCTATTTTTGTTGAATATTTTTAATTGTTATTCAAAAATAACGTCAGAATTAAGATCAAAATTGTTCAAACAAAGTCGTAATTCATTAGTAGATAAAATCACTTCTTTCCTAAGCAATAGCGTAAATAATTATTGCGATGTGCATCGATACGGAGCTAGGACTATACTGAGAACAAAGTAACATTATCGAACCTGCACAAACAGGCGGGGTCAAGTTCAAAGAAGTGCATTTATTTAATAATAAATTCATTTCATCGAGTACATTATAATTTATAATAATACAGAATATAATAGGTGTCTAGATTAATTTGGTTAGCATAGTTTATTTATTTAAACATAATATCAATACTTTATTGTAAAAAACAAAGCATCTTTTTCGTTCGCTTATCAGACCAAAACCTTAATTCATTAGGAGACAAAAAAATTTGGTAATTATTTATATGAGAACCGCACGGATTATACGTGGTTCACAATCACTTCGGTCAAACTTGTTCATGGAGTGTCGAATGCATCTGGGTTTATCCCAAAAGACTGTTTTCGACGTTTCATGAACAAGTGTGATCGAAGTGATTGTGAACCACGCGTAACTCGTGCGGTCCTCATCTATATAATTACCATTATTTATGATTTGTATTATTTATAGTGGAGTAGCTCGGTGAGTTAGGCACGGGACTGCTAAACTCAAGGTTCCTCGTTCGAATCCAGCTGATGTCAAGCACTAGCGGATCCAGGATTTAATTTTGGGAGGACTTCAGCCCGAAAGTTTTTTTTTTCATAAAAATAACGATAATTACTTTGGAAAATAAGAAAGAAATTAACTACCTATATGAACTGGTGTTTAAGTGATTCCTAAAGCCCTTTTAAATGTAATTATATGAACAATTATACTTTAAGATATCATCTTTTTATATTTTTGTCGATAAAACATGGTTATATTTTACGATTTTGGAACAAAATGAAATCCAAATCAGATATCTATCTAACAGCTAAAGAAATATCTTCATAATTTCCATAAGTTAAAACGATATTGATTTTCTTTAAATTCTTCTAGCGTATACTTCAGTAGAAAGACCATTTTATATTTTAAAACGTGTAAGAAATTTTATGGAGAATAACTAGAAGATAAAACGTTAAATAGTATGATTTTTTTTATATTCTATATATAAAGTAAAATATTTTTAACAGAATTGACACTACCAAAATTAGTATTAATAAATTTGTAGAGGAAAAACAAGTCGAAAATTATATAAAAGAAATATGTATAACTTATATTTTTTTAAAATCATTTCGAAGTTTGGGGACCCCAAATTTTTGTAACCGCTACTGGCCTCCACTTGTCTAGATCTAACCCTAACTATTTCGATATTTGGCCTTTTAATATAATATATAAGTTATAGTTATAACGGTTTAATAAGATGAAGCACTGGCGGATCTACGGGGGGAGGGAGGAGGAGGGCTTTCGGGCTGAAGCCCCCCCAAAATGGTAAAATATAACCATGTTTTATCGGAAAAAATATAAAAAAATTATCTCTTAAAGTACAATTATTCGTGTTATTACATTTAAAAGGGCTTTAGGAATCACTTTAACATCAGTTCATATAGGTAATTAGTTTATTTCTTATTTTCCAAAGTAATTATCGTTACTTTTATGAAAAAAAAAGCTTTCGGGTTGAAGCCCCCCCCCAAAATTAAATCCTGGATCCGCTAGTGGGAAGAAGAGATCGTTCATAATTTTCTTTCGGCTAACATCGGAAATGTTCGGATTCGATATACAGTGTGGTCTGGTGAGCCATCTTGTCGAATGTGTTCTTACTACATAAATATATATATAAAAAAAAAAAAAATGACATTCTTTTTTTATCAGGCGAAAACTTTTTAATTGTGTGTAATTTTTTTTTTTTTTTTTACTTTAAAATTAAATCTGACCAGGTCAAATTCGTTTAGGTACGCTAGGGAAATATTGAGGTCATAAATAAAGAAAATGCTCTAATAAGTAAAATAAAACCATAAAAAAAGCAATAAATGACAAAAAAAAAAAAAAGAAACTCTATACTAGTTATAGAACAAACAAATGGTTAGTCTTTCATCATTAATTAGTTTGATATAGCATTACTTACTAACATATTAAGTTCAACATAAAAGATAACTATTCATTCCTGTTGTTAATTTCTATTTTTCTTAATACTAAAGAATGGAAACTATTAATATAATTTCTTACCTGATTGAATATTAGTTGTTGGATGTGTATATGAATTTCTGTTCTAAATCTTGAAAGCACATAAAAAATTCAGATCACCATTTTAGAAAAAGAAATGATACTCTTACCAACCTGAGAATACTAAATTACAACACAAAAGGCTATTGAATTGCCATAAATCAAATATCTCTATTTTTTTTTAAACTTTATTTAATTCTAATTTAAGACCTGTCTTGTTTAAATTTATAATATTGAATATTTTAAAACTTTCTTTAAACTCAATTCTAATGGAAGTTGTATATATTACTTTATTAAGTCACGTCTTTTAATGACAATGATATTTTTAATAGAATTTTTATCAACTTAAAATAAAAAAACTTAAAAGGCTATTGTAAAAAAACGTGCAACGAAATACTTTGACGAAATTAATCTTAATGGTATTTTCCTTTGAAATATGAACAAATTCCTAAACTCAGCGCTGAACTCGTCGATTAGGGACGGATCAGATTCCATCGACCCACAGTAGTGAATTTAGGAACTTACCCAATATTATCCAATAAATCTGGATTTATGCCTTATAAAAAAAGTGAAGTAGACTTTATAATGTTAAATAAAAGTTACAAAATCGACTTTCACTAGTGGCATCACTCAAATTATTCAATTTCATTTGGTTGTGTCATTCAAAGTTCTGAAATCATTAAGTACCCGATAATTTTACGATTTTGAAAAATAATTACCATTTTTGATGGGAATGAGTTATATTTTTATTTATAAATTAGGAAATAGAATTAGTTACCAATAATGATCTGCAACACTGCTTGTTACTACAGTAAGGAGGTTCAAGATTTCTAGGTGATAGCCTTTAACTATAATTTTCATTAAATTCACTAATGGGGCTTCTATAACTTCTGTTGCATCTTTCATGGTAAGTCAAAGTAAGATGGTTTTATTCTATGATTGAATGGTAGAATTTACAATGTTTGTTCCAATCTCTAATATTGAAAATTCCATGGTATACCTAACATTAAGAAATGTAGATTTATTGTTTCTTAAATAGCATATACCAAAATACTGCAGGCATTTATAATATTGTCATTAAAACAAATTCTTTAAAGTGTGAACTGATATTCTCTAATAATTTTTAATAGTAAATATTCCAGTTTCATTATTCACTTCTCATCCTTTTTCGATCTGAAGTCAAAGAATATTCAGGTATTCTAGTGGTTTGAAATGCCTTCATCTAATGATAAATATCAAAAGTATTTATGTTATGAATACTGTACTGTTCTCTATTGCATCTGTATCATGTGTGGTTCACAATCACTTTGATCACAGTTGAATACAAATGATTTTGAAAAATTCACTGATGATGAAATCAAAAGGCAGTAATCATTTAAACTGACTATTTTATAGCTTCATTTTTTTTTTTTTTTTATTCGTTGATACTAGTTTTTTTACTGATTAATTTATATAATATTTTATAATAAATATTTTACTAATAAAAAAAAAAAAAAACTGTACCACTGAAGGTTCTTGGGTGCAGTACTATGTAAGAAAGTATTGTTAAAAGGCCAACGGTTGTGCAGGGAGGTGATGCGGCCGATATCATGCTCAACCGCCAGGTTTTTCTCTTTAATTAATTTTTTTTTAAGTAAGGGTACCCACTTTATAGAGGCTGATTGTGCCCCAGGAGGATCTCTTGACCCAGGGTCGATCCACGGCTAATTAAAAATTATTAATCATTAGCCAGACTCAAACCTAGGATCTTGAGCTCAGAAAGTCAGTGCTTTCCCACTGAGCTACCCCGCTCCTAAATACTCTGCTTATATTAGTTATTAATTTTTGTAAATTGATATCTATATAGTAGCAATTTATAAATCTGTTAATAAAAACTTGTATTTTTTAATATTGTTTATTTTATTTTATTATTTTATATATTTTTGAACAATTTATTGGTTTGTTATCTTATAAATTATAATTGTTGATAAAACTTAATTAAATATTTAATGCGGGTGTTATGATATATTCATGTAAAATACTAAATTGTAGAAAGCATGTAGTATATTAATGCCAACAACAAAAAAAAAAAAATTATCCTAAAAATTAAGGAAGATTAAAACGCACTGCTATTTTTGGAACTCCTTGTACAAGTATGATCAAACTGATCTTGGCAATAATGTTATCCAAACACAACACTTTACTATACCTTTAGTGTTAGACATTGAACTATTAACTTGTTATATTGAATTATTTTTAGGGATTTTTTGAGATTAATAATAATTGTTAAACTGATAGTATAAATGTAACTGTTTGCTTTAGGTGCAATGGGAAGCTTCACTGTTACTAACACGGAGATCACTAATTTCTCTGGTGCCTCATTATTCAACCAAGTTGGTAAGACAACTCCCATCTTCATCAGGTTCTCTCAGGTCGCTGGAGAATCTGGTTCTGCTGATACTGTCAGGTGAGTTGTCCTACATAATAAGAAAATAGCAAAAATATGGCATTGTTATGCTTACTTTAATGACGGATCCGATACCTTGGATGAGCTCAATGCTGATTTTAGGAACTTGTTCTATATTGTTCTTCCCTTTACTTCCAGTTGTATGATGACTTTATTTATATATTTATAATTAATAATAAGAGAAAATAATAATCATTAATAAGAAGCCAAAATATTTGAATCATTGCAATTACGTCCATTATCATATAAAAAAGTATATAGACAATTTTAGAATCTCATCGAATGAATTAACCTCTATAAATGAATTGCAGTTGAAAATTGCCACCCTAATAACAAGCCAAAACAGAACTTTTATCTCTCTTTCAAAGGTATTGAAATCTTGTAAAATATCAAGAAATCTCAAATATGACTCAAGGCACACGAGAACTCACAATGTCCAATCCTTAATCAGCAGAGGGCTGTATTTTCTTTTCTTGAGATTCTATAACATTCTAAAAATATTTTTCTTAATTTTTGTTCAATATCTTTTAAGAGATTTCATTTCATTGGCTCTACAGGAGTTGTGCCTGGCTTTCTTGCCATGTTGGCTGCTTGGTCAGCCTGGTAATTTCCAATGACGCCACAATACAAAGGGACACAGATGAACCTTATTTGTTTACCCTTCTCCCATAGCGGCCACCAAACGTTTCTTATTTCTTTCGATACTGTAGGTTTTGGTCTAGGATTTTCAGTGGCTGTAATGTATTCATCGAGTCCGTCACCATGGTCTAATTGGTAGTTACAGTTGTCTCCATGTATTTAAGAGCTTCTCTTATTGTTACCAGTACCATTGCATCAGTAAAAACTGAACAAGTTTTCAAAGTTGCTCTATAAGATAGATAATTTGATGGTTCTATACATATATGCATACAATAAATATTATGTTTCTCACTCTTACACATATTTTTTGTACCATTTATTATTTGTGTATATATTAATGTCAATCCAAAAATATCAGGCAATGTACTAGCTATAAACAGATATGTTAAAAGAAAAATGTTGAGGTGATTAGATGAAACCTTTTTTTGAGATAACGAAGAATTTTACTTGAAATCTTCAATATAATTTTCATTTGATATCACATTTATAGAACTGTTTATATTTAGTTTTATTCAAAGTCTGAATATTAAAAAAAAAATGAATGAGTTTATGATTTCACTGTTTGTTCGTTTTTCTAATTACATTTTTCAAGCAGATGCGAAGGTAGGCATTTTCAAATTTGATGTATACTTTGTAAAATAATAAGAAAAAATAAATAAGACAATTTAATTAATTGTAAAATATAAACAAACATCTGCTAAGTCCACCTTCTTTTGTGTTTTGACTATTTATGTTTAGAGATGCCCGAGGGTTCGCAATTAAGTTTTACACAGAGGAAGGTAACTGGGACTTGGTAGGCCTCAACATGCCTGTCTTCTGGATCAGGGACCCACTTTTGTTCCCCAGTTTCGTGCATTCGCAGAAAAGAAATCCAGTGACACATTTGAGGGTAAGATCTTCCATTAATTGTTTAAAACAATAATTACTTCTAACATTATGTTTAAGTATTTAGTTTACAAAAAATATAAAAATGATTATTTCATGCTAGAAAAATACTGACATTTTTTAATTTTATTACTTTATTTGTAAAGTCTGAAATAGTTATTATTGTTTATTACTATAAATGAAATTTATTTTGGCCAAATTATGCAAAAACAAAAAAAAAAAACTAAAAAGGTTGGCTTTTAATAAAATAGTTTTACCACCATTTAATCTATTTATGACCGTCTCCCCGAACCATCTCCTTCCTTAATTTTATGTTTAAAGCATATTTTGCTTGCGTCCTCATTTTTCTCCTACGAACTTAATTATAACATGAATTTTTGTTTTAGGACTGGAACATGTATTGGGACTTCCTTTCGCTGATGCCCGAGACCACTCTGATGAGTATGTTCGTTCACAGTGATCTTGGTATTCCACAGAATTACAGGATGATGAACGGCTTCGGCCCCAATACCTTCTCTCTTGTAAACAACCAAGGAGAGTATGTCTTTTGCAAGTTCCACATGGTCGTGAGTAAAATAATTGAAAAATACTTCATATCAGTCCTTATTCAGGGTGGCGACCTACCTGTTTAACCTGAAAAAATGGGGAAAGTCAGAGAATTCTCAAAACAGGGGAAGTGAAGGAATTTTTCCAGTACATAAATATTTTTTTCGATGTTGTAAGGTTACGCTCCCTTTGAAAAGTAAACAAAACAGTTTCTGAACCAAATAATATTTATTTTAATTAATAATTAATTCTCAGATTGGGTTGAGACAACAAATACACATCCTTAATTATACAATATAAAAGCATACATAAATTACACAGCACATTTATGAATTTCCATTAAATTTGTCAAAGTCTACTCTTGGCATGCTTTCGAACTATCACTATATATTTTTCACTGACCCTGTTCTGCAGCCACTTCTCTGTATTGCTGCATTCAACATCCACAACCTTCTACCAACACTGACTATTTCTTTCTCACTTGTTCTCCTCGATCCTCTTTATTAGCCGGCCAGTTACGTTCTGCCTTAACATATGGCTCTTCTTCCCCCGCCATCTGTCATTCTTTGTCCATTTTTGAAAGTACTCCGTGATGTCACTGCCTCCGCCTCACTGTTTAAAATCATTATATAATATTTACATTACTAGATATAGTGGATATCGTTTAGATATCGCCTTCGTCAAGTGCTGACTGTCACTACAACCAATCATTTTCTTCCAAAAACTAAAGGTGCATGTAGTCATTTCAAATAATAGAAGAATAATAAATAGATAGATAGATATTTTATTTGTTTTAAGGGGGCTCCCCATACAAATGGAGCCTAGCTTGGCTATTGTACAATAATATGGTTTTACAAATTTACATATATATAATTTAAATATAAATAAAATTTACAATAAACGTTTAGAATGGTTTTCACAAAACATGAATAACAATAAAAATTAAAAACATAAAATGATTACTGCATAATATGGGTTATATGAACCAATTACTATGATAGAATTACGCTTAATAGAACATGGCTATGATCAATAATTTGGTGTATGCACTTTGTATACTCCCATCATGTAATAGTAAACTTTATTTAATTTATCTATACAATCGATATTCATTATGGATTCGGTTGCGGTTATCAGAAGATTCTGAGATGAAGTTTTGAAGGAATTTTCGTCTATAGTCATTGTATGCTGGGCAGTGAAGGAGAATGTGATGTAGACTATTGTAGATGAATTGGCTGCATGAAATATAGGTTTCTTGAGACTCAATCGAAAATGTTCTGTTTTTTGCATGGATTCTGATATGTTCTGGGTTTGCAACTCTTAACTGACTAACACATCTCAATTTCTTTATGTGGACTTAGAATGTAAGTTACGTTTCAGGATCGGGAGCATCGTAACTGCATAGCATTCTATATAAAGGGTAGTTAGTGGAGTTTAAAGTTCTTTGTATGTCGGCTGAGAAATAATATATATAAATATAAATGGTTATTTTACTGTGCTAATAATTTTGTTTCTTGTTTTGTTTTCTTGTATATTTTCCATCTGCTGTCGGTATAAAGAGAAATAAAGTAAATAGTTTGATTTAGCAACTTCCTCTTAGCTTATGAAAATAAAATAGAGACGATAAAAATGAATTACTAAAAGTTTAGTTTTTCCAAAATGAAACTAAATAAAAAATCCTAATGCTCCCTCTAACACATTATATTTATTTAAAACACGGATTTTTTTTACTCAAATCATTTTTAGTCAAGTTTCATTCATGTATAATAAAGAAATTTAGTTATAATAGTGGATTGATAGTTACCTGTTGTAGATATATTGAAGAGAAGTTAGTTAAAAATTATGCATTATTAATATTTAGTATTTATATATTTATTAGTATCCTCAGACATAATGGTAAAAAAAAAAACTATCATTAAATAGAGAAATTCCACTGTAAGTTTCTGGTAGCCACCCGGTTATTATATATGTTTTTTAAAAATATAATTTATTCGAATATTTAATTTGATTTTCATATTTTATTCTATCCGTCAACAAGAGTAATCAAGGAATAGCCAATATGGACCCGTCAACGGCCACTCAGGTGGCAGGGGCTGACCCGGACTACTATATCAGAGATCTTTTCAACTCCATTTCTCTCGGAAACTTCCCGTCTTGGAACCTGAGCGTGCAAGTCATGACTCCGTCTCAGGCTAAGAATTTTGCTTGGAATCCTTTTGATGCTACCAAGGTAATGTTAATTTGATTAATTTTATATTAAAAAAAAACATATTTCTTTATGATAATTTTCTTAGGTCAGGCAAAGCTTGTAAACTGATTATCCTGTAATGCAAAAACTAATAAGATAAACTATATACTTTTTATTTTATGAACTAGATTAATGTTTTAAATAACGTTTTTGTTTTGTATTTCACGATATATAAACTGCCATTATTGTCCAGAAAAGCTCTGAATCGCCATTTCTAAAAAAATTATACTTATAGGCTTTTGTAGTGTGGTTATCGATATGAGAAAATAATGATATCTAGTTTTCTATTCATCCGAAAATTAAAATAAAATGGGTTTCCAATGGGTTGAACAAAATATTTTTAAGAACTTGGATATTAATTTAAAAAATAATAACAATGGGATCTTGTTAATTATGGTTCGATTCGGATGATTTTTTTTTCTTTAGAGAATGTAATTACTTTAAAAATTATCCTAAATATAATTTGCTATAAAATTAATACTTTTTCAGCAGCAATAATTTTTTTTTTCATCTTAACGTTTTTTCCTCCTTGTTCTTGAGTGTGTAGAAAAATCATTTCAATTACAAGAGAGGTTTAACTTTAATCATCATTTACTTAAAACTTAGTTTTTGTCACTTATACTCCATTACTTTAAGAGGTCTTGTATGTTCTATTAAGTAAAAATAATTAATTTCATTACAGCTGTGGCCATTGACAGAATATCCTCTGATCCCCGTTGGGATAATAACCCTCGACGAAAATCCCGATAACTACTTCGACCGAGTTGAGCAGGTAGGATTCGATCCGCAGAGGTTGATACCTGGCATTGAGACGTCTCCTGACAAATTACTTCAGGTCAGTTTTTAATTAAAAGTAACATTTTGCACATAATTAAAACATTTTGAATAGATATAAATGATTCCATAGAAAACATCAAATTTTCATCCCAAGTTATTTTTGTATCTTCTATATTTTTCTCTCTTAACAAAACTCCAATCAACCTTTTTTTTTTTTGTACTGAAACAGATCTAGAAGTTTAGTTTTTCCAAAATTAAGTTTCAATGTTTTTATAATATTATTTAAAAAATCATTGATTTTCTAAAATATGTTCTCCAAATAAAGAATTTCTTAATTGATTTTTAAAAAAGTATTGATTTTGATTTTATGATTGCAATAAAAAACATAGTTTTGTGTGTTTCCTCAAATTTGTCAATGAAGATTAGGATTCACTTTAGAAATAAATTACTCGTATACACATTTTATATAATTAAGAAAAAATTAAATTAAATTGTCTGTGCTTAAGTGAGCACTGGCTATATGTTTACAGCCCATTTTTTTGGAGGATAAGAATTTTTTTAAAAACTTCTCATGTGTTATTCTTGATTGTTATTGCACTGTATCTAAATGACAAAAAAGTTCACTCCTCATGGGTGAGCTTATGACTTTTTTTTTCTGTTGGTATTACAGACATTTTAGATCTTTTGCCGCCTCAACAAGCCTGCTCCATCTCTGCCTGTCTTGGGCTTTTTCTTTCCAGTTATATGCACGCAGCTCTATTGCATCTTTGTTGATTGTATCTATCCATCTCCTTTTCGGCCTTCCATGTGGTCTTTTGCCTTATATTGAGGCATTCATTGTTATGTAGAGACTTCCAAATGGATTGCTAAGAACTCCATGTCCCACTCATCTTAAACTCTGTGCCTTTATACCATGAGACATTGATTGACCAGTCTCTGTAAGCAGCTCTTTATTGGTCTTTCTTCTCCATGTGTTAGTAATCTGATCCCAGATTATCCGGCTATCGTTCGGGGAATTTTTCTCTCAAATATTTCAATACTTTTTCTAGGACGCTGGGTAATGTCCAGGTCTCACAGTCATATATTACAACTGGCTTTATCATAGCATTGAATATCCTTAATTTGAGATTTTTTGGGATATTTATACCTTTGAAAGGGAAAAAAATCTGCACTGGTTATATACTGGTCTATTTTTGACCATTGGTTATTCATTGAGTTTATGGAGCTGAGGTATTAGAATTTTTCTACTCTTGGGAACAATTGCCCTTCAGTGCAGATCCTGTTATTAGGGTGGAATTTTGGCTTATTATCATATATTTTGTTTTGTCTTCATTTATTAGCAGATCAATTTGCTCTGCCTCTCTTATCAGAATCTTAGAGAGTTTCTCAATGTCTTCTTGATTACTTCCAAGGACAGCTATACCATCTGGATATTCAAAGATTTTATGATTCATACCGACGTGGACCCCTCCATTTTCATTTGATGTTGTTCTTATCACTTTCTCAAGGGCTAAGTTCAACAACATCGGTGATAGTCCATCTCCCTACCATAAGCCTGTTCAAACTTTGAAGGCTTCTGATACTTCTCCTTGTATTAGGACTCGACATTTAGAGTAATTTCTCCAACTTACTGGGAACTCCCAGTTCAGTCATAATTTTCCAAAGACAGTTTCTTTCCACAGTATCATAGGCTGCTTTGAAATAGACAAATAGGGCATGAATGTCCTCAGCTACTTCCCATAGTTGTTCGAGTAATTGTTTTAGGATGAAGATCTGGTCTAGCGTGCTCCTTTCTTTTCTAAATCCAGATTGGTCGTCAAAAATTATAGGATTAATAGCTTATGCTTTACTATATAGGACTACTTATCAATCAACAAATTTAATTAATTATTTTAGCTAAATTATTCACTCTTTCCTTATCCTAGGGTAGGTTGTTCTCATATACGGACACTCACATGCACAGGCTGGGCGTGAACAATGAATTGATAAAAGTGAACGCACCTTTACAAACTGCTAAAGTGGCTAATAGGCAAAGAGACGGCGCTGCTAGAACTGATAACAACCAGGACGGAAGCCCTAACTATTATCCCAACAGCTTTAATGGTCCAATCGCCAATCCAAGAGGCAAGCAGGCAGCTTATCAAGTCTCAGGAATGGTCGCTGCGTGAGTACACTTGTAGTTTACCAGTATTATTAGTATATTGTGTTGTTCTCAAGTAAAAGGCCATTAGATCACCAATTTATTTTTTAAATGAAATTTACTATGTGGCACTCCACGGAATGAATCTCAACCCTCCCACACTGGTTAGAAAAGGTTGGTTGTTCCTCTAGACAATTTCCCCATATGGCAGAAATGGCTTGATAGGAGTTAATCGAAATAAAATAAAAAAATCTTTTTTATTTCTTATATAGACATAATATTGGCTCTAGTATTACCTTAAAAGTCATTTTTAAATTAAAAAGTAAAGAAAAAAATTGATCAGATGGTCTTTTGCTTGAGAACAATCAAATTTATGATACCTAGAATAGGAAATATGAAAAGAAGTATTATTAATCTTACTAAAAAATGGTCAGAATGTGCAGTCATGACTGATCATTTTATTCGGAAAATGTCCGAGTATTGACGATATGTGCTCAAGTATAACATCTCTTTATTTACATCATGGTTTACAATATCAGCCAACTCCCAACTATTTATTTCCTCGGTTAAAATCAGATACTTCTTTCAACTTTTATAATCAAAATTGCTTCGAATCAAAATTTATAAATGAACCTCCAAAGGCTCCTCTTCAGTTGAGTTGGGGCTTTACGAGAAGGTTTCGGTCACCTCTTTATTTAAATATATTATATGTTTATTTTTGGACACACTCAAATATATATATGTGATACATCTACAGTGTAATCATGGATCTTGTGCCAACCCATCATGGTGAAGCAAACCACTTGTGAAGTAGTACTAAGAAACTATATCTAAATATTAACAAACAACAATTAATATAAACCATAATAATTCTGTACCCTGTATTGTTTCATTTCTCAACTTAAAATAAACATTAAAAGTTTCGTTTAACAGTCCGCAGGTCGCTAGCCTTAGTCACATGGAAGGTCTCCACGGATCTATGAGATCCACTTCACTAAATAAATTTATTGATCAAAAATACCGATACATTTCTCATCATACTGAATGAAATATATATTTATATATTTTAATATATTTATTGAATAAAAAGCTTAATAATTTTTAAAAAATGTTAGAAATAAAATGAAAAATACGTTGACAAAATTAGGAATTTGAGCATTAAATTCTGTATAACATTAAATACGAATATAAAATCACTGAATACTTGGAGCAATTATAATAGGATTAAATTGTATTAAAAAATAATTAATACGAAAATCATCATAACATAAGCCTCAGCCTCTAAAGGTTTAAATTGGAAATTTATCGTCGATAGTCACGTCTGCTCCAAATAAATAATTGGTAAATGATTGGCAGTTTTTGACAAACTCTTCAAATATCTCCTGGATTGATGCAAATCAGTCTATTTCTTTACGTAGTTGAAGTGTTTCTTGGTCGTCAAATCTTATGCATGAAGTAAAAATCAAAACCTTCGTACACTCATATTGGGACAAAATATCTCGATTCCAAAGCCACTTGAGTTCCATAACTCATCCAGATTTTTTTCTCCCGGATTTATATATCTCTGCAATACAGAACAGCCCAAAAAAGGGTTTTTTCAAAAATCCCAAAAGGAGATTTCAATTATATCAGTTGCCATTGCATCCCTTTCCATAAAAAATTTCAACGTACGCCGTCAATCCTCAAGTTTGAATACAAAAATTGGACGTAGCACAGGTCACCCTACTACTAGATTGCAAGACTCCAAAGTGATATAAAACCACATTTTATAGATCGCTCGGCGGATCTCTCAGATCCGGTGCGGCCTTCGGAGTGTTAAGTAATAATGTTATCTCTTATTAATGACTGTTGCGTAATATTAATTTGAGTTTTTTTTGTTAATTAATCTTTAAAAATATATATATATATATATGGTCTTTTTTTAATTATTCTTTTGAAAAATCACACTGTACAGGAATGATAATTTTAATATAATTTCTTGAAGGTATACTAAAACATTAAATCTTCCTCCTGGGATAAATTTTGAACAATGCAATATTAGAATATTCCTAAATAGAACAGAAGTAAAAATTTATGAGAAAAATGACCATAAAAAATTATGGATGACATATATGACAATATTTAGGAACAATACAAAAAAGAATACTCCTGAAGATAAAGCAGAGCCCCAAAAGATTGAATATGGAAGCAGAAAACATGAATAATAAAAAATTTATCCTAGGAGGAAGATTTAATTTTTTCGCAAATCTTCAAGAAACTATGTAAAATTATTTTATATTGTATAACTTCTAATGATAGTTATTAGTTAGGATAGTTAAAAATACATATATAAATAAAAATTGTAATCTCTGGTTAGTATAATAATGTTTCTTTCAGATATGATACAAGCAATGAAGATAATTTCAGTCAAGCCACTTGGTTTTGGAACCAGCTCACATCAGATGAAAGAAGCAGGCTGGTATCTAATATCGCTGGAACACTAGGTCTTGCAGCTCCGTTTATTCAGGTATTATGGCTAAATATGAATAAATTTATTAATTATAAATATTTGGAAGATGTGCAGTACTGGCCTTAGACCTTTATCACGAATTTAATTTATCTCATAAAATTTATAATTTATTACAATACCCAACAAGCAACAGGCACCTCTTCAGATCACTACCCTCTGGCATGGACCTAAAGTTGCCCTGTCCCAGATGTGTTCCTCAACTTCAGACGGATCTATACGTTTCCGAGCCCTCTGAGTCTGAAAAACACATTTTTAGCCATTGCTCTGTCTGTCTTTCTATGCCAAGATTTTCTAAGGAACTACTCAACCGATTTTGTTGCTTCTTTTTTATTTTGTATGGTTTTGATTACTGATGTCTGTGACACAAATTGGATGTTCCATGCGCAATAAACGAAAAATATGTTTTTCTATAGACGGTAGCGAGAAAAAAGTTCTAAAAATTTTGATGAAACTTTTCTATAATGTTCTAATAATTGTCCTTTCAATTTTCGTACAAAGACTAAATTCCCGAAAAAAATCAGGAAAAAGGTTATAAAGAAAAGAAAAATGTTTTGGGCCTAACTCGCTAAGTATATATTCTATGGTAAAATTTTTGAAAGGTAATTAAATTGCTAACAAAACAAAAAAAAAAAATCAGAATTGAACTGGTATTAGTGATGATACTGCATATTATATTTTCTACACATGTTTTAATTTATTACTTTCCTACCTAAACTAGGTAAGGAATGAATTGCGATCGGATCAAATTTCCGATATGCGGTTATCGATGGATCTACACTTTTCAGAGCTCTCTGAGTCCGAAAAACACCGTTTAGCCTGTCGTTTGAAAGATAATGAAATTCCTTACAAAACTATATAAAAATCGCTCATTTGGAACAACTATTAATGAAGTTACAGCTATTCAATTTCCAATGTAAGATTACGGGTACATGTCCTGTTGTCAGAAAGGGATGAATGAGTGAAAAAAGATAAATAAGTGAAAGTAAGAAAATCTGTTGCCCACATCACACAAGCTTCACTGTTTCCTCTACTTTTAACAGAAATTATTGTTTGACAAAATTAGGCTATGGAAAAAAGTTTTTGATCGGCAATATTAGAGGGTATTGAAATTTTTACACTGATCTACCTTAAGCCGGTTTACATTGCTTTTTTAAAACATGTTCCTATGCTCCATATTTTTTTATTAATAGTTTTTCTCCTACTAACTTACCTTGATTTACTTAAATACAAGAAATATTGAGCTCTACTATTTTGAACGTTATGTTTCTAGTGGATTTATTCTTTTTCACAACTTAGCTTTTTGAGATTAAATTGTTTTACAAGGTATAACAAAATTAAAATAATGAACGAAAAAGCTGGACTATCATATAAAGCAGCATAATAATAATAATAAAAAAGGCCTTAAAATAAATAACATTATTTTTTGTAATGTTATATCTTAAGGCCTTGTCCACACTAGTAGACATGTTGCACGATTTTTGTCTCTGAGACATGTCTCAGTTTTTCAACGTAGACTTGTCTATAGACCGATCCCTGTCTACAGGTCTGTTGCGAGACCAAAAATCGCAGACAGAATGACTCCCGATCATGTCTCTATATAGTCTATAGACAAATCGTGCAACATATAGATATAGTCTTTATTTACGCAAAAATTAATACATAATACATTTAAATTAGTATATTCTTTAAGTGTGAAAAGAAATTAATAAATTGATTATTTTTCCCTCTTTTTTTTTTTTTTTTTTTTTTTCTTTTTTCCTTCTTCCATTTATTGTATAATCAATGAAAAAAAATATTGTAAGAATATGACAATATTATTTCAAAACTTATAATTAAAATTTAAACAAATTATTTTGTAAAATTAATAAATAAAACAATATCTATAAAATAATTCATGCCTGTTTGCATTACTATTGAAATGGAAAAAAGTTACAATTGACCTGGATATGCTATTTAAATATTATTTTAAATGGCATGTATAATATGAAAACTTTTATTTTTTAGAATAAAATGACATCGAAAATTACTTCAATAAGAAGACTTGTTTTATGAAAAATCGATGAATACTTTAAAATATAAGAGTACAAATAGATTTTAAATTCTGATGATAAAATATAAATGATATGCTTGAAAATGAGCCAAAGTCAGTCTTTATAAAATCTAGTGCAAACTTACCAAATATTACCCTAATTCAAATAGATCTTGATATAAAATATTTAAATATTTGATTATGATAATTATAAATGATAATTATTTTTATAATGTATGATTGTACAAGACCATGAGGATGTGTCTACTATGTGTAATTACTAGAAAATTTTAAATAAAAATTATGTCACGATCCTGAAGATGAACAAAAAATGTCTCAAAATGATGAGATTTGTATAAAAGAAATAATTTAGATATTTTTTATAGAGAGTGAATTAGATTGAGCCGTCGGATTTCTGATGTGTAACACTCGGGTAAAGTCGGCTGAAGTCTACCAATTGAACTGTTTTTGCATATCGATTAAAATATCTCAAAAACTAAAAATTGGATCTGCATACTGTAAACAAATGAAATGTTCAGCATTTCATCCTCTTTGTAATGAGCTATTATTCAAAATTTTATATTGACACGACACCGTATTAAAGAGGCAAAAATGAAAAAATATAGTGTCAGAAACCGAAGAATTTCATTCTAAATATTGTCAGATTAAATATGTCTATTGATAGTAAAATAATGAGAATTACAATCATCACATATCTTAGTTATCATAAACCTTTTGTTTCATTTTTAGAGTATTATACTTAGTTATTATGATCAGTCGGAGCTAAGTTTACTAGAGTAATTTAAACACAATTGTAATTGTATATATTGTAAATGTTATTACTTTGTAAATATAGAACAAAAAAATATTTATATTTCATATTATTAAGTCCTCCTTGTTGATATTTTCACTTCTATCGTGTGGTCTTAAGTACACATCATCTATTTTTTTTTTTTTTTTACATTGAGTAACGTAGGTCACCCATCTGAATTGATAAAGAGCAAAAATACCTTATGCATTAGTTGATTGTTATTTTCTATTTATAGGAGAGAGCAGTAAACAATTACTTACAAGTGAGTGATGATTTCGGAAACGCCCTTGCTGCAAGCTTAGGAATAAATCCTGCGTCCAAATGAACCAAAACTGAAGGCTGAATTATAAGTAAATTATAATTAAAATATTCATTTTAAATTTGTTGACTTTATTTTTATGATCCACAACTTTTTTTATTGGTTGAGAACTTAGCTGGGGATTGCAATGAGTGAGAAGCACAAAGTTAAAATAATTTATATTTTATTTCAGGGCTGAGGAAAGACAAGATAATAACCAACAAATTATAAAAAGATATGAAAATAAAATATATGTTATTTGCTAATAAAAAAAATTATAAAAATAAGAAATGAATAAAAATTTAAATTTAATTTTGTACAAAATAAAATAAATATTTTTTATTTTGTTTTGTGTTTCACTCTGACTGCAACCCCCAACTAACTTTCCAACCTTATTATCTATAATTAAAAAATCCAACCTTATTATCTATATAAAAATAATGGTGAAGAAATACTTCACCATTATTTTTTTTACTTCTCAGTGTTTAGGTATCATTGTAATTTTTTAATTTATTATTTCTGTATTATATGTAATGTAATACAGAAATAACTGTATTATATTATATACTACATACATAGTCACTGGACACAAAATTTGATGTTATACAACTTTGATTCTATGGGTTTTTCCTCTTAAGGAACTCATTTCCAAGTTGCAGGGCCATTTATCGTAATTTGTTTCAGTTTTTGACAAATTTGGTAAAAATCAGTGTTAGTTGACCGTGGTTTTATACGTTACCTCATAACCAAATTATTAAGTTTATGTACTCATTCGATGCAAAATTTAATGTTCTTTAATCAATTAAAGAGTCAATTTTTCGCTTTGATGCATCGTTTAGGAGTTATAGATGAAAAAAAAATATTATCGAAAAAATCTGACTTTTTTGACTGTCAAAAGTTTTCCCTTGGTGGCCCGTGTGCATGAGCAATTTTGTTTTTTACATGTCTAAACTTATATATACAATTAAAAAAATAAAAACTTTTCTTACATTTTTAGCAATGGATTTTCCGTTTCTATCCTCAATTTACTGGCCTAATATTCTTTAAATCAGCTGCCATTTTTGAAAGCGGCAGCTCTCGAATGGCAGACAAGGTTCTTTTTACTCAGGATAACATAGACTTACGTAATTTACAATCAAACCTTCTCCTGTGGTGAGGTTGATTTTTGGGCCCTGGCTCCAGGGCTAAAAATGTTAAGACCTTTGTTTACAGTTTTAAAGCAATAAATTCAGGATACATTAAAGTTTTTAATTTATTTTAATCTGTTATAATAGACCTTAAGAGGCTTCTAATGGAAATAAAAACATTATAAATATTAAATTTTAAAAATAATTTATTTCAATAATAAAAAAAATAATAATTTCAGTCCATCATGCCTTATTAATAAAAATAACTCAGAACAATTTTACTTCAAATAATTATTATCGGAACAATTATTAATTTGTAATTTATAGGTTACAAAGATATAAGCTGATAAATTTACGGCTGACTATGAGATAACTTGTAGTTTATATTTTTTGTTATTGCCTAGAACTCTTAACCACAAGAAATCATGTACTTTATTTATTTGCCATAATAATATATAATTAAATTTTACACCAGGTATTTTCAAAAATATACCTTTTACACCATACTCCTAAAAAATATCATGTTAGTGAAAGTATTAATTAAATCAAATTTTTGTTTGTAAATGTACAGGTTTTATAATTGGGTACTTGCATGAATTTTCAATATTTATTCATTGGTAAAAATAAGGTTATAATTATAATAAATAATATAAGGCTTAGCAAACCCAAAGGTTCGATACAGACACCACCAATCACTGTCTACTCACCTACCTCCACCGGTTGCTGTCCAAATCCATTCTCTTCAGATCAGCCTCAACGCAATCTTCCCACCTTCGCTTCGATCTACCCCTTGAGCATTTTACAAGTCCATTTTATTCGACGCGATGTAATTACCTCAATTATATTAACTGGATACAATTCATGGAATTCGGCATTGTGTAACCATCTGAACTAACTTTCCGGTTAACTCATCCTTCTTCAGTCCGAATATTCTACATAATATTTTATTTTAAATAAAAACCTTAAGACTTTGCTTATTTCTTGATTTAAGCGGCCACGTTTCGCATCTGTAAAGAACCGTAGGTAGGAGAATGCTTTTATAGGTTCTAATTTTCAAGTTCCAGTACAGAGGAGGTATGAGCTAAGTAACTTCTTCACAGAAAAATAACAAGCATTTCCCGCCTTCTGCCTGACCTTAATCCCGTCTCCAATTTCGTTTTTTCTAGTTATCGTAAACCCTAGATACCTAAACTTCTCTCCTTCTATATTAATACCACTGGAATTATCATATTTTTTGCAGCTTACCATTATATTTATAAAAACGGAAAATTTCTGTTCGAAAATCCTTAATTTTTTTTAAATGATAATTTGCAAGATGATAGGTATTAACCTTTTAGTGATAATGAGTGGGAAGGGTGGAGCATTCTTGAGGACGGAATACTTTTCATCACCTCTACTGACCAAAGGAGCCGACAACAAAATATATCATATAATATCAAACAAAATTTATGTTATTTACTTTTAACTTTCTTTTACCCAGACTTTTAGGTTATTGCATACCAATCTATTTCTTTTCATGACCAGAATAAGAGAAAAATATTGACTGTAGTATCAAATGAGTTATAAGTATCGTAAATTACAAAAATCAATACTAGTTAAGTTGAATGAATTTATTTCTCTGATAAAGGAAGTTAGATTAGTTTCTATTGTCATTTAAAACTCTTAAATAGAAATTGGAAATTATATTTTCCTGTACTTGATTTTCTTGGATGATCTTTTTCTGGCCGTGAACTAAATCAACTTCTGAACAGAATTTTATCCTAATTCAACGTTAGTACAACTGTTAGAAAGCTGAAATATTGTTGTTCCAACTTACATAAATAACTTTTGGATTTCATTTCTTTTAAGATAGAAATTAAGAAAAATTTCTCAAACATATTTATTTAATATCTTTGGTTCTAATTTTTTTTACGGATTTGTGCCCTTTCATGTAGCATTTTGAGTCTTTAATTATTTTCATTTAAATCAGGGTGTCATCCTAAAGTTATCAATATTTTTGTTGTTGTGCTCAAAGTTTCAAAAGATCCAGATTAAGTAAAAAAATATCAATAACTGTATCTCATGTAATTGACATTCGAACTTATATTCTACTTCAATTCTATTTCAGCTCAAATTTATCTGATTTTTTTTCTATACAAGTACCCAATCCCCCACATGGCCTAATTTGAAAAAATAATAATTTACTACTTAAATTAAAATATTGAATAATATTAAATAAAATAGTTCCTAAGTTATTAGTCATACTATTATTTATTAAAATATACATACGATGTTTCATTATCTACTTTGAATTAGCTTGCTGTAGTGCTCTCATCAGCATCCTTCCCATGCTTGGACTTACCTTGTTAAAGTTTTGTAGAGCTCTTTTCTGCAATATAAACATTTTTTATTATATCAAAATGAAAATATTAAAATTTTATTTTCTGAGAATGTATAAAGAACAAGCTCTACGTTTCAATACTAGTGTAATTCTAAGATTACAGGCCATGTTAATATCCAGACAAAACATGACATTTCTGAAGGATTTATTTTGTAGTTTTGGCCTGTATTGTATATTTCACCCTGAAAAACCGAAAGGACTTATTTGCCAACGTAATATATTTTTATTTTTCATTTCCTTAACTCTTCACTGTAATTAAACACTTTTTTTTTTTTTTAAACTTTTATTATGATAAGTACAACTGTATTAGTATGAATACATCAAGTAAATTTGTACAGAGAAATATTATTACATGAAACACGCTTGTTGAGAAACTACCCACTGGTAGCACTCTAATAATTTGTCTACATGAGAAGATCACTAGGCATCTTCTTTTCAGACGCCTCGGCGGTTATCAGGAATCGAAGAGGAAGCAAGGTTAGAAACAAGAGGATTCGGATGGTTATGAAGTTTATTATGGAAGGATAGGTATCTGGATTTGGCCAAATCGGAAACATATGGAACATTGAGGTCTTTATGGATTATTTTATTAGTGACAAAGTAAGGAGCATTGAGGATTTTACGAAGGATTTTGGATTGTAAGGATTGGATGCGAGAGGAATTCGATGGTTCAGTGGAGCCCCATAGCTCAATTCCGTAAGTCCAAATAGGTCTTATTATAGTCAAGTATATGAGTCTTTTGTAATTAAGGGAAGTTTAGAGCGTTTGTCTAGTAAGTGTTGGAGTAGTCGGAAACGTCGAGCGGTTTCTTGTCGTTTCAGTCTGGTATGAGGATTCCAAGTTAGACGTTTGTCCAAATGAAGTCCAAGGTATCGGATTTGTTCAACAGGGATAAGTGGGGTATTATTAAAGGATACTTTGGGACATGAGGTCATAGGTTTACGTCAAAGGGTAAAGGTGATTTGATGGGATTTATTAGAATTTATTTTAATCCTCCAGTTTTGACACCATTCTTCAAGGCTTGTGATGTGTGATTGAAGAGTTTGGGATGCAATGGTTGGGTCATTATTAACGGATAGGACACATGTATCATCGGCATACGTGGTAATAACAGTGTTAGGATGGGTTGGGATGTCAGCTGTATAAACTGTGTAAAGGACAGGACCAAGGATACTAGGATGGGTTGGGATGTCAGCTGTATAAACTGTGTAAAGGATAGGACCAAGGATACTACCTTGAGGAACTCCGGCAGATTGAGAAAAGAGGGATGAATAGGTATTATTGTGATTTACTTTGAAGTGCCTTTCAGTAAGATAGGAACTGATGATAAGAAAATATGTAGGGGGAAGGAATTTACGGAGTTTGTAAAGCAATCCCGGATGCCAGACTCGATCAAACGCCTGTTCAACGTCGAGAAAAACTCCAGTGCAATACATTCCGCGCTCCAATGCAGAGGAGACTACGTCTACCACACGATGACATTGCTGGATAGTGGAATGGGATGTGCAGAATCCAAATTGGTGATCAGGGATTATGTGGTTAGAATCTAGGATGGGATACAGGCGTTTTAAGATGAGCTTCTCCAGGATTTTGCCCATGATGGGTAAAAGAGAGATAGGACGGTAAGAGGATGGGTATTCTGGTGGCTTTTTGGGTCTATGTATCATTTTGACTACAGATAGTTTCCAAGGGTCAGGAAAATATGTGGAACGGAGTATGGCGTTATAAATGTAAGTAAGGAATAGAATGGCTTTTCGAGGAAGTAGCTTAAGAATGTGGGAAGTGATTAGGTCATGGCCAGGAGCTTTGCGGGAGGGTAATCTGGTAATAATATTGGATTGGGTATAATGAGTTTTATCTGTTGGATATCTAAATTAAGCACTTAAAATTAAATACTTTTTAGTACTATTTTATATTCTACTTCAAAATATGTTTGATCCTATTTGTGAAAATACTAATTATTATTAACACGTGACAAAATCAGTTGTCACTATTTTATTCAGAGATGAGACTAGAACAATTTATTTGAGTCTTAATAAGTTCATAATAATTAAGAAAGTTATTAGTCCTGCTGAAATAAATTTGGTTGATTTTAAATAACTAATACCTGTTTTCTAAGATAGATAAAAAGCTGTAAGTTAAAAGTAAATTCCTGTAAGTTAGGAAAATGGCTCTAAAAGACTTTTGCAGAAATAGGACAAAAAATGTTACATTGTGCAATTCATCTTTAGACCTGTAGAAAAAAAATTGAACAGAAAAAATAAAGTTTGTAAAATAAAAATTATGCAGTGTTTTTTGTCTCCTGTAAATTTTGGTTTATTATTTTCAATAATGAACCATTGTAATCAACAATAAAATTCAAAAACGAAAATTGAATACAATTTTTATGTCTGTCCGCCATCCGTGCATTTTCTCCGAAACTACAAAATTGATTTTTTTTTCAAATTTGGATTTGAAGTCAGAGGTCACCCGAGGATGATCCTTCTACATCAACATTACCATCCGCCTTTTCCTTTTACGATGACGGCTGAAAAACCTGTAGACTATAGTGCCTAAATGAATGTACCGATTTCAATGAAACTTGGCTAAAGAAGCTGGAAAAAAATATTCACATTTTCGTTATTTAAAAGTTTACGGAATTTCCTACAATACAAAAAAAAAATCATTAAAATCAGACAATTTGGAACAAAGATATGGTGTCTGGATATTTTTTATGTGTTCTACTGTAAAGATTATATCCTAGGGATGGGCGATAGTCGATAGTTTTCCACTATCGATAAAAAATTATCGATAGTTAAGTAACTTCCCAACATAGACTTAAAGAAGATTTCCTTTCAGTGTATTCTTTAGTTATTTACTTTAAAATTCTGCATAAGGTTTATAATTATTAACATTTATATTAGATGTATTCTTAAAGATTAATGTTAAGGCACTAATATAAATTATTAAATAAATATTTTTAAGAAATTATTGAAAGGAAAATACATTTATATAGAAAAATAAATTGCATTTATTTCCCTGATCGTTGAATTCAAACAAGAAACATCAATGACATATAGGTAGTATTGTTTTAACTATTTGGTTAAAACGGAGGCGAGAAATGTGTGTCTTTTAATTTCCAAGATTCTAAATTTAATTTGATAATAACTCCTAGTTTAAAATATAATAAAACTGTAATGGTGTCCTTGTAGATTTTATAATTTTTTTTTTATGAAAAAAAAATTAAAAAAGGTGAGGTAAATCAATTGGAGTTGTAAAATTATTTCCAAGAAAGTAATTTGCGATTGAATTATTTTTTACCTTGAAGGCTTATTCTTGTCCAATAGTTCAATAGTTTTAGTTTTATATATTGCTAATAATAGTTTTTAACAGGCCTTCACATTTCTATCCATTTATTTTCTTAATGTGGCGTTTCCATTAGTTATACAATAACCGTTTTCCATTATCAAACATTTAACTTTTACATTGTTATGTTATCACTCTATCTCGTACATCAAGGAGTAGAAGAATAAATGCACGATATTAAAATTATTCCTTTAAGTGTATAAAATTTTAAAATAATTTGTGTCCAAGGAGAGGATAAGAACTATCGATAGTCAATAGGAATATCGAAAGGACTATCAACTATCCTATTATATCCTTTGTTTTGGTTTTTGATTTTTGAAAGTGTTACTAAAGTAATGCTATCTTTTTCACCACCAATCGCTTATTACACACCGCCCTCCACCGTTCGCTGTCGAAACCTAGTCCCTTCAGATCGGCTTTAATGCAATCTTCCCAACTTTGCTTCGGTCTACCCCTCGGACGTTTACCATTCGGTACAGCAAATGTTAACCTTTTAGGAATTCTCTCATTACTAAGCCCAACAATTTTACAAGCCCATTTGATTCGCCGCATAATTACCTCAATTATATTACCCGGATACAATTTACGCAATTCGGCGTTGTGTAACCGTCTGAATTCTCAGGTTAACTCATTTTTCTTCGGTCTGAATATTCTATGCAATACTTTATTTTCAAAAACCTTAAGATGCTGCTCATCCCTTAATGTAAGCGGCCAGGTTTCGCATCCGTAAAGAACTGTAGGTAAGATAATGGTTTTATGGATTCTAATTTTTAAGTTCCGGTACAAGAGGCGCGAACTAAGTAGTTTTGTTACAGAAAAATAACAAGCATTTCCTGCCTTCAGTCTAACCTTAATCTCCTCTTCAATTTCGTTTTTTCTAGTTATCGTAGAACCTAGATACCTAAACTTCTCTACCTGTTCAAAAATATTACCATCTATATCGAAAATAATAAAACATTGTGAAATAATTTGCAGCGTTCTAGATTTTGTTCTTACAGTTTTTTGCGGTATGGCTGTTAATATTTTACTTTTGAAATATATCGATTTAATTTTACCTGTATTTGAGGATAAGCTTGACTTAAAATAGCTGCGATATTCATCACCATTCTACTTCTTTCACCAGGAGTCAAGGTTTTATTCCAGAAGATACCTGCCTGGCTAAAGTTGTCTTCGTTTAATGTGTTATATCTAAAATTATATCTTTATAATTAGTTGATATCATTGTTAAAAAAAAAAATTAAAATTGGCCTATTTCTTTACCTTCCGATGTTGCCAGATACGCGATAGGGAACCGTACGCCCCCTCGATGACACCTGTGGACCGTTAAAGCTGTTGGGGTAATAGTTGACCGCAGCGCCCTGGTCCAAGTCACATCTGCCGTAACCATCTCTCATGTAGTTGTAGTAAAATGGGTTGCCCGGGTTCATAGCTCCGAACTGCTTCAGTCCAAGGGGGTTGTTTACGGAATCCAATTGGTTATTGGAGCCCAACCTGTAAGTCTGTGCGTCTGCGTAAGCAAACAGCCTTCCCTGAAGCCATAATTATTTCCTATTAGCTAGTGATGGACAAGTATTCTTCAGGGTTTTATAATGAAAAGAAAATATTTTACTATATAAATAAAGGCTGTATTTTTTACCATATTTATTTCTATTTCTCCTCCACAGTGGGTACGTTTCGGCTATGGTGCCATTTTCATGCTGTAAATAACCTACAGAAAGTTAATTGTAAATGATTAGTTTTGGCGGGAATAGGCGCATAGCCTTCCGGTTTATCGGGAGAATTTAAGTTATTTACTTAAACATCGTGAATTATTAAAACAAAACCCCGGCACTGGATATAGACTTTTTGAGGGTGTTTAACTGTCGTTGGGAATTCGGGAATCTAATACCTTTTGTGACACTGCGTGACAAGAAACAATAAGAATATATATATGAAATGTGGGACTGAGTAAATACACTTTGAATGAATTGACTCACCTGGTTTATTCTTCAATTGTGAGGCCTATAGGACAACTAAATAAAATGACTATTCACTCCTGCCTAACAAAACAAATTTATTTTAACAACTGATAATGAATATATATAAGTGAACGGTCGGCTTGATATTCTTGGTCTTCAATGTAGTAAGCCTCTCTTCCCAGATGATGTCTTCTTGTGTTGGTATCCAGGCCTCAAGTGTTTGGCATCGTCTTCGCCATCTACTGCCAGCTACCTGATCGGACCGTTTTTCTTCTTTTCGATTGTTTATCGATATGAGATTTTCCAATGAGCAATTTGTCCACTGCACAATTGATTACAATTCACAGTGCAACCTCACATTCTTATATTATATATTCCTTCTCATTCCCTCACACAATGTCGTCTAAAGGAGTAATACGGGGGGGATGTCTACTACAATGACATCTAGTTAATACTGGTCATTCTATTCAGTCCATGATTGGATTATAATAATCTGAATAGACTAAGCAGTATTAACTAGATGGCTTGAAAATGGCATCATAGCCACTGTGGAGGAGAAATGGAAATAAATGTGGTGAAAAATACAGCCTTTATTTATAAAATAAAATATAATTTCACCTAAAATATAAACATACATAAAAATATTTTATATTTTAATGCTTTCCATAATATTAAAATACTAAGAATATATTTGATAATCGTATTCTGATGAATCAAAATAAATTTCACCAAATTATTGTTATCCTTTGTCGTAAATCTATGACTTTCTCTCCTGCTAATAATACTCCGCTTATCTCTGTTGATCAAATCTGATACCTAGGACTGCACCTGGGCAAACGTCTAACTTGGAATCCTCATACCAGACTAAAAAGACAAGAAAACGCTCGACATTTCTGACTACTTCAGCACTTACTAGACAAACAATCTAAACTCCCAATTAACTACAAAAGACCCCATATACATGACTATAATAAGGCATATTTGAACATATGGAGTTGCGCTTTGGGGTTCCACTAAGCCATCGAATTCATCTTGTATCTAATCCTTCGAAAAAAAAACTCAATGCTCCTTACTTTGTCACAACTAAAATCATCCATAACAATCTTAATGTTCCATATGTTTCCGATTTGGCCCAATTCAGATACCTATCTTTCCAAAATAAACTTCAGAACCATCTTAATCCTCTCGTTTCTAACATTGCTTCCTCTTCGATCCCTGATAACCCCCCGAGGCCATCTGAAAAGAAGGCCTTGTGATCTCTTAATTAAGATAATTTATTAGCGTGCTACCAATGGGTAGATTCTCTACAATTATTTTCATGCTATTGCATTGCATTGCTCTGTACACATTTATACAGTTTAAGTTTCATGAATAAATAAAAAACAATAACAAACAAAAAAAAGATAATATTAGACAGTTTTTTTTATCATTAACTTGATAACAATGAGGTTTCATGTAACAGAAGTGGCATTCCTAAAAACCTTTCATTTGGGGATGACCAAGTCATTATTTCCGACACCTTTATTCCAGAGACTGATAAAGCGGACAATTCTTTAACATGCATGAACACCATAGCCTCTCTGGAAGCTTCATTGGTGGAAACGAATGAAAGACGAAGTTGGCCTGGAAATCTGAGGAATTGGTATAGACCCCTTTTTATCGAATTATTAACATCCGCCTGAAACATCGTAAATAGTTTCATCTCATTGTAACCTACAATTATTTTATTTGCGAAAACTCTTGGAATTGGGGCGTTTTCAATCTGGAGGGGGGCAAACTTGGGTCGTAAGATAATTTGATCACAAAATCGATAAAAAAGATGACCTACAAAAATATTGGGTCGTTTAACCTACATAACCTCGTTATTTTGAAAATTTGAGGGTGTAGATCACGTCAAACAACTCAATATTTTTGAAGGCCACCTTTTTTCTCGATTTTGTAATCAAATTATCGTAAGATCCAAGTAGAAAGCAAATGAGTATTTACGAGTTTTTAGTATCTAATTAAATAGACAAAGTTTGCTCCCCTCCAGATTGAAAATGCCCCAATACCAAGAGTTTTCACAAATAAAATAATTGTAGGTTACGATGAGATGAAACCATTTACGAAGTTCAGGCGGATGTTAATAATTCGATAAGAAGGGGTCTGTACAACACACTAGTAGTAGTCCAATAAAATTAGTGATTGATCTCAACATTCAAAAAATAAAGATGAACTTTTCAGAAATATTTCATTACCCTCCACGTAATAAATGGTAAAAAATTCCAAAGAATCATGCATCGGTTTTTGATGGGGAGAGGGGAAGAAGGGCAGAAAACTGATAATTTCTTTAGATTTTTGAGAATATCTCAAAAACTATCTGGGTTTTCACAAAGATTATTCAGTATAATATTGAA